>CALNVZ010003435.1:6025263-6071201 GCA_940671915.1 Paracentrotus lividus | reverse complement strand
TAATATTTCGTGAAAATAAAGACATTAAAACGAGATTCCATGTAAATAACTTTCTGTTACAGTTATAGGAGGGGGTTCATCTGTCATATTATCTAACTGTGAATCCAAATTAAATTTTTCCTTTCTCCCTTAAACTACAGTCCTTTGTGTCAAAAAAAATTGGTACAGTCGGGGAAAAATCATTTAGGTGTGAAATTTTTTCATATAATGCGTGTTTATGGTGTCAAATTAAAGCCAAAAGATTTCTCTTGCTGTGCCACTTGTCCTGTATAATTTGCTTCTGTAAACAAAAGTTATGCTAATTTTATTGCAACGAGGACAAATCGAAACGCTTCGTCTGTTGCTTCTGAAGCGCCGAATTCCGCGTCATTATTCGAAATCATACACAAAGGCATGGGACGGCGTGCAAAAAATGGATTATTTCTTGATTGTAGAAATTAGTTCATATCTCAAAAAATATGCCACCAAATGTATGAAAAAAATTGCAGAAGAAGTCTGATTTCTACTTTAATGATAATATTAAACAATACCAGGTTGTAATTGATCTTCATACTATAAAAAAATGTTTTTCCAACTGTACCATTTTTATTTGACACAGACTGTTATACACCAGCTTTACGCAACTAAAGAAAAAAGAAGAAGTACGATTTAAGCCTGTTACATTGAAAACAATGTAAGCACCACAAAGTAAGAAAATTACCGAGCAGGTAGATATAGAAAGAGGAATGTGGGTGTATAAATTAGGGTGTGTGGTTTATTGTACATGTTTGTATATATTAAGTGAGGGTACAGGCGGATGTGTTGGGTTTAAGTGGGAGAGGATCAGGGTTTTCGTGTGGCATTGGTATGGTTGTGCGTGTGTGTGTAGGTCATGTATAGGCTGTATATAGATGAGGATTGAGGGGGTGTGGGTGTGAAGGTGTGTGTGTGTTGGTGTATACGTGAGCGTTGCCTAGTGTGTTTCTTGTAAGACGGTGAAGGATGATATTACCTACCGATGTTCCTAGGAAGCTATAACCACAGTGGATAGAACGTTCTCAGAACGTTGGTTTAGAATTTACTTTCCCACCACTAACGTATTCCAAAACGGTTGTTACCGCATTGCTGATTTCGATATCCACCAAACACCAGTCTGAAGGAAATGTGCAAATTAACAATTATTATAAATTTCTTATTTTTTAGCATTCTATATAATTAAGGGAGTTTTACGTTACGATAGGAGGTCTGTGACGTCATTGGGTCAGGGGTCACATGTACATGGTCTCCTCTATAGCAGGAATTCTTACGTGTATTGTCTATGATTGATTTACATATGGTTTTCATACTTTTTGCGCTGATATTGTGAAAAATATGATGAAGAATCGCACTTGTCTATTGATGAGATTAGACAATGTGTATCTTTATTCCTATCTTTATTTTGATACCATGTTTTATTTGGTCTCTTTTCTCAACTGAAAGGGAAAATTTGGTAATTACCAACTCCGTACGCAAACGGCGCTGAGTTCGCCGTAACTTTTTTAAATCAATCAATCTAAGAAGTAAGCCAAGACTCACTAAGCTTCAACTAGAATTTTACAAAGGATTTTTAGCAGGCTTTTTTTCGTAACACATTGAATGCCTTAAAGGCTCATGTATAGTTTTGGGAGAACTATTTTTGTTTTTACTTCTATAGTGTATAATATGAATTAATTACCTTCAATAACCTGTTGTACAAATGATTGTTATAAAATCCACTCTAAGGACCACCCCCCACCCACATGAATTTAGCAACAAAACTTTTGTAAATCGATCTGTTTATGGGCCAGGTTTAAGAGGATGACCCGGGAGAATGCAACGTGCAGTGGTTTATGTGCAAAGTATATGCTATTGAATACACAGACTGATACACACAGAATGCACCACGCCGTCAGCAGTGGTGTGGCATGCCCAGAGTTCTGGGGTGATGTGAAGGAAGTATGGCCTCATTTTTGATGAACATCTCCCCATGTTTTATGCTAACTTATATCATATCATGGAAATACATGGCATTGGTGCATGGTTAATTACTTGCCATGTATTGATTTGTCATTGAACAATATGAGGACAAGTGAGTATGTTTTTAGAAAATGCAATTTTCTCTCCAAACTATACTTGCTGCTTTAAAACATTGTGTGTTCATTAGTGCACCAGGAATCTCTGCCTCATATTCTGGACTTTATCGATCATGTAAGTGAATATTATGCACTTTTAACTTATCTTGCTTGTTGGTTGCAGTTTCAGTTTTCTGTCTTCGTCCCATGTGCTGATATTTTTGTTCTACCTAGCTCATTATTCTTCCTCTGCCAGTAAAACCTTTTTTACTTAAGCTTTTGAAGTGCATCAGTAACTTGAATAGAGCCTCTAGCTTCTCAAGTGAACAATGGTTCGTCAGATACTAGGAGCAATACAGAGATTTCCGACCAATGTACTTAGTTAGCCAAAAAACTTAATGACTCTATTCGTTGTCAGTTAAGTACCCTGATTACTGAGAAACTGAGTAATCGAATGATAAAGTTTGAAAGTTGAAAGCAGAATTCTGAATTAGCAAGCTAGAGTGAAAGATAGGACGATTTCGTTCTCTAGGAAGAAACTTGGAACACTAAGGCAAGCTGATGCGCAGGCAAGCACATTATGATGAGCTACATCAGTATGGAAGGCGCCACAATCTTTGGATCTTTGAATAAAGGAGACCAAGAAGGAAGAACCGATCAAATAGTTCATCGATTTACAACGAAGCAATTGGGAAAATTGAGCTGTCCTTATGTAGAATTGATCGTTTCTCACAGAACCGACAAGCCACTTCTCAGACACGAGTGTGCGGATCAACATGAGAAACTGCAGAACCGGTCAACAGCAGTCAGCGTTCGAAAGTTCCGTCAACACAAGGAAAACAACCAAGCAAAAACACACCCTCGCTCAATATTGTTAAGTTCACAGTATCGCGTTCGTCAATCTCTCATCATGAATGGAAAGTCCCAAAAGCACAGGCATTAGTATCACGGAAGACCTTGATCCCGAAAAAGATTGTCTGGCGAAAAACCTACAAATCGGACTAGTTCAACAAGCCTGGTCCAGTGATGGCAAAATCATCGCCTCTCCTGAAAGCTACGAATGGTAAGAATAACTAAGCTAATATCATTGTGAGGATGATCTAAAACGTATCGAGTCAGTATACCCAACCAGTGCTCCAGATACTAGCAAACGTGATCTCCTGTTGTATCAATACTGGTCGATATTTCAAATGTGAAAGTGCCAACTTTTATCTTCTAATATGATATACACGAGCAAGCATTTCTTGGCACAAAATCTCAATGGTATCTGTTTCCTGATGTCTTATTATGATATTCATAAATAATTCGGACTTCATTCGTTTCTTTTGTTCTATAGACCAACTTTTGTTCTTTAATTATTTTAGTTTTTTTAAAGATAAAAAGCACAAATAATGTATATTCTAAGAATTGTATTTTGTTTGTAATTAATTGTACCAAAATGGGTACTTCTATGTTTTTACAGCATTAAATACTCATGTAAGATCAATTTTAAATTACTATGATGATTTGACGGTTTTAATTTCTCGATAGATAGGCATCAATCAAGAGTTACTTTCATATCTAATGATTTCTTATCAGTAATACATTTTAATGCAGGAGCCTTTTAAGAAATCGGATGAAATTCAATTTTTGTTAATTCAATAAATTGTACTTTTAATATTTGCATTGTCTGGAAACTGGTTGATGGATGAATCTGCTCGATAATATCTTTTTATGACTATATATTTATTGGTTCTTCAAAAAAAGGAAAGAGAGGTGGAGTGCTTGGTTTATGGGTTTATAAAAACATCAAGTATATACTTAGGCCTGACTTAAATCTCTTTGTAACAATGTGAATGTATTTCAATAGAAATTCTCAAAGCCTTAAAAACATATTAATTGGTGTATTATACAGGCCTCAGATAATCGCCCAAGATTTTAATTCACTTTGAGGACCACTTTTATTAGAGTATTAATCATGAACGCAAGGAAGTTATTGTTGGGGATTTTAACATTGATCTCAATAAAAGAACGTTTTAAACTATGTAAATGAATTTTCAGTATGTTGTCATCATTTTCGTTTTAATCCTTTAATTAATATCCTCAGAATTTACTCAGTCAACGCAACATTGATAGATAATTTTCTTTTCAAACTCTAGTCAATATCCATATACTTCAGGTATTATCATAGCTGACATTTTCAGATCATTTTCCAATTTTTCCCTTTTAGTTTCTGACTTTCTTTTTGAAAATGAGAAAAAATATGTAACATCAACAAGACAAATAATGAAGAAAACATAAGTAAATAATTGCGGAATGTTGCTGGAAGTGTTTATAACTTTGAACATACCCACTGTAACCTTCATATGACCGATCTTTGTATGACAAGTTCATTTCTGTAATCATGGATTTATATATGAGTTGTTTTCCATTTAAAAAAGGTCAAGGTACAGTTTAGAAGGAACTTTTGGTTGATAATGATCTTGAAAGAGATGTTTAAAAAGAAAAATAAGTATATCATAGAAGGTATGTTAAAAAATCCAACTAAAAATCATCTTGCTACTTATAAGTCGCTTTCAATAAAAATGCAATAGAAAGTAAAAAAAGAAACTATTTTTCTGATAAATTTCAAAGTGTGAGAGGAAATCATGAACAAAACTTGGAAAGTAATCAATACATTTAAACAGAAATTTCAAATCTGGATCTGAAAATATTCGAATTTTTAATATAAATGGTGTATCTATTGATTGCTAATATTTTATCTACCTTGATGCTTAATCTTTCAATAACTTATTTTGTTATATTGGTCAGAATAGCATAGTAAGTTTGTTGATGAAAATGGAATATTTCTTCCTGTCTAAAAGCGTTCATTTTCTCATTCATGTTTGAAACCTTTATCACAGAAAAGGAAAAATTATAGATATTGTCCTATCATGAAAAAAGGCAAGGCACTGGCTATGACTCTTTCGAAAATATTTTATAATCAAGAAAATCTATTTCATTTTTTTATCTAGCCTTTGTGTTTTATATTCAATGTTGTTTAATCCAAAGTGTGTTAATACGAACAGTTGAAGATTTCAAAAGTAATACCAGTTTATAAAAGTGGTCCTTAAAGTGTCCAATTATAGACCTATCTCTCTTTTATTTCTTGTACGAAATACTTGAAAAATGTTTATATGTTAGATTTTGTTAACTACTTTGAGAATATCATATATTACATGATAAAACAGTTTGGTTTTCGTGAAAACATTCCACTATTCATGCATTAATCCAATTTTTATTCAATATAAACAAGCATTTTGAATATAAGGAGCGTTAATGGGTGTGTCCCTGGGATCTTAAAAAAGCATTCGATTGTATCGATCATAACATATTATAAATAACTTCGATATTATGCTATTAAGGAACCCCTTGAAATTAATGCCCAAAGGTTATCTTAACGATCGTAAACAATTTACAGTGTTTCAACTCAAAATCATTCAAATATGAAGAACTATACATGCGGGGTTCCACAAGGGCCAATTCTGGCCGCTCCTTTTTCTTGGTATATATTCAATGATTTGTATCTTGTTCGAATATTTCAAAACTTTATTATTTGCTGATGATTACGATATTTTTTTAAAACAATTGATATACACAATTTAAACCGTACCATGAATATTGAATTGTAAAATAATTAAGTGGTTAAAGCTAATAGTTGCGTATTGAACATTACAAAAACCCACTGTATGATATTTGGTAATATGAATATTTGCGTTTAAATGATATTGAGTATATATGATAGATAAACAATTGAACAATGTAAAAACTGCTTAAATTTCTTGGTGTTAATATAGATGATGATATAAGTGGAAAGTCATGTTAAAAAAATATCAAATCAAATGTCTAAGATATTATTCGGTGTTCCTAAATAGATTAACGAGATTTGATACCTCAAAAATATATTATTAATGTTGTATTAATGCATTAATTTTGCCAACCTGAAGTGGTGAATAATCTTGTTGGGGTCAAGTAGCAATATCTTCTGAGAGTTTATTGAAAATTGCAAAAAAAAGATAGTAAGAATAATTACCAACTCTGATTTTCGAGGTCATTCAAACGCCTCTCTTCAGAAACTCATATATCTTACTGTGTACAAATTCATAACTATTAATTTAGGTATCTTATGTTTTTGTACAACAAGAACTCTATTACCAAAAGTCAAATTTCAATTTTTTCGAAAAACGAAGTCTTCCATTAATCATAATAAAAGAAAGAACTTGGATTATCGAGCCATATTATGGTAAAACTTCCTTTTCCAGATCAGTGAGTAACATATAAGGGTCCTATTACTATGGAATAATATACCAGATAATATAAAAAATATACAAATACATTAAACTCTTTTTAAAACGTAAGTTTAAAGAGTATTTTACTGCTAAATGAATTCGTAATAAGATATATCATTTGTGCTTTGGGATAGGGAGGTTACGGGGTAGGTTTGTTACAAAAAAATGTCTTCATTAATTAAGCTGTAGTTAATTAGTGTTTACTGTTTTTCAGGTTTTTAGTGCTCAGGTTTTAGCCACATAATAGGCTAACTACAGACTAAAATGGAATTGTGTGAGTACTTTCATTGGAATGTATCTGGCCCAAAATATGAATTTGTAAACGTCCTACCGGTCTCCCTACACCTCTACTTTGGGATATTGGTGTTTGAAATATTTCCAGTTAAACACACAATTTGGCGTTCTATGGTCCACTTTTAAGAGTGCTCAAATGACGATCTATTTTTTTACTAAACCAATATAGAATTACATGTGCAATTTATGAAATCATACTTTTTGAATATCTCTTCCCTTTGATATTTGGAAAAAAATATGAAATGTTAATTAGAAGTTACCTGAACGATACGCGTTGTTGACTTAAGTGAAGGATAGTTTTTTTTTTAACTTAAGGCGCCACTTTGAAATCAAGTTAAATCTTCTCTTTTTTAGATCTGGTCTCGAGTCAAAAAAACTACCTTCAATGCGAACAACGGTATCGGTTCAGTAACTTCTAATTAACGTTTCATTATTTTCCAAATACCCAAAAAAATATAGAGATATTGAAGACTATGATTTTTTTATAACCCCCCAAAAAATTCGTCGTTTGATCAGGCCCTTCAAGATGCATAATATAACTGAGCGAATAAATTTCTCAATTGGTTTGTTGAATTAGTTTATTTGATACACAATCTCCAAATTCAAGATGCATATGCTCATTTGCCGCCTTTTGGTGTATTCGATGCATTTTTAATTTATTTTGCTGTCCAACTCGTTTCAACTGCTTGAGAAAAACATTTAACAACAAATTACGACCGCGTCGCGTTCACAAGAAAACTAGCCTGCGCGCGCACCTCAAAAACTAACATGTCGTCCCATATGCCAAGAGAACACACAACCCAACAGGCGAGGAACGTGCGTGACCCGAAAGTTGGATATTCGGAGACTCGGCGCATGCGCAGACTGATCTGTAAACTACCTTTTAATGTAGGCTAAATTAATATCATTTATTTCGGAAATGCCCGTATGTTGCATAATGAACTGACTTAAACGCAAAAATGATAAATATAATGGCTTTGAATTTACCGTTTTGAGGGAAAGGACAATATCCGTATCGGCTATTTATTAAAAACTATGTTTTTTTCTAACTAGCCTTCATTTTGACTTCACACCTGTTAATCCGCCCTGAATCAATCTGAAAGAAGTAATCGAGGAATAGTATTCAATATTCATATACCTCGGCTCTTTGATAGTGATAGTGATAAGTTTTGAGAGCTCATCAAGGTTGTATTTGAATCGGTCTCGGTCTATGATGGTACCATCAGCGGCTAAGTGATGTGATAGAGATCATGGTGTTGACCAACCCATTAAATGTCAGGACTGTATCCAGTCCAAGGATTCGTCGATAACAACATCAGTGGTACGGAGTGATCAGAATCAGTGTGATGCTGAACTTTGCAGCCCTGTATGATACGGGTGTTACAAGCAGTATTGATTAAGACATCATTGAATTTAGCACACAAGCTATATTTTGTTATGAATGTTTTTTTAGATACGAATATTCTATTAAACAAACCACAGAATTGGGACTTCTCCTCTTCCCCTAACCCATCTCTATCTTATCTCTCTCTCTGTAAAAGAAGCATGCAAATTTTTATAGATATAACTTTTCTATAAAGATATCAATAATATTCTGATTAACTTATTTGAGAAACCCAACCCCCAACCCCAAAAACAAAAAAAAACCCCCAAAAACCCAAAAAAAAAAAACAAACATGGGTTTTCCAATGGTTCTGCGTCATCAACTCTTCCCTGAGACTTCAATTACTCTCTACACGCTTATCTCAACGGGGTATATGAATTAATGAGTATGAATGCACATGAATGACTTAGAACAGCACCGTGCCAACTCTCAATTCGTAATATCCAATATTTTGAAGCTCCTCGCTTATGTGATATTACACTTAATCGGACATTCGTGAGATATTTACTTCCATGTGTGTGGCTTCCTCCCTAACGGTGCTGGATAAGTTCTCAGATGCTAAGAAGTTCCAATACTTCATGATCGTCTACACATCGATCACTATAGATATGCGGAGTTAAAGGCTGATTATGATGCCATCTGTGCGCTCAACGTACAGCGCATGTCGCCGATATGCACCCAGTCATACTGACGCTAGCGATTCCATCTTGATCGTCCGGCCTCGTACCAATGCGATCTATGACATAAACACCGAAGTTTCCGATGTTCGTCAAAGGTGTCAGCGATCCGATGGGTCCTGATTCTCTTCCCGTCAGTTAGTTAAATCAGGTAAGAACTGAGAATCCATGTCGTTTATTGTGTACCTATACAAGACAAGGAAATCATTATGATTATCCACAAGTTTGAAGTCTAGAGCAAACTATATAAATATTTATGTGAGGAATCAGGCGCGTATTGCAGGATTTTGCACCCCGGGGGGCCGATGCGATTTTTGGCGCCCCTGTGTACTTTCACCAAAAAAAATGGCGCCCCCCCCCCCCCCCCCCCCCCCCCCCGCTGAGCAAAAATAGGTCTACAGCTTTAAATCCATGTTTGAAGATTTTAAGAAGAACTTATATTATTTTTATAATATATAGTTTTTTTAATACGAGGCGCGCAGCGCGGATCGGATTTTTTCTCTTTTTTAACAACCAAAAAGCATTGAAACTTGGGGTTTCAATTTTGTTTAGTTTCTCATCGCGAACTATCATATGAACGGAAATTGTAATTTGTCCATCAAACGATTTGAAAGTAAGCATACAAAATTATTTCGAAATTTGACATCAAGTAATGTGTAGATCTTAATTCGAACCAACGTAAATTGCATGTTTCACTGGTCATAATCCTCATAATCTGGTTACATCGGAATGTAATCGGAATGATCTGAAAGGGGGAAAATTTTATGCGTTCCTCAGGAACACCAATGTATAACTCATGGAAAAAATTATGTGAGCGCGTAAAGCGCGAGCGAAAAATTTTTGCTCTAATGTATTAGAGACAGTAGTTAAGGACAATTTAGCTTCCATAATTTAAAGACCAATTTGTTTGCCCAGCAACGAGTGTTTCAAGTTAACTTTACATGGTTGAAGGAAAGCATAAATTGTATCTATGTATCTATTATATAATTTGCTTCCCTCCTTAAATTTAAGATAAATTTGGCGCCCCTAAGTAAGCTTCAATTTGGCGCCATACATATATATTTAGGTCAATTTTTGATTTCCCTTTGTTTAAAATTAATTTGGTGGCCCCTTATTTTCAGCGTCAATGTGAAATGCAAAAAATGTAATGTGCTAATTGAAAAAAATGTATAAATGTATTGATGCGTATTCCTATAATGTAAATTCTCCTCAAGAGGAAAAAACAAAAGTGGGAGCTCGAAGCGCAATCGGAAATTCTGATTCTTTCGAATGATTAGAAAATCATAACATTTTATGCGCCTCAGGAAACAATGTAATACACATTGGAAAAAAATGCATGCGAGTGCGAAGCGCGATGCGAAATTTTGCAATGTAAATACAGATCAGGAGCATGGAATTTTTAAAATTTGCGTCTATTCTACCATATTTTTAAAGAATGCAATTTGTGGCCCCGTTAGTTTTCAGGCAATTTTGCAAACTTCCACAAGTCTAGGATTATACGAGTTGGAGCCCCTTTTAAGTTAAGATAAATTTTGGAGCCCCTACATTTGAGTCAATCTGGCGTCCATAGGTTTAAGATCAAATCCAATTTGGGCCCTTTAACTTCAGGTCAATCGTCGCCCCTAGTCTCAGCGTCAATTCTGGGGCCCCCTAGTTTCAGATCATTTTTGGCGCCTCTAAAAGGTCTTAATCTTAATTTGGCCGCCCCTAATTTTAAGATCAATTCGGCACCCTCTATAACTCAGGTCAATTCGGCGCCTTCCTTAATTTTCAGGTCAATTTGATGCAAAAACAAATGTAACGTGAAATAAATTAATTCAAATGTTTTTGATTAATAAAATCTTCATAAATGTAATCTGGTTTTAAAAGGGACAAACAAAGGCTGAGAGCGAGGGCGAAACGGATATTTTTGAAAGTATTCGAATGATTAGAAAACAGAACGTTTATGCGTTCCTCAAAAACACAATTTAAACTCAATTTAAAAAAATAGCGAGCGCGAGCGCGAGCGAAAATTGGCTACATGCAAATTACATGTTAAAACTTTGCTCTTTCTTACATAAGAGAACATTTTAAAGACCCCTTTGTTTTTTTGCCCCCTTAGTTTCTTGGTAAATTCGGCACTCTCCTAGTATTAGATAAAGTTGAGCCCCTAAGTTAAAAGTTAAATTTGATCGGACCCTACATTTGAGCTCATCTGACGTCCCTAATTTAAGATCAATTTTTGGCGCCCCCTTAACTTCAGGTCAATCGGCGCTTCTAAGTTTCAGATCATTTGGCGCCCAACATTTAAGCTAAATTTTGGCGCCTCTATGTTTAAGGTCGATTGGCACCCTCTAAGTCGATTTAGCGCCCTAAGTTTTAGTCGATTTGGCCGCCCTTAAATTTAAGGTCGATTTTGGCGCCCCTTGATTTAGTGTCGATTTGCGCCCCGCCTTATGTTTCGGGTCAATTTGGCTCCCCTACGTTTAAGGGTCATTTGGCCGCCCTTTAAGGTTAAGTCCGATTTGACGCCCCCTTAATTTAAGGGTCGATATCTAAGATCTCCTAAGTTTCAGGATAATTTTTTCAGACCATTAAGTCGATTGGCGCCCCTATGTTTCAGGCTAACATTTGGTGCCACTTCGGTTTAAGGCCGATTGGCGCCCCCTAAATTTATGGTCTATTTAGTGCCCTTAAGGTTAAGTTCGGATTTTGCCCCCCCTAAATTTAGGGTCGATATACGCCCCCTAGTGTTAAGGTCGATTTGGCGCCCCTTCTAAATTTTAGTGTCGATTTGGCGCCCCTTTTAAGTTTAAGTTCGATTTGGCGCCCATAAATTATGGCTATTTCAGTGCCCCTAAGGTTAAGTTCCATTGGCGCCCCCTAAATTTAAGGACGTATAGCGCCCCAGTTTAGTGTCGATTTGGTGCCCCCTTCTAAATTAGCGTCCGATCTTGGCGCCCCACTAGTTGGGTCAATTAGGCGCCCCACGTTTAAGTCATCTGGTGGGCCCCATAAATTATAAGGTCGATTTTAAACGCCGCTAAGTTTAGGTCGATTTTGGCGCCTCCTCCTAAATCTAAGGTCGATTCGGCGCTCCCACCTATGTTGCAGGTCAATTTTGGCGCCTTCTACGTGTAAGCTTCATTTTTTGGCGCCCCTTAGTTTAAAGGTCGAGTTCGGCGGCCCCCCTAAATTTAAGGTCAATTGGCGACCTCACTTATTTCACGGTCGATTTTTGGCTCCTAGTTTATATCAAATAGGCACCCTCAGCTCAGGTCAATCTTGGCGCCCCCACCTAAGTTTCGGGGTATTTGGCGCCCCTACGTTTAAGGCTCAATTTGGCGCCCCCGTAGTTTAATGTCGCTTTGGCGCCCCTAAATAAGGTCGATTTGCGCCCCTAAGTTTAAGGTCAATTTGGCACCCTTAGTTTACCTGTCGATTTGGCTCCCCTAATTTTTTTAAAGGGCGCCCCTTCCCCCCCCCTCTCTTCTTCTCTCTCTCTCGATTTTTTTCCTCCCTCTTTTCCCCTTTTTCCCTTTCTCTTCTTTTCTTACTTTGTTCTTTTTTTTCCCTTTCCCTTTTCTCCTTTTTTCCTCCTCTTTTCGGGCGCCCCCCCCCCTACGCGCCGCGCCGGGGGGCCCGGGCCCGTAAAGCCCCCCAGAATACGCGCATGGGAAGAAGTTGAACCCCGCGTGTTCGGTGTAGTATTTGGATCCGATTGCGCAATACGGCGGCTCGAATATTAATATGGTCTACGGTCACCTACGATTCTGACACGATTGTGGTATGCTCTTATTGGTGTAGGTTGTCGCAACATTGATCGCTTCCTGTGGGACATAATTGTTAGTGTCTACTTTATAATATTCATAACTTCCAGTAAAAAAAATAATTTGAATGATATTGGTAGCTTAGAGACTATAAATACCTTTATGCCTTCTAATAATCCGCATCCAATGCATGTCGTACCTTCTGCATCGGGTGGAAGTCTCGATATCAATAGTTTTCTTGATACATTGTTAATGATTTGAACCATATAAGACATCACGAAAGCAGCGTCATTGAATTCCACGATGCCCACGTAACTACCATTAGGTGTCACACTTTGGATGAAGTTCTTTGCTCCTAGAATCATCTTCTCAAAACGTTCTCCCTTTATAGAAGACAATATATGGACCGTAATGATATTGGGTAAGGGCAATATTTGCTAACAAACAATACTGTGGTCTACTTAAAAGTTCGAAAGACTGAAAGATTACTATTATAGTTTCCATTAAATGTGCTAGATTATTATTTTTTGCTTTAGTCACATTAAGGAGACTTACAGAATATCATTTCGAATAAGGATGGGACTGTGAGAGAATTTCATCAACATTTCTTGTCTGACAAGATGTCAGATCTGACATCTTTACTTTATTTTGATTGGTTGAGAAGCATTGTTACTATGGTAACTGTCTTATTAATTTGGAATTGTCGGATATCCAACGCCCCACTAGATTCTTTGCGGGTGGTTTCGCTTTGAAAAGTCTGACTTATTTTTTTTATTATATTGTGTAAACTTTTGAAGTATTCAGAATCATATAATATTTTCACATCTTTTAATTTCGTTAAAATATAGCATTTTCAATTGAATTTTGGTCATGAAAGTGTGTAAGCTTGTAATCAATCATTTTGGAAGCGGTATCTCTTCTGAAATAAAGTTTTCAGTATTACTTAAAAAAACCCCGTAAAATAATGATAAATAGATGATGATTAACTTACATCCATAGAAACACTTGTATCCAAGACAAGAACCATCCTCAATGATCCAACAGGCTGCACTATAGTAAAATTTGGTGATATGTTGGTACCATGTGGCAAGGGGGGACTATTTTCATTTTTGAAATCCTCCGATTTTTCCATAACTTCCAAAATGCTTTGATGATCGCAAATGCGATTCTGAAGGTTAAGGGCGAATTCGTTGTGATACCCTGCTTTGCCTTTTTGGTTGTGGCAGAACATATCGATCTGCATATCAGATTTAAAAGAAAAGGAATGAAGTTAAGCTTACTTGCCCATAAAAGGAGATTAGACGAAATTCTACCTTTCATTCACATAGCATAGCACAGTAATACAATTTTCTCAAGCAGAATGAGTTAGAAAAAAAAAAAAAAAAATGTCCCATCATTTAGAAGTTTTCTGTGATATATGACCATTTAGTTATGATATGTCTTGGTTGATAGTCTAGGAGCCAGCTACAAATTTATTTACCCCATTTTCCCTATAAGGTTTGACCCCTGAAAGTGATGTAGTTCAGTACAAGAATCGAGGAAATTGATGTCAGCGACAGTGGGGGACTCGGCCCCCAGACCCACTCAAAAAACCCGTTTTGGGACATTTATTTACCCCATCTTCCCCATGGACCAAATTTTGTCAGTGGGAAGTAGTATGATTGTACATTGTAAAAATATATTAGCTGACAAAAAATAGTGGGGGAAGTGCAGAACTGACAGCTTCCAAGACCCCCTCCCCATACTGCGCATGCGTCGGGAGCGATGTGCTCCGTGTATAATAGTGTGCATGATATCTCTGTTTATAAAACATCGGGTAATACTCTGTTTGTTTGTCTTTTTATAATTCATTTTCATACTTATTTGTATGCTAGATTATTGATGACTTGCCTATTAATTGGGATTTGATCCCTTTTATATGTATTTATTTGTTTATTTTAAGGGGGAAATCCGATTAACTGAGGTCTTAAATTCATCAGCCGATTGAAAATAATAGGAAGTTAATTAATTTTGATTAAATAAAATAATCTTGCAATGCAATGAATGTCTGGAATTATAAACTCGATGCCAGGAATATGTGGATATAGACTAGGGATATAGGCCCTATTCCTATACAGATCAAATCTTTGCTAGACCCCCCCCCCCCCCCCGCTCACACATCTTTTGAAGAACGAAAAATCATAATATAATATACGCAATCAAAATGCAGCTCACTTGATATGGTGCAATTTATTTGTTACTTTACAATTATGATAAGGTATATCGTACGAGGAAAGGAATGAGAAGAATCATGGACAAAATGTGATCAAAAAGAATTGGAGAGGTGTGTAAGACAGAAAGAGATATAAAAATATAGGATATTGTATGCATGTAATAATGATGTAATGAAGAAAATGGAATAATCTTTGATTAGTTCCAAAATACTAACTTTCATGTATTTTTTATATGCCATTTTATTATTTCATTAGTCACTTTTCTTGGAAAGCATGTAGGAGTGGAGGAGGGGGAGGCAACCAAATGGGGGTGTTTTGTGACAATTCTGAGTGCTTATTATATTATTCAGATGACTAATAATTTTTAAAGATCATTATTATCTTTCATTGTATTTCTTTTCCCTCTTACAAACCCCTTCTCTTTCCTGTGCGCTTTCTCTCATCTTTTGTTCGTGATTTTCCTTATTCACATCTTCGTACGGTAGGACTCATACACTCAGTGTCTTCTATTCAAACGATGTAATATGAAACATGAAATCAAAGTCTGGAATTTCTGATACACTGTTATTACTTTTCTCCTCCTTTGTTAAATAATTGGAATTACATGACTGTACTTTGTAGAAAAAATAAATAAATGAAAAATATCATGATCAATGTGGCTATGATATTGCATTTCCCCCCTGAATTGATAGATTAAAAAAAGTAATGTTCCCATTGATAAATTTCATATCACTTTTCACCTTTTGAAAACTATCTTGATAATTGTAGACAGTTGCACCAATTGAGTATCAAACAGTTGGAAGTTGGATGCAAAAAAATAAAAAAAATGTACTACTAAAGTTTACATTCTAACATGACATGATATTCTTGTTGGATAATTTAACAGATACTGCTAATAACACAAGTGATGAAACACGATAAGCCCCTCTAAATAATTTAGAACTTACTTTCAATCCTGGATTTGTCCCTGTTGTTGATCCAATATATAACAAATAAGAAATTAAGCCGATGGGCTAATATACATAATACAACACATAGTGAAACATTTGCAGTGACGGATCCAGGCACAGGCACAATAATATCTATTGAAAACCACTCAGTTTCTGTATATATTCAACTACGCCCCTATCATTTAATATTTCTGACTGCGGCCCCTCCCCTGATCTGTATACTAACAGATCATGCCCTACCCTGATTTCCTAACCCGGATCCGTAGCTTATCTGTATTTCAATTGTGTAAAAATAAATATATAAATAAATAACAACATGCCGAGCTGCACGCGAGTAAATGTAATGAACATTAGCATTATTAAATACATTTGATTAACACATTATACGCAGAGCCTTGTTTGGAGCTGAAATGTATTATATTACGATTACATAATTATGTTGTATTACGACTTATTATTTCTTGAAAATGAATGTAAGGCCAAAGGGTGCAGGCGATTTTTTTTTTTTTTTTGGGGGGTCTAGCAATGTCGTTGATCTGCAAAATAGCCTATAGGCCTAATTATCCATCTTATAGAAATTAAATGTGTATTCGAAACCTTTCTTTGCCTCGAAAAGATTTTTGTATGTAATAAAAAAAAAAAAAAAAAAAGTGGAGTGCACAGTCTATTGCATTTATTACCCACTTCTCAAGATCTCTGTTTATCGAAAAACTTCCCTTAAAAATAATAAAATAATTAGAGATCAAAGCCTATTGAACGGGCAAGTCCACCTATAATCTAACTTACAAATAAGTCTAATATTATTGAATCATCAGCAGAGAACAGAGGATTGCATGTGTTTTATATATACCTTGTATACAGAGATATCATGCACACCGTTTATACGTGCGGCATACTGACCCGACGTATGCGCAGTATGGGGAGGGTCTTTGAAGCTGTCAGTTCTGCACTTCCCCCACTATTTTTTGTCAGCTAATATATTTTTGCAATGTACAATCATACTACTTCCCACTGACAAAATTTGGTCCATGGGGAAGATGGGGTAAATAAATGTCCAAAAACGGGTTTTTTGAGTTGAGTTGACATCGATTTCCTCGATCCTTGTACTGAACTACATCACTTTCAGGGGTCAAACCTTATAGGGAAAATGGGGTAAATAAATTTGTAGCTGGCTCCTAGACTATGAGTCAGCCTCCCATCATAAATTTTGTTTATACCTTTTTTGTTAATTTTGTATTGTAAATACATGACTCAATAACAGACAATCTCCAGATTATTGCAAAATGGAAACGCATATTGAAAGAATATTTGAACACACATACATACACTAACCCTCACCACACACACACACACACACACACACACACACACGTACAAATTAACAATTCAAAATAACATTTCCCCTTTTCTGGGTAAGCACTGATGTTTTGTATAAGGGGGTATCTCACTGAGTTGCGAACCCAAGCGAACGAAGCGAATTTAGAGAGTGCCGTAAATATAGAGAGTCTAATCAACACCGTTTCAGTAGACAGGCCTATCAACGTGAGGCATTTTCTTTTGCTATAAGGGTGTACAAAAGGGTGTATCCCGGAATGCAGCGAACTTCTGAAATGAATGGAGTCGACAAACAAAAATGTCTTTTGTCCTGCATTGGCGAATGACGCGATTTTTTTGGTTTCTACCAGACTAGTTGTGATTGGCCTGGAATTTCCTTTCAAAATAATTCGCCAACAAATTTTGAACACGTTCAAAATTTCCTGGTGAATTTATTTTGTCAAAGGTTGCAAGCGTATATACTCTGTCTGAAAAAAAATGGCTGAATATATATATATACACAACAAAAAAAGTAAGTCCCCCCTTAATCAAATTGGTATAACTTTTTAACCAGTGGAATTTTACGAATTTTATTACATGTGCTTGTAGGTAATTTTATCAGCTTCCATTTTAGTGAATATTACTGAAATTCGTTAAGTCATGCTTCAATGAGCACAGTCTAAAGGCAAAAAAGTCACTTTTCAAAAGTTACAAGGTTAATTTCATAACTTTAATTCAATAATATCGAAACAAATTCAAACTTTTCAACAAAAGATGTGTTCAGAAGGCTTGTTGTACTTAATTTCTAACACATCAAATAACTTTTGGATTAAATTTCACGGTTGGATGAGCATGATGTAAAATTTGCAAAAACTGCATTTTTTTTACACATTTTTACTTTAACAAAATTATTGATTATGACGGAATTTGCAATCTGGAAGAGTGTTTTAAACAATATCAATCAATTCACGGTTGAATGAACACTTAATAAAAACAACAAAGAATATTTTTAAATTTGTTAGGTAAGTATCACTATTGTTCCCTTTTGTATGATGAAAATCATTTTATCAACAATGTTTTGTTATATGTATGTCAAATATTTTTTTTTCAAATCATGCTATGGCATTTTATCAAAAATTCACGCTTCAAGGAACACGTGATACGTGAAAAGTCATTTTGTCGTTTGTGGACTAAAATTCAATTGCTTACTTTGGATAATTGTCACAGACCTTCTTGGATAGTTCATTCGATTTGAGTTTCATGAAAATGTCAGTGTTTTATGCTTCAGTGAGCAAAAGATATTGAAAAAATATGGAAATAAGAAGAAATTTCAGAGCTTTAGCCCTACCCCGTGCCTTATCAGATTCTCAATTTAGCGCTTGTTCCTGTTAGTTAGTACCACCATAAAGTTGTGTGCCAAGTTTCGTGAAAAAACTCTCAGTAGAATTAACAAAAATTATCAATGAAATTAAGCCGAATTTCAATTTTGTTGACATTTTGATTTTCTCTCCATTGACATTGTGTACAATTTCGAGGCAAAAACAAACCCTGAATCAACATCCTGGAACTTTTTAACAAAAAGGTGTTGAGCAATAACATTTGGCAGTTATGTTTATACACTCATCGACTAACTTATGTGCGAATATGAGATTAATCCGTAGTGTAATGCATGAATAAACACACATTATAGGCAAATTTGTCATGACAAAAGTCACAAAAGTCACCTTTAAAGTGTGCTCGCTCGTCCATGACATGACGAATAGTGCTCATAATTTCACAAAATGTATCGATCATGTTGATGATAATATCTGATTGCAATTCTTTAAATAAAATTGTTGGATTTTACCATTTTTAGAGGTCTAAACATATATTCTTAAAATTGTGCTCACTCATCCATGAAAAAAAATGCAATCAATCGGGATTGGTGTTGGATGGTCAAATTTTGTATGATAAAACCACCCAAATAATTCAACACAAGGCAAAAAGAAAATTGTAAAAAATTGTTATTTTTACAGACCAAAAAATGACCCTTGTGACTTTTGAAAATGTCCATTTTTGCTTTAAACGTTGATCACTCATGCATGTCTCAGGGGATCGATGTCATTTTTTCACAGAAGGTACTCAATAAGTGTAAAAAACTTCCCTTCCAATTATTTTGCTCAAAACAATCCCGTTCAAAAGTTACATCATTTTGATTAGGGGGGGGGGACTTACTTTTTTTGTTGTGTATATATATATATATATATGAATTATTTTACTTAGGCAACAGTCTATGGAAAGGGTCGAAACTAAATTTGAATCGGATAAAAAACATTTATAGATTTTTTTTTATTTCCCCAAAATATGTTTGAAAATAATAATAATAATTTAGCATATACGGCTGTCTTCGATTGATGTTGTCATTAACAATAAACGCAAAATAAAACAATCCGATTTCACACCTTTTCATTTGGCAAAGTTCGAATTCAGACGTGTTTCATTTCATTGATGTTTTGCTCAGGTCAACAAAAAGGGGCTTAAAATTGTTGGAAATTCGCCATTTATTATGACATATGTGAGATTAGTGTCCACAAATGCCCAGTCGAATAACTTTTAGTTTTAGGGTACATGCAGGTAATATGGGCCAGCAGGTAATATGGGCCACCTGAAGCAAATCATGTCGTGACCGTCGTCCGGTGACCGGTGACCGGTGTGAGCACCATAATGTTGTTCATATGAACTGTATACGAAAATATATCGTCGTGAAAGCATATGATACCGATTTTTCTCTGAGAAAATTGCTGAAAAACAACAAGGTAGGTAAAACTTACTGCATTTTTTTCCCCCTGATGTAAAATTTGATATTTCACAGAATGTGATGGTGAAAGAGTGTTTGAGGGGGTAACCTCGATTGTTTTGTACATTTAGTAAGCTTATAGTTTCATTTTGATCATACTAGCGTGTACAGGTCAATTTGTTGTAGTGAAGGGGTGCAATGTGGCATTAAATGCTTGCCTGACACAGCAACATTAGTGCAGGTAATATGGGCCATCCAAAATGGCGCAACTGATTCTGGTACTTAGTATTGGGATGAGGCATCAATCTCTTTGCTACGACTTTTTTGGGTATATTCACAGTATATAATCAATATGAATAACTAATTGTAGGCCTATATTGACGTGTATAATGAAGATAATATTTGAATAATATTTCAAAAGAAATAATATACCAAATAAAAAACAATGAAATATATAGTCAAAGTATTTACTGAAGGGTCTTATAATTTCAAATGATATCTTAAAGTTAATGATTTTCAAAATTTTAAGCAATTTCCAGACATGGTAGAGTCATTGTAGTTTTTAAAACATGCATTAAATACATGTGTCCATATTACCTGCACATGCAGGTAATATGGGCACTTTGGTAATGACGTCAACATTTGAATATTGCAGACAGGGGGGTTGGTGATAATTGTTTTTCTTCACAATAAAAGTTAGAGCAGTAGTTATTTATTCATATAAACAAAGATTAGACTGTGTGTCATTTTGTAATTCTATGCAAATTAGGCAAATGAGCTTAGGGGGCCCATTTTACCTGCATGTACCCTATATAAAAAAATATTATGCCAATTTTTTTTCGCATGCCTCGCAAAGTACACATTTTATATTGCTCGCAATTTTCAGACGAGTGGTAGCGAAAAGTAATTTCAATTACAAAAGAATATCTCCGTTTGAAAGTTACCCATAGTGCAGCCAAGTAGGGATCATTTGTCTACCCATCTGCACGGGAGATCCAGTTGATCCCTAACCCATGCCCGACATATTTTCTCCTCGCGACTTTGAGGCAAGATCAAACGAATCCCGCTAGCGAGATCTCCAGGGATTGTATAGGCCTATAGGTTTTCCCGGCCATTTTCATCCCCCATTCACTCAATTACATGTGCGGAGCATTCAATTTAGCTCATTTTTTGGCCTGTGCTTACACTGACATTTCAATATCGCACTTTAGGAATTCAATTTAATGTGAACAGCGACCGAAAAGGTATTTTAGTCAATCAAAGACGTACAAAATTCGCCTATTTCACAATGGTGACATTCAATTTCACATTTAATGTAGACAAGAGCTAATTTGTATTTGTATTTGTATTTTCTATTTCATTTTAAAGCTATCTATTTAATGCAAAACGTAGTCAATTTTCACCAAGTATGGTATATGGTGTGCTTACGCATGATTTTATAATTGCAAGAGAAATTACGTATCAAAGTCAATCGTTGAAAGGAATGGCTATAGTGTTTGTGCTTATAACTTAATATGATGAATCATATTCATCACCATATCCCACATATAGATTCTGATGAACAATCAACACTTCGGGTATAGGCCAGCATGGAGATGGAGAGAGATCGAGATGAATGCATCACCCCTGTCTCTCCATTCCTCTCCAGGGCAATGACGTTATAGCAATGTTATATGTATATATTTTGTTTCATTATATCATTTTGATTTCATATTCTTTCTTCATTTATTATCATTTTCGGAAATGTAGGGACATGTGCCTAAAAAAAAAGGCTCCATGCTTTCTCTCTCTCTCTCTCTCTCTCATATTTTTTTCTTCATTCTCTATCTTTCTTTTATATATGATACAATATGACGTGGATGGCCCTCCATACGCACCACCCTCTCCATTCCTCTTCAGGGAAATGACGTTATGGCAATGTTATTTGTATTATTTATATATTAATTATTAAATTTTCATTTCATAACCCTCCTTCATTTAATCATCTTCTGAAATGTATAAACATGTGCCAGTAAACAAAGGCTCCATACTTCATTATTTGTCTTTCATATATATATATATATTTTTTAAATCTTATTAATTCTCTCTGTTTTGTTTTGTTTTTCTTTTTTAATTTTATTTTCAGATATATGCGCATTTCCCCATCAATTGACGTGTATTTTTATGTGTCATTGTATATTTTGTTTTCATTATTTTATGAACCTTTTTTTTATATTCATCATTGTAATTTGGACGGTTATATGAGTTCGAAGAGAAGTTACAAGCCCCCCCCCCCCCCCCCCCCCCCCCCCCCCCCCCCCGCTCAGGGGTCAATCACACTTTGTCTTAGCAAAATTACCCCCTTTTCACATGTTGGGGACACTATTTCGGTTTTGTCCTCAAAAAATTAGAAATACCCCTAATTAAAATTGGTCGGGTGGGATGGGGGAGAGAATGATAAAAGACCCCTACTTAAAACATTTCTCGGGTTTCCCCCGACCTGAGCCCCGAAAATATACCCTTTTCCCGGAAAATCGGGAACGAGCATACGGGAACAAGCATATAGCATGAATTTGAATGAACAAGTGTCAATTTGAAATATCCACTGGTGAATTTGAATGTCAAAACCAAGCGCAAATTCTCGCTGGCGCGAAATTGATTGCACCTTCTGATATTTTTGTTTGATCGAGTCTTTTATGAAATCGAAGTAAAGGAAATGAAATTGAACGTTTTCTTTATCTAATTGAAGTAAGGGGTTAATGGAACATTCAATTTCGCTTGAAATTGAATGAATATTCGTGAAACCGACTGCATGGAGGATGAAAATGGCCGGGAAAACTTATATTTTCCCACGAAAAGTGGGCAAGATTCTCCTAGGGCATGGGAGTTTTTGTCTACAATGCTCCTCCCCACTCAGGTGCAAATTGGGTACCCGATATTCTTGAGCGCTACATACATGGCCTGCTCAGCTGTGACCGGGGTAATAATGTGTAAAAACATTCTTTGTAAAGCGCCATGAGCGTCATGCATGACGGACCTGAGCGCTATATAAGAAGCCACCAATATTGCATTGACGCTAACAGCGACAATGCTATGTTATCGTTCAAAATTCTTATTGCATTGACGCTACAGCGACAATGCTATGTTATCGTTCCATATTCCTTTTCCGCCTTCTTTGCACTTTGCATTGACGCTCCAGCGACAATGCTATGTAATCGTTCCATATTCCTATTCCGCCATCTTCTTCTTTTTCTTCCACAAAAACCCATTCATTTAACACGTGAACCTTGTTATCCCTCCCAAGGTCCTATTGCTCAACCAAATTCCTTCAAACTTCATACACACATCGTCTATGATCCATTTTTGATCCCCTGACATTTCATTTTCCAAAATCACTCATCCATGACCGTCCATCCGCCATTTTGTCATTTTCGGGCCATCTGAAAGCCAGTTTTCCAGCCTCCATATCTATGTTGTTATAAACGCTACAGACTTCTAGCAAAATCCATTAAATAGTCTATAAGTTTGCCTTTCATATGTATCCAATCACTTTTCATCTAAAAAAATCTTAGTATTTTAAATTAATTTCAAAAATCAACTCCGTTATGAAATAAAAAATTGTGACTAAAAACACACAAAAATGGCTATAACTTCCTGAAATCAATTCCATTTTGCTTCAAATTTTCAGGGCATGTTATTCTAATAAATGTGCACACACTCCACATGTTTCACGCTCCAGAAAATACGCAAGAATGCAAATAGCGCCCTCTAAAGTTTCAAAATTTGGCCAAAATCCAAGAGGCTGCATCTGCGTTGTGCCTTGTTAAAACCGTACCCTTTTTTGGATTTAGGTAGTTTAGACTATGTGCTTTCCAGCAATGTAAAGAAAAATATATCGATTCGTTGACCAAATTGCTCAAAAATGTGGAATTAAAAAAAATTATTGATACCAGGAAATCAAGTTTAACTTCCCCTAAAATTGCGAATATTCAATCTAGGGACTTGAAACTTGGCAGGCATATGTATCAATACATTTCACAACTATCTGTCAATTTTTGTAAAATTTGATGACGTCATCAAAAAGTTATGGAAAAAAAATAGCGAATTTTTAATGGATTACATAACAAGGCATTACGTCATTGTCATTCAATATTTGCTTCTGAAATTGACATCACAACCCTTACAAAAATGTCGTGTGGTACCACGCAACGGTACCATACAAAATACCACAGAATTTTCCTATGGTTTTTTGGCACAAATACCACACAAAGAATACCATACAGAAGTAACATACAGCCCAAAATACCATATGATTTCCTATGGTTTTTGGCACAAATTTCCACACCCAAAATACCATACAGCAGTACCATACAGCCAAAATACCATTAGGAATTTCCTATGTTTTTTGGCACAAATACTCATACAGCCAAAATACCATAGGATTTTCCTATGGTTTTTTGGCACAAACACCAACAACAAATACATACAAGAAGTACCATACAGCCAAAATACCATAGGATTTCCTATGGTTTTTTGCACAAATACCACACAAAATACCATACAGAAGTAGGGCTACCATACAGCCAAAATACCATAGGATTTCCTATGGTTTTTTGGCACAAATACCACACAAAATACCATACAGAAGTACCATACAGCCAAAAATACCATAGGATTTCCTATGGTTTTTTGGCACAAATACCACAAAATA
Organism: Paracentrotus lividus; assembly: GCA_940671915.1. Taxonomy (NCBI): domain Eukaryota; kingdom Metazoa; phylum Echinodermata; class Echinoidea; order Camarodonta; family Echinidae; genus Paracentrotus; species Paracentrotus lividus. Next base: position 6,046,778 of record CALNVZ010003435.1, on the reverse strand, counting down.
CCATACAGAAGTACCATACAGCCAAAATACATATGGATTCCTATGGTTTTTTGGCACAAATACCACACACAAAATACCATACAGCCAAAATCTACATAGGTTTCCTATGGTATTCGCCACAAATACCACAGGATTTCCATGGATTTTAGCACAAGTTACCACAAAAAATACCATACAGGAGTACCATACAGCAAAAATACCTAATAGCATTATCCCAAACTAGTTCCACAACATCAATACCGCACACAGTTACCAGGATTATGACATACCGTTACGCCGGAACACCACACGCGCGTTAATCAGGGATAACACACACGCCGTTGCCACCAGGACTGCCGCTAGACACCCAAGGATCCCATACTCTGGTATATATACCACTATTAGCAAAATATATTTTGGGTCACAGTTAGTTATTTTCTATATCTCTTGATAATATGCAAATGTGCAAAACTATCGCTCTTGATGTTACTTGTGTTTAGGAAATATATTTCCCTAAAATAAAAAAATATTAATAGCAGGTAATTACTAGTTAATGAGGTAAGCTTCACAAATACTGATTTGTGCATACAAAAAACATTGTATGCAAATGAGCTAATTACCATAGTACACACGAAATACCACAGGAATACCATACGACTACCAAACTTCAGCAGTAAACTGCCATAATCCACTTTGACTAATGCCCGTGGTTTCATCCCTGTTTGATGTTTGTCTTCAATCAGTTCGTCAAATTACCATTTGGTCTAATTAATTCCCATTCGTCTAATCAAGTCGACTTGGTCAAACACCACTTAGTCATTCCTGTATAAGAAACTATCCCTTAGAAAAAAATATCCTGTGACAATACTACACAACGGTAGTATTGGCGGCGTCCGGGTGGACGGGGGATGATCGAGTCCCCCCCCCCCCCCCCATCGATTTTTGTTTTCTGGGGATCTCCACCCTCGATTTTTAAAGCTTAAGAAAAATATATGTACATATAATAGACGAAGAGCACAGTGTGCGTAAAATGTACAAGTTCAGGTCATTAAAAGCAAAATTTTCGGGCTCGCGCTTCGCTTGCAAACAAAAACACCAGACAATAATTAAACTAATAATCTTTCTTCAGGTCCTATATTCATTTATTCTTTATTGTTACAACGCTTATATTTGTAACTTTGGCATAATGTGTGAGTAGGTCATTCTATTGTGAATTTTGGATATTAGCCTATATTATATGTCTCTTTGGGGTGCTTTATTTATTCCGATCTAGTGGATAATTAATTCCTCTCCAAATTTGGCGTCAATCAGGGGGACGTGTCCCTTGATTTTCAAAGCTTTACTTTTTGTTTTTATTTTCTAAATAATTCGGATAAATTTTGTATTTGCCCACTTGTCCAAATGTGATGGAAAATAAACTTTTCATTTCTTTAAATTCTTTGTTTTCAGGTCCGTATCGTTATAAAAGTGACATTATTCAGAAAGGGATTACAAACATATACAGTGTGTCCAAAAAATGCTAATGACTTTAATGGGTATAATATTAAAATTACAATATTATATCAATTATAACTCTACACCCGTAAACTACCATTCATTTCCTGCAAATGGATGAAATTTTATCTGATATGGTCCAATAACTACAAAGATATGAGCATTTTTTCATCTCACATCAGGGAATCTCTCCCTCCAAGTTTGTATTTGAGTAGCACGGATGTTCGAATAAAAGAAACCCAAGTTTGATCATTAATACTTTGAAATAATTTCAGGAGTATTTATAAATTTATATCACTGTAAAGTGCAACTCATTGCCATCTATGATATGTCTCTCAGCTCACCAATATTACGCATCGCTGAAACTCATTGTTCTGAAAAAGTCTTGCAAATTGTGATGCTTCACTTTCACGCTCATTAATCATGTATGATCAAAGTTGGGTTTTTTCTTAGTCTTTTGAATAAAGCATCTCAAGGAGCACGAAAGTGAACACTCACAATTTTGTAAGACTTTTTCAGAAAAATGGGTTCAGCGATGCGTGGTATTGGTGAGCTGAGAGACAAATCATTAGAATGGTAATGAGTTGCAATTTACAGTGATATAAATTTCATAAATACTCCTGAAATATTTTTCAAAGTATTAATGATCAAACTGGATTTCTTTTATCGACACATCCGGTACTACTCAATACAAACTTGGATGGAGAGGTTTCCGATGTGTAATGACAAAATCTCATATCTTTGGGATTCTTGGACCATATCACATAAAATTTCATCCAGTTGTAGAAAACGAATGGTAGTTTACGGGTGTAGAGTTATAAACAATATATATTTGTAATTTTAATATTATACCCATCTAAAGTGCCATTAGCATTATGTGGGACACACTGCTATATATATGTATTGTAAAACGTTGATTAATGAGATTTCACTCGCTCTTCGGAATTGTATTTTCTAGTAGTGATTATCAGCTAGTGAAAACAATGATTAATGTTATTATTGAGCAAAATTTTAGCTCGCGCTTCGCGCTCACAAACAAATAACAATACAATGATTTAACGATTTAACTATTTCTTCAGGTCGTATTTGTGGAATATGTTTTATTTGTTCCAACCTTATATTTTAAAATTGTCATTAGCTGTCTGCATAATAAATTATGTGAAATAGATCATTCTATTTCGAATTTTGGGTATGCAAATATTTAGGAAGCCTTATTCCGTTCGAGTCTATAATAATTCCCATTCCGGGTCTCCGTCTCCCCCCACCCCTGACCGTCATCACATGAAATCGCAGCCCCTGATGGTAGGGGAGACCGGGACATAATTGTAAACGGGCGATTGTAACAGAGGCTCCAATACATGTGGTATTTGTGCCAAAAAACAATACAGCAATACCATACATATGGTAATGTGTAAAAAAAAAAATACAGCAATACCATACATATGGTATTTGTGCAAAAAAAAACATACAGCAATACCGTACATATGGTATTTGTGCAAAAAAACATACATCAATACCATACATATGGTATTTGTCATAAAACCATACAGCAATACCATACATATGTATTAGTGCAAAAAGCCATACAGAAATACCATACATATGGTATTTGTGCAAAAAAACATACAGCAATACCATACATATGGTATTGTCCAAAAAACATACATCAATACTATACATATGGTATTTGTGCCAAAAACCATACAGAAATACCATACATATGGTATTTGTGCAAAAACCATACAGCAATACACATACATATGGTATTTGTGCCAAAAACCATACAGCAATACCATCATATGGTATTTGTGCCAAGAAAAACCATACATATGGTATTTGTGCCAAAAAACCATACAGCAATACCATAACATATGGTATTGTGCCAAAAAAAAACATACACATACCATACATATGGTATTTGTGCAAAAAAAAACATACAGAAATACCATACATATGGTATTTGTGCAAAAACCTTAAGCAATACCATAATATGTATTTGCAAAAAACATACAGAAATACCATACAATATTTGTGCCAAGAAACCATACATATGATTTGTGCCAAAACCATACAGCATACCATACATATGGTTTTTGTGCCAAAAAACCATACAGCAATACCATACATATTGTATTTGTGCCAAAAAACCATACAGAAATACCATACATATGGTATTTTGCCCAAAAAAACATACAGAATACCATACATATGGATTTGTGCCAGAAACCATACACCAATACATACATATGGTATTTGTTGCCAAAACCATACAGCAATACCATACATATGGTATTTGTGCCAAAAAACATACAGAATACCATACTATGGTATTTGTGCCAAAAAACCATACAGAAATACCATATATATGGTATTTTGGCAAAACCATACAGCAATACCAATACATATGGTATTGTGCCAAATACCACAGCACTGCTGTATGGTATTCTTATGTACCCTTTTCCTGTGTGGTATTTCCCTATGGTACTTCTATGGTATTTTATTGTACCATAGAAATACCATAGAATACCACAGGACATTCAGAAATACCATATGAATACCACAGGACATTCAGAAATACCATAGGAATACCACAGGACATTTTTGTAAGGGAATGAACGCATTGAAATTGCCTTTCCATTGATACCAAATATAATATAGGTTGTCACAGAAAATTTCGAGTAAATCACATTTGCGTAGGAGCCATTATACCCGCTTGCCTAATAATTGCAAATTTGACAGTGCCATGTGCACGCCGGATAATATGGAAAGCGAAGTTTTCAAAATTGCACTGTAGTACACAAAGCGTATTCGTTTTACACACAGATCTTGTATATTATGTAAAGCTTACTTCCGTTTCCAAATATATTTCAAAATATATGCTTACATTTTAATAATCATTGAAATCCTTTAGTCAAGGCGTCAATGCACGCACATCATTCATGTCAACGATTGCAGTTCTAGTTTACGTCGTCTTCTTTTTCTTCTTCCACAAAAACCTATTCATTTAACACGTGAACCTTGTAATCGCTGTCCAGGTCCAATTACTCACCCAAATTCGTTCAAACGTCATAGACATGTCATCCATGATCCATTATTGATCCCCTGACATTTCAATTTCCAAAATCACTCATCCATGACCGTCCATCGGCCATTTTGTCCATTTTTGGTTATATAAAAGCTATTCTTCCAGCCTCCTTAGCTCCATTATCCGAAATCCTACCCACCTCTAACAAAATGCATTAACTAGTCTATGAGTTTGCCTTTCATATGCATTCAATAACTTTTTATTTCAAAAGCATCTTCATATTTTAAATCAATTTCAAAAATTAACTCCGTTATGAAATAAAAAATTATGACTAAAAACACACAAAAATGGCTGTAACTTTTTTAAATCAATTCCATTTTGCTTCAAATTTTCAGGGCATGTTATTCTAATAAGCATGCACATAATCTACGTGTTTCATGCTCCGGTAAATACGCAAATTAAAATAGCGCCCTCTAAAGTTTCAAAATTTGGCTAAAATCCAAGAGGCTGCATCTTCGTTGTGCCTTGTTAAAACCGTACCTTTTTTTAGGATTTAGGTACTTCAGACTATGTCCTTTCCAGCAATGTAAAGAAAAATATATCGATTCATTGACCAAATTGCTCGAAAGTGTTGTAGAAAGTAAAAAATTATCGATACCATTAAATCAACTTTAACTTCCCCTAAAATTGCGAATATTCAGTCTAGGAGCTTGAAACTTGAGAGGGATATGTATCAATACATTTCACAACTATCTGCCAATTCTTGAAAATTTGATGACGTCATCAAAAAGTTATGGACAAAAATAGCAAATTTACCATGTATAATGTAACAAGGCATTTCTTCATTGCCGTTAAATATTTGCTTCTGAAATTGACATCACAATGACCGCATTGAAATTGCCTTTCCATTGGTACCATATGTGATATAGGTTGTCACAGAAATTTTTGAGTAAATCACATTTTTGTAGGAGACATTATACCCGCTTGCCTAATAATTGCAAATTGGACAGAACCATGTGAACGCCGGATAGTATGGAAAGCGGAGTTTTCAAAATTGCACTGTAGTACACAAACCGTATTCGTTTAACACACAGATCTTTTGTTATGTAAAGCCTACTTCCGTTTCCCAATATATTTCGAAATATACGCTTGAATTTTAATAGTCCTTGAAATCTTTTATTCAAGGCGTCAATGCAGGCACATCGTTCATGTCAACGATCGCAGTTCTAGTTATTATTGTTATTATTATATAACACTGTGTGAATTCGCTTCGTTCACCTGGGTTCGGAACTCAGTGAGATACCCCCTTTACCAATACCATCGCTGAATGTTTAGACTTTGAGTGAGGGTGTGTTTGTGTGTGTGTGAGTGAGAGAGAGAGAGAGATTGTGAGTGTGCCTGCGCGTGAGTTTGTGTGTGGTTGTGTGTGGGGAGGATGCGGATGTGTATGGGTGTTGTGTTGTAAATATGGGTATGTGTGATTGTTTGTCTTTGTGAGTGCACAAAAGTTGAAAATTCTAAATTCGTTTTTACCCAGCAACTTGGCGCAAGTAAGATATTGCAGTCTTCTGACGATTGTCTGTTATTCGGTAATACCGGCAAGGGGTCTTCCCACAAGTCCTCGGTCCCACGAGTCCTCGATCCCCCGAGTCCTCGGTCCCACCAGGCCGAGTATTTTCCCACGAGTCCTCGGTCCCACGAGGCCGAGTATTTTCCCACGAGTCCTCGGTCCCACGAGGCCGAGTATTTTCCCACGAGTCCTCGGTCCCACGAGGCCGATTATTTTCCCACGAGTCCTTGGTCCCACGAGTCCTCGGTCCCACGAGGCCGAGGGTCCACGAGATCAATTTTTCTCATATCGCATATTTTGTTCATTTGGATGTTTGTGTGCATCAAAAATTGAAAAAATTTATGAAGGAAATGTCTCAAATGAATACTAATTTCATGATTTAATTGTAAGTTGTGATTAATACAACGGGCATTGGTTTGCTGCAGCTTTGGTAAATCGGGGCAATATTATGATTTATATACCTCATTTTAAGAATCTTTAATAATCCTGTCTTCTGATTGGTTGAAAGTGCAGTCATAATCTGACCTATGGCCGCCATAGACATTTTTCCCGGTTTTACCGGTCAATAGAACATTTTTACAGTACTTTTTGCCCATGGGCATAGTGCGATCCCCATTTGTTTACGTGCAAGGCTGCTGCGCATGCGCTTTATTTCAGATACCATAATTTGCGGCGCGATTTGGTCGATAATTTTAGACAACTTCGCTGCTTGTGCGTCATCGCGCGTGCGCGCAGCGTAGACAAATTCTTTCGTCGCGCTAGAACGGATCCCAGATTTCTAGTTGAGCGTTAAGCCTGAATTCCGATGACGATGTTGATCTAAACAAGCGATTTAGAGGTTAAACTGGAGGGTGCTTCCTCGGCATTTTGCAGTTAGTTGTAAGTAGAATGCAAATGTGTTGCCTGTGCATGTGGTGAGCATGCATTGTGGCCTGCAGAGCCAGAGGCTCGAACTGACTTAACTTTCATGACTCTAGCCAGTCTAGGCTAGTCTAGATCTAACGTTAGGCCTATTTTAGAATCTAGATCGTAGACTTCACTTAGACTTAGTTCTAGGTCAAAATTAGACCATGTTTGTTGTTTTTAGATTCGGCATATAAAATATATATTGACTGCTTTTATTTTCGGGACATGGTCGTTTCTAGACTGCTCTCGGGAATCTCCGAATCTGCCATAACCCGCGACCTGCGGTCTTGGGTTATAGCAGATGCGGAGATTCCCTTGAGAAGTCTAGAAACGACCATGTCCCTCAAAGCAGTCAATATATCTATATTATACTTGAGTAGCATCATGCTACTCTCAGGGGGGCCCAGGGGGCACTGGCCCCGGATAGGGGAAAAGGGGCGCCGCAAAGGATGAAAGGAAATAGAAGAGAGAGAGAGAGAAATGGAGGGAATGGAGAGAAAAGGGAAAAGGGGGATAAGAAGACAAAGAGGAAAAAGGGCAAAAGACAAAGAACAAAAAAAAAAAAAAAAAAAAAAAAAAAAAAAAAAAAAAAAAAAAAAAAAAAAAAAAAAAAAAAAAAAAAAGAAGGGAAGAAAAGAAGAGCCGGAGAGAGAGAGAGAGAATAATAATAATAATAATAATAATAATAATAATAAACATTATTGTAGTGGAAGAAGTACTTAAGTCCACGATTGTAGTGGAAGAAGTACCTACATGTAAGTCCACCAAGCTGCGAGTCCAAGTTTTCATTATGGGAAGAGGAATAGGGCAGCCCTCCTATCTTTTTGGTATTGGCAGACCTAAAAATATGTACCAAGATTTGACGTTAATATGTATGTGTGCGTGTGCGTGTGCGTGGAGGGGGGGTGGTTAAAACAAAATTATTTGTTTTTGGAGGGTAGTTAAAGTCGCATAGCTGGTTTTCACAGTAGGGAAGTGATGTCCATTCATAGTGAATGCAATATTGGGAATTTGCAAGAGACTAAGCACAAAAGGCAGATGGGCTGTTGATCAGCCCCCCCCCCCCAAAAAAAAAAGCGGGTGTCAAAGCATGCACACACAAAAGGTTCGCCTGCAATGTCGTCTTTTTAAAGTCAAATATTATCAAGTGTATTTAAAAGTCCTATTATTTTGTGTTATAGACAGGCATGGACACGCGGAATACGAGTAACGTGAAATGCCCCCCCCCCTTCAACACAAAAATTTCCAAAATAGCCCTCCCAATCGAGAAAAGTAGGTCCTAATTTTGTTACTCCATAGGCAGTAAATGTATAAGTTTATTTAGATGAGTTTTGTCACATCGTGTCAGACAGGCAAGGATCTAGGGTAGACGCCGACGGGCCTACCCATTAAACACCAAAAATTTTAAAAAAGTGCCCCAACATGAATATAATAACCATTTGGTCAGGTATATATGGAAATTTACTACGTGCCGCTGTCAGCTAAAGTTGATATTTTGTCAATTTATGTCAACCAATAATCACAGGTTAGTTTACAGGGGCCGGCCTCCTTAAAATCCCCAAATAGTAAACAGGTGCCCTAAAACAGTAACAAATAGTATCGCCACTCCCATATTATTAGTCCCGATTAATGATATGGGGGAAATATGCAGTGTTGGTCATAAGTTCAATGGATCCTCTTCATTCAGACAGGCGAGGTCTTGGGAAGCAGGCTTCATCCTGTGAAACACGAAAATTTTGAGAAAAAATTGCCCCAAAATGGGTAAAAATGATATAATGACACCCCACCCCCAAAATAAGATTTTTTAAATATAAATATCATGGAGACGCCATATCAAAATGTGATAAAGCCTCAATTTTTAAAGAAATCAATACGAATTGTCTCAAATCAGAAACCCCCATAATGAGGTTTTGTAGTAGAAGAAGTACCAAAGTCCATGATTGTAGTGGAAGAAGTTCCTAAGTCCACGATTGTAGTGGAAGAAGTACTTAAGTCCACGATATGGTTTATTGTTTATCGGAAATCGATAAGCACTAAATTACTCAAATTTGGCATATATTACTCTTTTGTGGTAAAAATCAACTCAACCAAGTTTGAATTTGAAATTAAAAAAAAATGTTATTTGAGGAGTATTATGAAATATTCAAACGCATGTATCTCAGAACTGGTATTATATGAATTAAGTACTTCCTCCACTACACTCTTCAATTATTATAGTGTGGCATCCAGTGGGGAAAATATAGGTTTCGTTTGAAAGTCATGTTAATGTTTGGCAACATGTATATAAATGTTCTACTTGATCACATGAATCAGAAAATATATGTCGCCAATTTTCTAATTGACCTTTTGTGACCCAAAATGAAGGTCAAAGGTCAGGCTTCATTAACATAAACATAATTTTGTTCAAATTGTGTCAAATTTGGTATCAAATTGTAGGTAATGTTATAACTAGCAATTAAGTCAATCATCATTTTTTCACCCGACCAATTCAGTTTTGAGCAATATGCAAATTAGTTTATTTATGCATAATTGAATGCATATTAGAGTCAAGTTGAACGGCGATCAGACACAACGTATCCATAGACAATATTAATAAAAACTAATCAAGATTAAAACATGAATAATACTAGCCTAATATTGTTGCCACATTCTGGTGACCCTTACGACCTTGAAAATATATGATGATTAACAACCTGGAAATGGCATTAATTTGGCAAAAACCGAATTTCTATGAACTTTGACCTTATTTCTAGGTCAAATGTGTCAAGTAAGAATATGACGACCTCTATTTTTTGGTTGATGGCATCAAGGTTAACATATTCATGTTAGTTGCCAACAAAGTTAAGCTAATACGACCAACAGGTCAAAGGTCAAAGTTAAAGAAAGACGTTTTAGCCACAGTGTTTTGTCTTGAACTTAGCCTTATTGGGCCGTATTACTTTAAATATGTTATTGAACACTGTTAATGTGTTCTACTTGATTCTATGAACCAGGAAATGTTCGTTTTCATTGACCTATGACCTTTAAATAAAGTAAAAAGTGCAAAAAATACATAGTGTCTACTATTTCCAGATTTTTTAGCGTCACGTTATTTGAACTTTGACCTTAACTTGAGGTCATTATGTCAATGAAAGAGAATAGCAACGTTGAAATTCTAATTTATTGGAACAAGTAGAACACGAATAACTATGATTATCAAAATTATTAAGCTATAATATGGCCAATAAAACAAAGGTCAAGACACACATAGAACGTTTAAGGAATATACGTAAGGGCCAGAGTTTTTTGTCTTGATCATAGTCCTGTTTGGCCTTATTAACTTAATAATATTGATAACAACAGTTCTACATGATCCCTTGATACCATGAACCAGAATATCAACGTTGCTATTTTTTTTTCATTGACACGTATGACCTCAAGTTAAGGTCAAAGTTCAAATAACATGACGCTAAAAAACCTGGAAATAGCGGAAACTATGTATTGTGTGAACTTTTCACCTCATTTAAAGGTCATAGGTCAATGAAAAAGAACATTTCCTGGTTCATGGGAACATGTAGAAAACATTTACAGTGTTTAATAAAAATATTTCAAGTAACACGGCCCAATAAGACTAAGGTCAAGACAAAAAAACTTTAGCCAAAACATCTTTTTGAACTTTGACCTTTGACCTGTTGGTCGTATAAGCTTAACTTTGTTGGCAACTAACTTGAATATGTTTTTCATGATGCCATCAACCAAAAAATAGAGTTCGACATATTTTTAGTTGACACATTTGACCTAGAAATAAGGTCAAAGTTCATAGAAAATTCGGTTGTTTGTTTTTTTGCCAAATTAATGCCATTTCCAGGTTGTTAATCATCATATAAATTGACCTGTGACCTATTTTCAAGGTCGTAAGGGTCACCAGAATATGGCAACAATATTAGGCTAGTATGATTCACGTTTTCATCTTGATTAGTTTTCATTAATATTGTCTATGGATACGTTGTGTCTGATCGCCGTTCAACTTGACTCTATTATGCATTCAATTATGCATAAATAAACTAATCTGCATATTGCTCAAAACTGAATGGTCGGGTGAAAAAAATGATGATTGACTTAATTGCTAGTTATTACATTACCTACAATTTGATACCAAATTTGACACAATTTGAACAAAATTATGTTTATGTTAATGTAGCCTGACCTTTGACCTTCATTTTGGGTCACAAAAGGTCAATTAAAAAATTGGCGATATATATTTTCTAATTCGTGTGATCAAATAGAACACATATAGATGTTGCCAAACATTAACATGACTTGCAAACGAAACTACATAGGATCCCTCACTATTAACAAAGGTTAACAAAAAATACATGGGACCCGAAGGGAATGGAATGGGGAGGGGAGGGTTTATTCTGCAAAATATAGCGACAACTGCATACACCTCTAGTAGATAATAGTAATTTAAGCCAATTTATTTTATGTTAAAGATTTGTCCACTCTGCAAATATTATTATATTAAAAATGCAATTATAACTATAAATACAATTAAAATAAAATGTAGGATAAATAGACTAATAGAAATAGAGCTCTATGAAGAAACAATATTAATAATAATTTCCCTGGAAATACTAAAATAAGTATAGGCCTTAAAATACATAAAAACATAATAAAAGGCAAATAGTCGAGACTGTGCATTTACGCCAACTTCTTTATTTTTTTCTTTTCCAATTTTTTTAATGACCTCCGTCTTCGTCAGGAGTATAATTTACAAAAAATTATATTCCTGACGAAGACGCAGGTCCGTCGAAAATTTGACATGAAATGAATAAAGAAATTGGCGTAAATGCATTATCCCGGCTATTTGTTTTTTGTTTGATGACTGCCAATAGGCGAAACTCTATGTTGTTTAAAAAATATAATAAATAATATAAATAATTAATCTAGATTTTAACAATAATAATATAGGTTTTCCCGGCCAATTTCATAGTTTTGTCTATCAATTGCATATTAGAGGCATTCATTTTCGGGAAAAAACGCTGCTGCATCGAAATGTTGCCAGTCAAAGTCGTATTCAATCATCAAAATTAACGATTGTTGTGATCGATTTAGTATGTGCACATTCTACTTCACATAATAAGCATATACATTCGGCAATAACTATTCAAATTCGTCTTCATCCTGTGGACATTTCATTCCGTATACCATAATTTGCACTAATTTGAATGCACAAATAATGAAATTAAATGCCTGTATCCGAATTTGAACTTTGCAACCATTAGGGGAGACCGGGGATGGAAGTTACACGGGTCAGTTGTTACAGTTCTCAGTGTGCTAAGTTGGAACAAGAGAGTTCGTGCTAACTGGTATCTATATACAGCCTACACATAGGTGTGATGAACTGCCGGTCGTGAGGTTTCTCCGTTATTTTATTAAAAAGTAAATAAACAAAAGCCATTTTTTTACAGTTCCAAGTGAATTTTTGACAAAAATTAAAATTTGTAATAGTTCTTACAACTGAAGGCACATGATGATAGTCTGGTATTGTGAATATAGTACATGTATGTCACTAATGTACCCCTGAGCCATGCCCTGTAATTCTGCCTAATGGATGTGCTACAGTTGATTTTATGTGGAAAATCACCCATGGGGTAGGTTGTTACAACAACCTACCCCATGTCGATGTAACAACCTACCCCAATTACATTACACATGTAAAGTAATTTTGTTTCAATTTTCTGGTGTTAATATAGGATTTCCCGGCCAATTTCATTCATTTATCATCTGTTTTTATTTAATGTGTATTCAAATTCGTGTGTTTGATGCGACAGCCTGACAAAAAATTTCGTGTTCATGCTCTCTGATTCGTCTTTAGGCACACAAAGAAATGGTTGCAAAGGTCAAATTCGGATATAGGCATTTAATTTCATTATTTGCGCATTCAAATTAGTGCAAATTTGAGTATACGGAATGAAATGTCGACAGGATAAAGACGAATTTGAATCATATCAATTCTACTCCACGTGAAATGTAAACCTAACGTATGACATTAAATCTTAACATAAAGACGCGTCCATTATTTGAGGAGGATACTCTGTTACTTGAAATATTGCTGTTTTTTGTTGGATGGTTGGGTTGTTCTGGGTTGGTTGTTGCTTGCTTCGATTCAGTTAGATAAGCTTGTTTTGGCTGGTGGTTGGTTGGGCTTGTCCTTGTTGGTTGGTTTGGTTGGCGCCTGTTCGTTGGTTGGTTGGGCTTGTTCTGGTTGTTTGGCTGGTGCTTGTCTGTGGTGGATAGGTTTCTTATGATATCGGTCATAATTTGAACTAAAAAGGGGAGGACTGTATACTTAGGTCAAGAAGCATTGGGTAGGGGAACCAAGTTCTGAGTCTCCTGTCTTGGAACTCCTGTGGAATGTCTTCCTCCGGCAGGTCACATGACCAGGTTCCCCTCCCAGAAATTTCACGTTCAGGTTCTTAAAGCCTTCTTCCCCCTCCTATATTAGGACACATTCTATTGCAACAGATGATTTATGGAAAAATGTATGTTTAAATGTTTCAAAGATGGAATTGAAACGGGGTCATCCCGATAGCCGCCGGCGTCCGATAGTCCGCGCGGTCCTATAGTCCCGAGTCCGCAATCCGCGGGTCCGATAGTCCCGGGTCCAATAGTCCGCGGGTCCGTTAGTCCGCGGGGGGGGGGTGATGTTTGTTAATCATGAAGGTTCGTCTAAATCGAAATAGATAAGGTTCGTTATTTCGAAAATGGATAAGTCCAAAATAGAAAAGGTTTCGTTAGTCCGAAAATGGGAAAAAAGGGCGTTAGTCCGAAAATAGAAAAAGGTTCAGTTTTAGTCCGGAAATGGAAAAGGCGTTCGTCTTAGTCCGAAAATGGAAAAAATGTTCGTTAGTCCGAAAAATAGAAAAAAAGGTTCGTTAGTCAGAAATGGAAAAAAAGGTCGTTAGTCTGAAAATGAAAGGTCGTGTATTTCAAAAATGGATAGGTTCGTTAGTCCAAAAATTAGAATAAAGTTTAGTCGAAATAAAAAAAAAAGTTTTGCTATTCCGAAAAGCGAAATAGGTTCTTAGTCCCGAACTTAAATAATCTGTGGCCAAGCAGGGGAAAATGGAAGGGCAGGGGTGGTGGAGGGGAGGGTAGAATCACCATTGCTGTCATTTTTTGATTCCGCAATTAAAATCGCCAGTCCATCGACGTTTAGTGTAAGTATTAGCGGCGAGTTGTTCCGGATAAAGATAAGTTCATCTTTTAAAAAACGGGCCGTTATCACCCCTTGACTAAATAACTAATTCTATTAATTATATCCACTCCGTTTTTATTTCATGAAGAAGTTATTTTTAAACATTAATCGGCGCGACTTGTTTAATCTTCCGAAAATATTAATTTCGCTGATAATCTTTTAAATAATTTCCTGTTATTTTTTAATTACACACCATTTTTGTTTACTAAAATAGGTTTAGTTCATTTTCAGACTAACGAACCTTTTTTCCATTTTCGGACTAACGAACCTTTTTCCATTTTCGGACCTAACGGAACCTTTTTTCATTTTCGGGACTAACAACCTTTCTATTTTTCATTTTTCCAGACTAACAAACCTTTTTTTCCGTTTTCGGACTAACAAACCTTTTTTCCATTTTCGGACTAACGGAACCTTTTCTTATTTTCCCATTTCCTTTTTTTTTTATTTTCGGGACTTTAACGAACCCTTTTCATTTTCGGACTAACGAACCCTTTTCCATTTCGGACTAACGAATCTTTTTTCATTTCGGGACTAACGAACCTTTTTTCATTTTCGGAAAACAACTTTTCCATTTTTCGGTACTAACGAACCTTTCCATTTTTCGGACTAACGAACCTTTTTTTCCATTTTCGGACTAACGACCCTTTCTATTTTCCATTTTCGGACTAACGAACCTTTTTTCCATTTTTCAGACTAACCAACCATGAGAGTAAACAACATCACCACCCCCCCCCCTCGCGGACTACGGACCCGCGGACTATCGACCCGCGGACTAACGGGACCCGCGGACTATCGGCCCGCGGACTAACGGGACCCGCGGACTATCGGGCCTGTAACCATTGAACAAACTTGAATTGAATGAATAAACACGATAAATTTATAGGGGGAATCCGCATTCCAGGAAAAACACCTGTCCTGATTCACGTCGGATATCTTCCTTCCGGAGGTCACGTGACTGCATCCCCCTTTTCATTGGCCTCCTTCAAGGATGGCCACTTTGCCTTGATTCTTGACTTGAAAATATTGTACAAACTGATTTAACAAGTAACATGTTGCTAAATGATGTTTTATTTGGGAATATCCCCCAGTAGCAATAAAAAGTTGAAAGAAACGGCAAAACTGAAACTGTATTCATTCTCGCAATATAACAATTTTGCGACTTGAAATAATACCATGTAATTTTTTTCTGTGAATACCATGTATAAACGTATCTAAACCACTTTTAAATTGTTAAAACAAAAAATTTGGCATTCATGATTTTATTTATCCATTTTGCGAGCAATTTATTACTTTTTAAATACGAAGCAAAAGAACACCAATGAATTTACACTGTTGTCATTAAGCTTGGATACTATAATTTTTTTATTATTGTGTTTATTATTTATTATTTATTATTATTATTATTACTATTGTTTATTTGTTTATTTTTATTTTTTTGCTCTAAGCCAATCATTTTGCTCGAGCCTTAAATTTCTTGAATTTGTTTCTCCCTCTCAAACTCTCCGGAACCTGGCAGTGGCGGATCCAGACGGGGCGCAGGAGACCCGCACCCCTTCTATGATATAAAAAAAATGATGACTTTGTATATGGTTAAAATTTGAAAAATTTCGCCTGCCACCTAATTTTTTTTTCCCTCAAATATTCGGATGCACCACTCGTATTTCAAAATCCTGGTTTCCACTACTGCTATGGTTATTTCTTAGACGAAAAAAAAAATGAAGAAATAAAACAATTGATTGTTAAAGGTTTTTTTTTTCTCTCTCTCTTTTTACCATTAACGGTAGAATATTTTTATTATTTATATTCTTTACAGTCACACTTTTTAATTCAACCCCTCAATTAGACAAGAAACCCATTGTTTTAAACCTAGATTTAAGACTATATTAGCACCCTACACCTCAAAAGCGTTTTCATGGATAGCACCGAGGGGGCTTTGGTAAGCCAAAAAGTTGCCAGAATGCGTTATTGTGGTGGATGAAGTATTTTTTTTAATTATTTCAATACCCCGGTCATGGTTTAGGAAAATTAAATATAAAAAAAAATAATAAAATTAAAACATCAAAATTATTTATGTGCATGGATCAATGAAAAAAATCCAACCTTTTTGACCAACAGTGTAGTTAAAAATGTAATGTTTTCTATCTCAAGAAACCAATAACCATCTATAACACCTAATATTGCATGATTGTAGATGTAGTTGTAAAAGAGTATGACCCTCGTCTTTGAATTAGGCGTTAGAGAAATAAAAAAAAGTATAATTAAATAATATGAAACAAGCCCGCCATTTATTTGGTTCATCTTGATTAAAAAAAAAGCGCAAGCTGATATTTTTTTTCACCTATCAATTTATTTTGAAATAAATTAAGTGCTCCAAAAAAAAAAAATAAATAAATAAATAAATCATAATTATGAGGGGTATATCACCTCAGGATCATAAAGGGAAAAAACAGAACAAAAAAGGAAAACAAACTGCTTTATGCCAGTTATCAGAAATGCATATGATGTTCAACACTTTTAACATGCCAATACAATTGAATAAACAATTTGTGCCCACAAATTAGAGATAAACAAGCTTCCCCACAACCTCCATCCCCCCCCCCAAAAGGGAAAAAAATGTATTGCACAATGTTATGTTTCAAACGACTTTGTGTCTTATTATAAAACTTTTTAGTTTCAGATCTTCAATTTCTCAATAATGTTCTTTTTAGTCTTTTTCTTTCATCTCCAGTCTCTCTCCCTTATATTATATTCATTCGTTATCTCTTTCTCCTCTCTACCCCTCTCTCTCTCTCTCTTCTCTCTCCTTTTGTCTGTTTCTTGTTGCTGTTTTTTCATTCTCTTTACCTCTTTCCTTTTTGTCTACCCAGTTCTCCCTATCTGTGTTATTCTTCCTTTCCCTTATTTCTTTCCCGTGTCCAGGCCTTTTTGTTTATACCTATCCTAGATACTCATAATAATTTTTTTCTTAACCAAAATATGAGGTTTGTTCTTAAATTACATAAACACCACTGACGAAAATCTGTCTAAACATTACTTCATGCGACATGATAGAGTATTATAACTTTTTATAAAAATAAAAGTTACATTTATTATCTTTTTATACATGTATCCACTCTTGTTTTTAAGGGCTTTTAATGTTAACTATCTATTACCAGGCTTTTAGTGAGGCGACTCTGAAAGGGCTTCGCAGCATTCAAGTTTATTGATAATATAACATCATGTAATATAGCTAATTCCCCAAATGAAATAAAGATTAAGATACCACAGTTATTACTGAATTACATTTCGATGATTATCCCATAATCTCTTCTCCGACATATAGGAAGAGATTTTTTTTCATTATTTTATTTATTTTTAATCGGAGGAAAAAAAATCGAAAGCATTCAAGATATTATTAAAATGAAATGAATAGTAAAAACCATAATTAAAAAAAAAAACTTTCCGAGATAGAATTAGACCGTTTGGACGACCCAGAGAAAGATGATGAAACGAATAGAGAACGACAAGGGACGAACATCCAACGCTAGCATAACGTTCCACACTGCTAATGCCCTCCATACAGAACCTATTTGATAGTTGCGTTGTTACGCGCTAGAAACGCCTCAAAACTGTGAACGTTAATAAATTATGAATTTTATCTCAGGTACAGTTGCATCAGACAAGGATTAATTCGTATTGTTAACAGATAGCAAACGTTTCGAACGTACACACAAATTCCAAGAACGCTTGGTCAAACGTTAACTCAACACGCCGTAGTAGTGAGCACCTTTAGCGGTTTGCTTGTTTTTTTTTCTTCTCTCTCTCCTCTCTTTTTGTTTGGGGCGGATTCTAGCTCTGTCACTGTCTCTTCACTCTTGGAATCAGTCTTCGAATTAGTGTTGTCGCATGGGCATTATATTCATTGGTCATATGTTTCATGATATGTCTTTCGTAGAGTCATCCTCCTGCATATGTTGGCACCCTTTTCATTCCGGGTCTTTGCAACGTGGGGAGGGTCACGAGGTCCTCGGTCCCACGGAGCGATATTTTCCACGAGTCCTCGGTCCACGAGGCCTAGTATTTTCCCCACGTCACCTCGATCCCACGAGTCTCGGTCCCACGAGGCCGAATATTTTCCCACGGGTCTCGGTCCCACGAGGCCGATTTTCTTCAAATCATATTCTCTTATCAGGATGTTTTTTCAATATCAATAAACATTTTAAAAGTGTATTCTTCATTCTAAGCTGAATTATACTAAATAAATTAATCTAGTTGGTGTTAATACCATATGCACTAGCATGACGAATAATGCGTGGCATCTCATTTCGCAAAACGGTTTGAGACTTGATTTGGGGACTACGTCTAAAGTCGTCCCTAATCCTTTCAGCAGATGGCGGGTCCAGTTACAGGATGGGGGGGGGGCGGCACCACCAAAATTTTTTGGTTTTTGACATGTACGGTTCATGGGCGTTTTTCAAATTATTAGGGCGCGTCCCCTGCTGCCCCCCCCCCCCCCCCGGATCCATCCACTGCGTCTCGAGAGTTTTCGCGATAAAAAAAATATATAGGAGGCTTCTTCGCGACGAAAAGAGTATCGGAGACGTCTTCCGCGACAAGTTTTTAATACCGTCCTCACAACTCGTTAACATGTCTAAAAGTAGTCCAATTCCGTATAAAATCCCATCTCGCAGAAATGAAATACACCATTGTTGCGGATATATTTTTTAAAGTATGTAGTTCTTTGGTTTTACTGAAAAATTAAGATTTACATCTTAAGAAATCCTTAAATTACATTCCTTATCAAATGATTTACATTTCAAATCTAATCTCGAATTTGAGAGTATTCAGAATTCATGAATCCGAAAGGCGGGTAGACACCGGGGGCGGGGGGGGGGGGAGGGATGCATCCCTCAATTCAAAAGGTTATGTGATATGTACAATCACCCCCAACCCCCTAAACTTTCGCGGGTCATATGTATTTTTATTAAAAGCTGAAATGGGCTTTTTTTTTTCTTCCATGAACTCAAACAATTTTCGCTCGCGCTTATTATTGTTATTATTTTTATTTTTATCATCATTATTATTATATTATCATTATTATCATTATTATCATTATTATTATTTTATCATCATATTATATTATTATTATTATTATTATTATTATTATTATTATTATTATTATTATTACGGGAAAACCTAATATTATAGGTTTTCCCGCGTCAATTTCATTGCTTGTCAATCAATTGCATGTTAGAGGCAATTATTTTTCGGGAAAAACGCTGATACATCGAAATGTTACCAGTCAAAATCATATTCAATCATCAAAACTAACGATTATTGTGATTGATTCGTATTTTCGCAATTCTACTTCACATTAATAAGCATAACATTCGGTAATAAACTACTCAATTTTCGTCGACATTTCATTCCGTATAATTTGAATGCACAAAGAATGAAATTAAAAATGATATATCCGATTTGAACTCGGGCAACCATACTTTGTGTGCCTAAAAGCGATTTGGAGTCATGAACACGAAATTGTTTGACTAAAATCAGTCTGTAGCATCAAACACACGAATTTGATACACATTAAAAAACGGATGATTAATGTATTAATTTGGCCGGGGAAACCTATATTATTATTATTATTATTTTAGGTTTTCCCGGCCAAGTTCATAAATTTCTCATCCGTTTTCATTTAATGTGTATTTCAAATTCGTGGTTTGATGCGACAGACTGACTTTAGTCAAACAATTTCGTGTTCATGCTCTCAGATTGTTTTTTAGGCACACAAAGTAGGGGAGACCGGGGATGGGACGTTACAAAATTAAATTTTGGCCAGATAATTCTACATGAAAGTACTCACACACTCCATTTTGGAGTCTGTAGTTGCCTATTTATGTTGGCTAAACCTGAGGCACATAAAACTTGAAAACATGTTAACACTAAATTAACTACAGCTTAATTAATAAAGAATTTTTTGTAACAACCTCGCCCGTATACGGGGTAAGTGTTACACCATACGGGGTAAATTGTTACTATATGTAAACATACGGGGGGTAATTTGTTACAATGTGTAAATCTTTATATCATACTTCTGTTTCAACTTTCCAGTTTCTTTGGTATCGTTAACAGTAAAATCAAGTAGAGCTCTAGAATAGACTAAAGTATAATAGAAATATCAAAGTATAGGTTTTCCCGGCCAATTTCATTGGTGTCAACCAATTGCATATAGAGGCATTCATTTTCGGAAAAAAAGCGCTGCTGCATCGAAATGTTGCCAGTCAAAATCGCATTCGATCATCAAAATTACGATGTTTGTGATCGATTTCGTTATTGCGCATTCTACTCACATAATAAGCATATACATTCGGCAATAACTATATCAATTCTAGTTGTAAACTTAAGAGGAAGAGGGCGCTATCACTCTACGCAAAATCAAACGCTGCCATAGACATTTTGTATTTTTGCCACAGTTTTTTCACTTTGTTTTTCTTGATTATGGCGAGCAACTACCTTTTTCAAAGAAATGATCAACTTGAATAATTACGCTTAAGAGTTTTTTTTTTTTCAAAAATAGGAATAACTTACTGCAAAGGGGAAAAAAGTCCTTCACTTGTGTCAATTCGAAATCCTAATCAGATCAAATTCCTGTACAATATGGCCAATTTTGCTCTCAAAATAGCTCATACGCCACATAATTATCTTCCTGGATAACGCATAATTATATAACAGCTTAATGATCAAGCCGTTTTTAAAAAGCTTGAATTCTCACCTTTCCAGAGATGGTAAATTCATTTCGATTGGTTAAAAAAAAGTCCTGTCACTTTGACATTATCACAAACGAATCTTTACTCGATGGGTCAATATTTCCGCATATCACATGCATATCGCATGTGGACGGCGTCTTCGCAAGATGTGACAAGATCACTATTTATATCAATAATCGTTAGAACATCAATCTATGTGAAATAAAAGTTCTGATTACAACTTTAGCACAATTGGTGTTATAGGCTTGCCAAATGTATTTTCCCCAATCTGGTCTGAAGCATCTACTACGAAAACTATGATAAAAGTTCAATATTTATTCATGTCCATGAGAAATTAGCTCGAACGGATCGACTGAACCAGACCATTTTACCACAGGGAAGTTTTCTTAGGCGAGTTTTTGTACGCTAAGTAATAATTGCATGCAGTTGTCAATCGGTCGCTTCCCGCCGTTATATAGTCGCGGTTGTTTGGACATTAATGTAGAACCGTATAATTTTCTGCGCCCGCTCAGTTGTATTTCCACTAAACTCATGAATGTAATGTGCGTTTGC
>CALNVZ010003435.1:6009321-6025238 GCA_940671915.1 Paracentrotus lividus | reverse complement strand
TTCGATGCAGCAGCGCTTTTTCCGAAAATGAATGCCTCTAATATGCAATTGATTGACAAACCAATGAAATTGGCCGGGAAAACCTATACTTTGATATTTCTATTATTACTTTAGTCTATTCTAGAGCTCTACTTGATTTACTGTTAACGATACCAAGAAACTGGAAAGTTGAAACAGAAGTATGATATAAGAGATTTACACATTGTAACAAATTACCCCGTATGTTTACATATAGTAACAATTTACCCCGTATGGTGTAACAACTTACCCCGTATACGGGGTAGGTTGTTACAAAAAATGTCTTTATTAATTAAGCTGTAGTTAATTAGTGTTAACATGTTTTCAAGTTTTATGTGCCTCAGGTTTTAGCCAACATAATAGGCTAACTACAGACCCAAAATGGAGTGTGTGAGTACTTTCATTAGAATTATCTGGCCCAAAATTTGAATTTTGTAACGTCCATCCCCGGTCTCCCCTACTTTGTGTGCCTAAAAACGAATCTGAGAGCATGAACACGAAATTGTTTGACTAAAGTCAGTCTGTCGCATCAAACACACGAATTTGAATACACATTAAATGAAAACGGATGAGAAATTTATGAACTTGGCCGGGAAAACCTAAAATAATAATAATAATAATATAGGTTTCCCCGGCCAAATTAATACATTAATCATCCGTTTTCATTTAATGTGTATTCAAATTCGTGTGTTTGATGCTACAGACTGATTTTAGTCAAACAATTTCGTGTTCATGATCTCAAATTCGCTTTTAGGCACACAAAGTAATGGTTGCCGAGTTCAAATTCGGATATAGTCATTTAATTTCATTCTTTGTGCATTCAAATTATACGGAATGAAATGTCGACGAAATTGAGTAGTTTATTACCGAATGTATATGCTTATTATGTGAAGTAGAATGCGAAAATACGAAATCAATCACAATAATCGTTAGTTTTGATGATTGAATATGATTTTGACTGGTAACATTTCGATGTATCAGCGTTTTTCCCGAAAATGAATGCCTCTAACATGCAATTGATTGACAAAGCAATGAAATTGACCGGGAAAACCTATAATATAGGTTTTCCCGTAATAATAATAATAATAATAATAATAATAATAATAATAATAATAATAATAATAATAATGATGATAATAATAATAATAATGATAATAATGATAATAATGATAATAATAATAATAATGATGATAATAAATAAAAATAATAACAATAATAAGCGCGAGCGAAAATTGTTTGAGTTCCATGGAAGAAAAAAAAAAGCCCATTTCAGCTTTTAATAAAAATACATATGACCCGCGAAAGTTAGGGGGTGGGGGTGATTGTACATATTCACATACCTTTTGAATTGAGGGATGCATCCCTCCCCCCCCCCCCGCCCCCGGTGTCTACGCCCCTGTTCGGGATTCATGAATTCTGATCTCTCAAATTCGAGATTAGATTTGAATGTAAATCATTTGATAAGGATGTAATTAGGATTTCTTAAGGATGTAAATCTTAATTTTTCATGTAAAACCAAAGAACTACATACTTTAAAAAATATATCCGCAACTAATGGTGGTATTTCATTTCGCGGAGATGGATTTTATACGGAATTGGGACTACTTTTAGACATGTTAGACGAGTTGTGAGACGGTATTAAAAACTTGTCGCGGAGACGTCTCCGATACTCTTTTCCGTCGCGAAGAAGCCTCCTATATATTTTTTTTTATCGCGACGTCTCTGAGACGCAGTGATGGATCCGGGGGGGCGGGGGGGGGGGGGGCAGCAGGGGACGCGCCCCTATAATTTGAAAACCACTCATTGACCGTACATGTCAAAAACCAAAAAAATTTGGTGGTGCCCCCCCCCCCCATCCTGTAATCTGGACCCGCCACTGCTGAGAAGGATTAGGGACGACTTTAGACGTAGTCCCAAATCAGTCTCAAACCCGTCTCTGCGAAATGAGATGCCACCATTATTCGTCATGCTAGTGCATATGGTATTAACCACAACTAGATTAATTTATTTAGTATAATTCAGCTTATAATGAAGAATACACTTTTCAAAATGTTTTATTGATATTGAAAAACATCCTGATAAGAGAAAATATGATTTGAGAAAAATCGGCCTCGTGGGACCGAGGACCCGTGGGAAAATATTCGGCCTCGTGGGACCGAGGACTCGTGGGATCGAGGACTCGTGGGAAAAATACTAGGCCTCGTGGGACCGAGGACTCGTGGGAAAATACTCGGCCTCGTGGGACCGAGGACTCGTGGACCCTCCCCACGTGCAAAGACCCGAATGAAAAGGGTGCCAACATATGCAGGGAGGATGACTCTACGAAGACATATCATGAAACATATGGACGAATGAATATAATGCCATGCGACAACTAATTCGAAGACTGATTCCAAGAAGTGAAGAGACAGTGACAGAGCTAGAATCCCCCCAAACAAAAAAGAGAGGGAGAGAGAGAAGAAAAAAAAAACAGCACCCTAAAGGTGCCCTCACACTACGGCGTGTTGAGTTAACGTTTGACCAGCGTTCTTGGAATTTGGTGTGTACGTTCGAAAACGTTGCTACTCGTTAACCATACGCAATTAATCCTTGTCTGAATGCAACTGTACGCTGAGATAAATTCATAATTTATTACACGTTCACAGTTTTGAGCGTTTTCTAGCGCGTAACAACGCACCTATCAATAGGTTCTGTATGCGCTGGGCATTAGCAGTGTGAACGTTATGCGCGTTGGATGTTCGTTCCCTTGTCGTTCTCTATTCGTTCCATCATCTTTCTCTGGTCGTCCAAACGCGTCTAATCTATCTCGGGAAGTTTTTTTTTTTAATTATGGTTTATTACTATTCATTTCATTTTTAATCAATATCTTTGAATGCTTCGATTTTTTTCCTCCTCGATTAAAAAAAATAAAATAATGAAATAAAATCTTCCTATTATGTCGGAGAAGAGATTATGGGATAATCAATCGAATGTAATTCAGTATAACTGTGGTATCTTAATCTTTATTTCATTTGGGGAATTAGCTATATTACATGATGTTATATTATCAATAATACTTGAATGCTGCGAGCGCCTTTCAGAGTCGCCTCACTAAGCCTGGTAATAGATAGTTAACATTAAAAGCCCTTAAAAACAAAGAGTAGGATACATGTATAAAAAGATAAATAAATGTAACTATTATAAGTAATACTCTATCATGCCATGAAGTATGTTTAGACAGATTTTCGTCAAGTGGTGTTTATGTAATTTAAGAAACAAACCTTCATATTTTGGTTAAGAAAAAAAAATTATTATGATGTATCTAGGAATAGGTATAAACCAAAAGCCTTGGACCACGGGAAAGAATAAGGGAAACGGAAGATAAACACAGATAGGGAGAACTGGGTAGACAAAAAGGAAAGAGAGGTAAAAAGAGAATGAAAAAACAGCAACAAGAAACAGACAAAAGAGAGAGAGAGAGAGAGAGAGAGAGAAGGGGGTAGAGAGGAGAAAGAGATAACGAATGAATATAATATAATGGGAGAGAGACTGGAAGATGAAAATAGGAAAAAGAAACTAAAAAGAACATTATTGAGAAATTGAGATCTGAAACTCAAAAAAGTTTTATAATAGACACAAAGTCGTTTGGAAACATAACATTGTGCAATACATTTTTTCCCTTTTGGGGGGGGGGGGATGGGAGGTTGTGGGGAAGCTTTGTTTATCTCTAATTTGTGGGCACAAAATTGTTTATTCATTGTATTGGCATGTTAAAAGTGTTGAACAGTCAATGCATTCTGATAACTGCATAAGCAGTTTGTTTTCCTTTTTGTTCTGTTTTTCCCTTTATGATCCTGAGGTGATATACCCCCTCATAATTATGATTTATTTATTTATTTATTTTTTTTTTTTGAGCACTTAATTTATTTCAAATAAATTGATAGGTGAAAAAAAATATCAGCTTGCGCTTTTTTTTTAATCAAGATGAACCAAATAAATGGACGGGCTTGTTTCATATTATTTAAATTATACTTTTTTTTTATTTCTCAACCCTAATCAAGACGAAGGGGTCATACTCTTTTACACTACATCTACACTCAATGCAATATTAGGGTGTTATAAGATGGTATTGTTTTCTTGAGATAGAAAACATTACATTTTTAACTACACTGTTGGTCAAAAAGGTTGGATTTTTTTCATTGATCCAGCCACATAAATAATTTTGATGTTTTATTTTTATTATTTTTTTTTTATATTTAATTTTTCCTAAACCATGACCGGGTATTGAATAATTAAAAAAAAATACTTCATCCACCACAATAACCATTCTGGCAACTTTTTTTGGCTTACCAAAGCCCCCCTCGGTGCTATCCCATGAAACGCTTTTGAGGTGTAGGGTTGCTATTAGTCTTAAATCTAGGTTTAAAAACAATGGTTTCTTGTCTAATTGAGGGGTTGAATTAAAAAGTGTGACTGGTAAAGAATATAAATAATAAAAATATTCTACCGTTATGGTAAAAAGAGAGAGAGAAAAAAAAACCTTTAACAATCAATTGTTATTATTTCTTCAATTTTTTTTTTTCGTCTAAGAAATAACCATAGCAGTAGTGGAACCAGGATTTTGAAATACGAGTGGTGCATCCCGAATATTTGAGGAAAAAAAATAGGTGCAGGCGAAATTTTTCAAATTTTAACATATACAGTCAATCATTTTTTTTTATATCATAGAAGGGGTGCGGGTCTCCTGCGCCCCGTCTGGATCCGCCACTGCCAGGTTCCCGGAGAGTTGAGAGGGGACAAACAAATTCAAGAAATTTAAGCTCGAGCAAAATGATGTGGCTAGAGCAAAAAAATAAAAAATAAACAAATAAACAATAGTAATAATAATAATAATAATAATAATAAATAAATAAACAACAATAATAAAAAAAAATTATAGTATCCAAGCTTAATGAACAACAGTGTAAATTCTATTGGTGTTCTTTTGAACTTCGTATTTTAAAGGTAATAAATTGCTCCAAAATGATAAATAAAATATAGAAATGCCAAATTTTTGTTAACATTTAAAAGTGTTTAGATACGTTTATACCATGGTATTCACAGAAAACAATTACATGTATATTTCAAGTCGAAAATGTTTATATTGCGAGAATGAATACAGTTCAGTTTGCCGTTTCTCAACTTTTATTGCTACTGGGGGATATTCCCAAATCAAAACATCATTTACAACATGTACTTGTTAATCAGTTTGTCAACAATATTTATCAAGTCAAAATCAAGCAAAAGTGGCCTCCTTGAAGGAGGCCCAATGAAAAGGGGGAATGCAGGTCACGTGACCTCCCGGAAGGAAGATATCCGACGTGAATTCCAGGACAGGTGTTTCCTGGAATGCGGATTCCCCTATAAATTTATCGTGTTTATCATTCAATTCAAGTTTGTTTCAATGGTTACAGCCCGATAGTCCGCGGGTCCGTTAGTCCGCGGGTCCGATAGTCCGCGGGTCCGTTAGTCCGCGGGTCCGATAGTCCGCGGGTCCGATAGTCCGCGAGGGGGGGGGGTGGTGATGTTTGTTACTCTCATGGTTGGTTAGTCTGAAAATGGAAAAAAGGTTCGTTAGTCCGAAAATGGAAAATAGAAAAGGTTCGTTAGTCCGAAAATGGAAAAAAGGTTCGTTAGTCCGAAAAATGGAAAGGTTCGTTAGTAAACCGAAAATGGAAAAGTTCGTTTTTTCCGAAAATGAAAAAAGGTTCGTTAGTCCGAAAATGGAAAAAAAGATTCGTTAGTCCGAAAATGGAAAAAGGGTTCGTTAGTCCGAAAATGGAAAAAGGGTTCGTTAGTCCCGAAAATAAAAAAAAAAGGAAATGGAAAATAGAAAAGGTTCGTTAGTCCGAAAATGGAAAAAAGGTTTGTTAGTCCGAAAACGGAAAAAAGGTTTGTTAGTCTGAAAATGAAAAATAGAAAAGGTTCGTTAGTCCGAAAATGGAAAAAAGGTTCGTTAGTCCGAAAATGGAAAAAAGGTTCGTTAGTCCGAAAATGGAAAAAAGGTTCGTTAGTCTGAAAATGAACTAAACCTATTTTAGTAACAAAAATGGTGTGGTAATTAAAAAATAACAGGAAATTATTTAAAAGCATTATCAGCGGAAATTAATATTTATCGGAAGATTAACAAGTCGCCGCCGATAATGTTTAAAAATAACTTCTTCATGAAATAAAAACGGAGTGGATATAATTATAGAATTAGTTATTTAGTCAAGGGTGATAACGGCCCGTTTTTAAAAGATGAACTTATTCTTTATCGGAACAACTCGCCGCTAATACTTACACTACGTCGATGGACTGGCGGATTTAATTGCGGAATCAAAAACTGAACAGCAATGGTGATTCTACCCTCCCCTCCACCACCCCTGCCCTTTCCATTTTCCCTGCTTGGCCACAGATTATTTAAGTTCCGGACTAACGAACCTTATTTCCTTTTCGGAATAGCAAAACTTTTTTTTTCTATTTTCGGACTAACAAACCTTTATTCTATTTTTGGACTAACGAACCTTATTCCATTTTTGAAATAACGAACCTTTTCCATTTTCAGACTAACGAACCTTTTTTCCATTTTCTGACTAACGAACCTTTTTTCTATTTTTCGGACTAACGAACATTTTTTCCATTTTCGGACTAACGAACCCTTTTTCCATTTTCGGACTAACGAACCTTTTTCTATTTTCGGACTAACGACCCTTTTTTCCCATTTTCGGACTAACGAACCTTTTCTATTTTGGACTTATCCATTTTCGAAATAACGAACCTTATACTATTTTCGGAATAACGAACCTTCAGATTAACAAACATCACCCCCCCCCCGCGGACTAACGGACCCGCGGACTATTGGACCCGGGGACTATCGGACCCGCGGACTATCGGACTCGCGGACTATAGGACCCGCGGACTATCGGACCCGCGGACTATCGGGATGACCCCGTTTCAATTTCCATCTTTGAACATTTAAACATACATTTTTCCATTAATCATCTGTTCAATAGAATGTGTCCTAAATATAGGAGGGGGAGAAGCTTTAAGACCTGAACGTGAATTCTGGGAGGGGAACCTGGTCATGTGACCTGCCGGGAGGAAGACATTCCAACCGGAGTTCCAAGACAGGAGACTCAGAACTTGGGTTCCCCTACCCAATGCTTTCTTGACCTAAGTATACAGTCCCTCCCCCTTTGTTCAAATTATGACCGATATCATAAAGAAAACCTATCCAACCAACCAGAACAAGCCCAGCCAACCAAACCAAACAAGCCCAACCAACCAACCAGAACAGGCCCAACCAACCAACCAACAAGGACAAGCCCAACCAACCAACCAGCCAAAACAAGCTTATCTAACTGAATCGAACAAGCCAACCAACCAACCAGAACAAACCCAACCATCCAAACAGCAATATTCAAGTACCGGAGTATATGCTAATTCGACTGACTAGAACAGCCCAAATTTCTGCCATACACAGTGTCACAAAAAGGCCGACGTTTCGATTATTTATTGAAACGCTATTTAATTACAGTTGAATAAATTAAATATATCCCGTTAGTCTGGGAGTTTGCGCAAAATTGCTGCCAACTTTGACCGACGCGTGCTGCTTTGTTAAAGTCGCATGATCATATTTTAGGCACTACATTGGTTCGTTCGGTTTTGGTAGAGCGTCCCTAATTTGCATATTGCGAGTAGCGTGCCTTGCCTAAGGAAAGCCGGCACTGCGCACCATCTTCGCTACACGACGCGTGTTTGTTGAGCAGGCAGTCGCTCTTAATGGCAGCGATATATAGCACCTTGTATGTGAGTGAGAGTTTTTAGAAGACGAGAAAAGGGAACCAGTTTTGCTGTGTTCAGCCCATTTTCCTCGTATTTTGACGTAGGAGTAATTGCCAGTCTTTGTCAGCCTTTCTATCTCTCCGAGGTGCTCTAGCTGCCCTGCATTGTATTTCGAGATAACGTAAGTTGTTTTCCTAAGTTACATTTTTATATTTGACTCGTCAATATTTTCTATATAGAAATGTAAACTGCATATTTGTAGTATTCATTAAATATAAGAATTCAATAAGAATACTATATTGTTGAGTATTGGCGTGAAATATATACTATTTTTAAAAAAAATCAACGCATGATTTGGATGTTATTGTGATGTAACAAGTTACAAATTTACTTGTCTTACAAACTTTCGATGCCAGAAAATATGAAGTTTCTCTGAAAGTATTTGTTGGATAATTTACAGTAATACTTTTGCTTGGTGTATTAAAGTATACTTTAGAGAGGGATATGTATTAATTCAAATAATTACTCTTTGGCAATTTAACAAAATAATGATAAATGTTAATTGATGCTTTTTTACATAAGTATCTTTCGGATTGCGCATTTGTCGCCAAATAATGTTGAAATATGTTTATCAAAATAAGTGAATAATCTTCTACTTATGATTTGCAATGTTAGGGTTATTCTGAATATTATTAGTATATAATTAGGGGTGATAATTATTTTTGAACAGCCCTTCCTGGAGTCCCGTTTCCTGGAGTCTTTTCGGAGCCTTCTTATGTATCCAGAGCAAGAAGTCGAGTGAAACCAAGGCTCGTACGACCAGTCGACGACTACGCTACGGCGACCATTCGCTCAACAAAGAAGTATCATCGACGTCGCAAGTCACGCGACCATGAACTGTTCATTCGTTGACAATAGAGGCGACAATTGATTTACCTCTCGCGAGCTGTATATTAGGGAAGTTTTCTTAAATGTTTGATTCAATCTGTGATCACTTAAGTGCAAGTTGATTGTATTACTTATTAAAGCAACATTCCATATAAATGATGAAAGAGATTGTTGCGTTACTTCATATTATGTAAACTCAAATAATATTGTGAGAACAAAGAGCATACAGTAATAAATATTTGAATTTCATTTCTTTATTAATAACATATAAATCGGCTGAACAGATTATTTTGTTATGTCTTGGATAATCTTATTATCCTAAGTTCTGCGACACACAGCCCAATTTAACTATGAATAACCAGGCAAGCAATCTCTTTATTTTGTATTATCCTTATCGGTTATCTATCTGCATTCATTTGAAATGAAATTCAAGCCCAACATCCAACCAAAACAGCATTATTCAGTAACCGATCATTGGAAATTCAACCGACTGGAATAAGCCCAAATGTCCAGCCATAACATCCTAATTCCACAATGAAGAAACCAGATAAAAAAATCTCTCAATGTTCTATTATCATGTCCTTTGTCGTTTAATCCTTTTGCATTAAATTGAATGAGATTCATGTAATTCCATAGTTGTCATTAACAGGACTTCATTGACAAATGTAATTTTCTACTCCTAGCCTCTGGTTTCATATTACCTTATATATTTTAATATCGTTATTCTTTGCAACATTACTATTAAGGGGCGCACCTATACCATACCTCCGACCCTTACCCTGTCATCTAGTATATTCTTAATAATAATTATAAAGTAATTTTTATATAATGCTATTAAACCAATTATTCTCTATGTTCTTAACAAAGGCCTAATTATGTAATCTATCAACAGATATAGCAAAAGAAAGAGAAAATCGAAAAATCTTTCATAAAAGAAATTCACAAGCAACATTAATTGATAAATGACAATAGCAAATTAAGAAGTTGAAGCATATAAAAATTATTTTAGAGCTATGATGTAAGCGTAATTAAACTGTAATATAATTATTAAGAAGTAACCAGAGTCATATTCTATAATTGGGTGGGAGGGAGGGAAATTAGCGTCTTGTATCCCCCAGTACTAAGTTGAGAATGAATGCAAGCTTCTAAATCAAGCGCATACGTGACGCGTAAACCGTCCGACGCTGAAATCGTTCTCCGCGTTTCATTGGCTCTTAACCGCGTAAGGGCGGTACCCACGGAGCTGTTGCTTAGCCATCACTAGGGACGCCGAATTACGGCGCTTACCATGCAGTGACTGACCAATCACAGCCTTGTTGCTGGGGGCGCAATTTTCCCGCCTACGGGAAGGCCGTGTGCATTGACTTTGGCCATAATATGGCTAGCTATTGTGACCTGCATCCTCTCGCAAATGCGTTTATTCGCTAATTCGAATAATCGTATTTCATTATACCGAATAGTTACTTTACATGTAAATGTAGCACTTAAACAGGGAGGGGAAACTACTGAGCACAAAACAGAATAAGCTTTAATCATTTTATTCGATAACACAAAGCGCCCCCATTTGGTGACATAAGGATATTGAGGTAAAAAACATACGACCCCATTTGGTGACATGAGGAAATTGAGTAAAAAAACATATAAACAAAAGTTCTGCGTTGGTTGGACGCACTTCGAATTATGAAGGAACGTTTACCCAAAGCGCTAAACGATCAAGTAGCGAATGCCCAGCGCTTTCAAAGCGTCTTTATAAGAACGCTGTTACACGCAAACATTTTTGAACATGTTCAAAATCAAAAATTGACCTCAGCGTTCCTCTGCGTTTCTTTGCGTATACCAACGAAAAGCAAACGCTTTCCTACGTTTGCCAAGCGATTTTCGAACGACAGTCCGCGCTCATGAACTTACGCGAAAATGCAATTAAAATTCCACGAACGTCGGGCAGTCGTTACTCAATACGCACATGTTTGGCGTTTCCTAACGTTCTTTAACACGTCTAAACACGCTAGACATAAGTTGGGCATCGCTGTTCAGTCGTTGCTAACGCTAGGCAATCGTTAGGTGGACGCTAAACACGCGCAGTCATCGTTACCCTGACGCTATTTATTCGCTTCTCAGTCGTTTAGAGCTCATTAAAAATTCCATCTTGGGCAGGGAAAATGGAGCGTTCTTGAGCGTATTTTAGACATAGTCAAATTTCGAGTGAAAATCGTGAACGCTAGACACACGTTACCTCAACGGGGTCATCCCGATAGTCCGCGGGTCCGATAGTCCGCGGGGGTGGGGGGGGGGGGTGATGTTTGTTACTCTGAAGTCCGTTATTCCGAAAAATAGAATGAGGTTCGTTATTCCGAAAATAGAAAAGGTTCGTTAGTCCGAAAATAAAAAAGGTTTGTTATTCCGAAAATAGAATGAGGTTCGTTATTCAGAAAATAAAAAAAGGTTCGTTATTCCGAATTTTTGTTATATCCAAAATTAGAAAAGGTTTGTTATTCCGAAAAAAGAATGAGGTTCGTTATTCCGAAAATAAAACAAGGTTCGTTATTCCGAATTTTTGTTATATCCAAAATTAGAAAAGGTTTGTTATTCCGAAAATAGAATGAGGTTCGTTATTCCGAAAATAAAAAAGGTTCGTTATTCCGAATTTTTGTTATATCCACAATTAGAAAAGGTTTGCTATTCCGAAAATAGAATGAGGTTCGTTATTCCGAAAATAGAAAAAAGGTTCGTTATTCCGAAAATAATTCGCCATCGATAACGTCGGGAAATAAATTCTTCATTAAAAAACGAAAACAACTATGAAATAAATTATCTAGTTATGGCCTGTTTAACGGCCCGATTTTAGAAGCGAAACTAATCAGTTATCAGTGGAAATCGCCATTGATAATTTTGTGAAATAAATTCTCCGAAAATCAAAATTTAACAGCAGAAAAAAATATCTGGAGGTTATTCACGGGTGACCGTCCTCCGCTGAGACTATTATAGCATAATATCCTATTTTTTAATTAACACACCATTTTTGTTACTAAAATAGGTTTAGTTCATTTTCGGAAAAACGAACCTTATTCCATTTTCGGACAAATGAACCTTGTATTATTTTCGGATTAACGAACCTTTTTCTATTTTTGGACTAACGACCCTATTCTATTTTCGGACTAACGAACCTTTTTCTATTTTCGGAATAACGAACCTCATTCTATTTTTCGGAATAACGAACCTTCAGAGTAACAAACATCACCCCCCCCCCCGCGGACTATCGGACCCGCGGACTATCGGACCCGCGGACTATCGGACCCGCGGACTAACGGACCCGCGGACTATCGGACCCGCGGACTATCGGGCTGTAACCACCTCAACACGCTCTAGTGTGAGGGCACCATTAATGATGCATCATTACATTTTAAAAATGGGTTCAATATTGCACCGTGTAATTGGTAAATAATTGCTTTTGGGAAAGCTACAAAAATGCACCATAAAACTGCTCTTGGTATTTTTGGCACCTTTATCATTAAATATAAGTTTTGTACAGTCTGTATCAAATAAAATAGTACAAGTGAAAAACATATTTTTTTTTATATTATGAAGATTCATCCCAACCTGGTATTTTCATAAAGAAGGAATTAAGACTTTCTTCTTTTTAATGACATTTGGTGCTGTAAAGTTTGAGATATACTACAATCAAGAAAAATACAGTTTTCGCTCGCCGTCCCATTCCTTTGTGTAGGTTTCGCATAATGACCATGAATTCAGCGCTCCAGAACAATAGAAGTGCGTAAATTCCATTTGTTCCTCGTCGCACAAAATTTAGCTTAACTTTTGTTTTACGAAAGCAAATTATAAAGAACAAATTGCATCAGCAAGGAAGATATTTTGGCTTTAATTTAGTACCACATACACACCTAAATTATTTCCCCCCCGACTGTATATTTTTTTTTGACACAGCCTGTAGGTTGTCTTATGCAAACGTTTTTATGGCTTGCTTTGCTTTATTTTGTTTTGAATATTGTGTGTGTGTGTGTGTGTGTGTGTGTGTGTGTGTTTGTGAGAGAATGTGTGTTTTCAAACGTAGTTCAACAGACTAAAAATGTGTTATTTTAGATGCAATATACCCACGCAATAAAAAAAGACATGTTTGTATTAGCGTAATAAATTTTAATAAATTGAACAAAGTACACTATCACAGGGGACAATTAATTGTTGAGCGCCCCTCACATTATGTTAAATATTTGGTTAATATAGTATCACCAATGTTTTCATTGAAATTCCATTTGACCTTTTTCGTCTCATTTGGCGTATTGCAAATATTTGACCTACATTAATGTAAATATTCTAACGTAGACCACGTGGCAGGTTCTCGTTAGCAACTGAAGAGAATGTTTGGGAAACCCCCCCCCCTTTTCCAGATTTCGCGACTTCTTCTTCCTTTTAGATGAATATGGAACAATATTAGTTAGCCAAGACAGATAGCCAACCGGGATTGGTATATAGTTCGTCACGTGATATTTTCGAAATCTGCATATTTTACTGTCCGGTCACCTTCGATGACAATATTGACCGGCCGGTCCTAGGAATATATTTTTTAAGAGTATGGCGCCCTCTTGAAAAATGGATGTTGCCAATTACATGGATATAACATATGTGGGACTAAAGTAGCAAGAAGTTAATTTTTTTTTTTTTTTTTGGGGGGGGGCAATTTTTTTTGTGGGGGGGGGGGGCCATTTAAAAAAAAAAATCTTTACTATTAAACAGCCCCCTTCCCCAAAAAATTGGGGCGGCCCTATTATTTTTTTCTTTTTTTTTTACTTAAAAAATAAATTAATTAATAAAAAAATTGAGGGGGGGGCAAAAAAAGGGGGGCCTATTTTTTAGGGGTCTTTCTAATATAACAGATATTGACTTAATTGGTGTGTAAAACAACATTCTTTGGACCGCCTGATTTATATTTTCCCGAGGGGTTATATTTTAAATATGATCACGAGGGGAAATATAATTCCATCGGTCAATAATTGTATAATAGGGTGTTTTCGCTGGACTACGGAGGAGCTTATCTAGAACGTTAGCATAAAAAGGGCACTATTTTTCAAATACCTGCAAACCATCGTTTTCTATCTTCTTCAATAACTGTGAATAAAAGTTCCCAATGGTAACCGCACATGTATTCTTTGGCTTATGAGACATTGTAATGTCTATTGTTGCAAGATATATTCAATCAGTACACATGGCTTTGATATACAGTGCGTCACAGAAAAACAAAATTAATTTTGAAATGTTAGAGTTTTGTTACTTTGGTGTTTATTTCATAATAAAGAGTCACTCTATATTCAGTTATCCCAAACGTATAAGTGTGTTGCAACGAATGACTGAGCACTTAGGTTTAATAAAAAATCGTAAAAATTGTCTAATAGTATATACCAAGTTGGAGCAAAAGCAACCCTTGAAATCAATTATTCTTTTTTTAATATTAACAGTTTTCATAACCGTCTCAAAGTAGGCCCCAATCCCTCTGAAAGTAGTTTCAAAGAAGTTTCAAAGTAGTTTCCGCGATGTGAGATACCACCCTTATTCTTCGTCATGATAATGAAATAAAAAATACATATTCCTAATCATTAAACACATAAGACATGCAATCTTAATATGAGGCTCTCATAGTTGGGTTTACTCTTTCTTGGGACGCACTGTATAAGAGACAAGACAGAGTATGCGGATTGCAATCAAATGCGCAAACCCCGCTTTTGTCATCTTGCTTAAAGGATGTCATACCGGGGATACATAGTTATTTTTTTTTTCATACCAAGGTTTTATTGCGTTCAATATCCCACTTCGCGGAGACGTCTCCACGACAGAATAAAAATTTCGTCTCCGCGACGCATTGCTGATATGAAAAGAACGTAAAATAACCTACCGCCCAGCCTTTATGATTAGTCAAATCAAAATATGCTTCTTTACGTTTTTAACAAAGGGGGAAATGCCTGTCGGCCCGTAAACCTCGCCTGTATACATTCCTATTAAAAGCGCTAGCTGTTTGGCTGATAACTGACCCTACGTTCTCCGCTGAGAACCTGCGTTGTAGCTTTGAGGAGAACGTACATTTCCCCTAAAATAGCGTTGTAGATTTGAGAACGGGGAGCTAGGCTCATAGAACTGGGAAAAACCCCTCGATTTTGCACACGTGATCTTGAAATTTAAACGCTTGCCAGCCGTTTCTAGCAAATAACAGTTGTACACACCCTTTTTCCTGTACTAACAATATGCAGGGGTTTGAGGTTTGAGCTATTTTGAAAATAAAGCCCTTCATAATGCTAACGTTCTAGATTAGGCCCTCCGTCTTCCAGCGAAAACACGCTAATATGTCAAGTCAAACTAACACTTCAATCGTGTCGGAAAAATGTCATTTTTGATGATTAACATGCAATTAATGTAATCGTTGTGGACAGTTCTATAATGCACCTCATTCTTAAACAAAGTTTTAACAACCTTTAACTTCAAGTTAACGAGGAAATAGATAAATTAGCTTCCACCGACATAAAACTCGCAAAGCCATATCAAATTCTAAACATACCCCTAGTTTAGAATTCTTTACAAATGTTTGTACAGATTTAATCTCGAGTGAAGTCACCCGAATCTACACTCGTACGATTAGACGCACGCTTCACTGATGCATCATAGAGAAGCGTGCACATCAGCGTTGCATTCTCGTTTCATTACCCTTTCGGGGAGGGTCCACGAGTCCTCGGTGCCACGAGTCCTACGTCCCACGAGACCTCGGTCCCACGAGTCCTACGTCCCACGAGACCTACGTCCCACGAGTCCTACGTCCCACGAGGCCGAGTATTTTTCCCACGAGTCCTCGGGCCCACGAGTCCTACGTCCCACGAGTCCTACGTCCCACGAGTCCTCGGTCCCACGAGGCCGATTTTTCTCATATCGTATTTTCTTTTATCAGAATGTTTTTCAACATCAATGAAACATTTTGTAAGCTGAATTATACAACATGAATTAATTTAGTTGTGGTTAATACCATAGGCACTAGCATGGCGAATAATGGTGGCATCTCATTTCGCGGAGGCGGGTTTGAGACTGATTTGGGACTATGTCTAAAGACGTCCCTTATCCTTCTCAGTAGTGACAGGTCCAGGATTACAGGAGGAGGGGGGGGGCACCAAAATTTTCGGTTTAAAATGTACGGTCAATGAGTGGTTTTCAAATTATAGGGGCGCGTCCCCCCC
>CALNVZ010003435.1:5987316-6003279 GCA_940671915.1 Paracentrotus lividus | reverse complement strand
TTTCTGTTTAACAACTGTGATGTTCATAACTTTGTTTTCAAGGAGCAATGCCATATCTTATTGGCAACGAGTCTAGACTAGTTCGCGATTTGAATCTCGAGAGTCGTGGAGATGTCTCCTGCGTCTTCGGAGAGGTGCGGGGATATTGATTTAAAAGTCTTTCCAGTTGCTAGCTGCAAGCAACCTGACATCGCCGATACTCTTTTGTCTACTACTATACACAAAATCGGTCGCAACTAGTTCGCGACTCCAGTCTCTGTAGGATTGCAGATGTCGCCGTGACATCTTCTGGCTGGGTCTCCAGGGAATCACCCCCCAAAAATCAAACATCTCTGGCATTTTTAAACAAAGTCTTTTAATTGATTTTGGGGGCAGATTTGAGGGGTTGTGCCGAATTTCCTCAGCAGATATACAAAGCGAGCGCGAAGCGCGAGCGGAAATGTTTGAGGTTAAATGAACCAAATCTTGCATTATAAAAAAAATAAAATACTGCATTGATTACCAATGAATTTAACAAACATGCCGTACCAGTAGGCCTAGAGTATGTGCCAGATTTTTATTTCCTTTAATCCTTTAAGGCCAATTTAATTCTAAGCGAGCAAGAAGCGCAAGCTAAAAAAAAACAAAACAAAACAAAACAAAACAAAACAAAACAAAACAAAACAAAACAAAACAAAACAAAACAAAACAAAACAAAACAAAAACAAAAACAAAAACAAAAAACAACATATTTTCGGGGCCTGAGCCCGATTTCGTCTCCACAGATCTAAATACCATGCGAGCAGAAAGTTTTTAGGCTAAATGAACAGAATCTTGCAATATAAGAATCATGATAAATGCTCAATTATTACAACTGTAAAAAAAAGGTAACTCGCAAGAAAATGAGTAATACTAATGGTTAATGGTTTACTCCTTTCGAAGCTAGGATTAGGATGAATACATAGATGACAAAAGTTACTCTTTCTGAGTAACCATTTAGTCAAGCCGCATGAGTTATTATATTTTTAGTCAGTAACATTATCTCAACGCATGAGTATTATTTTTACTCAATTTCACGCGATTTACCTTTGTCAATATTGGGTAAAGATTTACTCATTTGTTTTTTTAGAGTGTAACGAAAAGGTTAAAAGAACAACACGTGGACCGCGAAGGGAATGGGATGGGGAGGGGGAGGGTTATTTGCAGAATATAGTCGGTGCCAGATCCACAGAAAATCGAATTGACTCATTTCGGTTGGCTCCAATTGTCTGGGGACAAAACGACTTCTATTATGTTTTACGCATGTGGCCCGGTAAGTTCATTGGTGTGACTCTGGTCTGCGTCGCCGCTACTGTTATAAGCGAGACTGTATACACCTCTAGTAAGATAAAAGTAATTTAAGCTAATAATTTATGTGGTAAAGATGTGTGTACTCTTGCAATTTTTGGGAATTATAAGTATATAGAATACAATTGAAAATAAAATGTAGGATAAAGATAGACTTATAAAATAGGAGCTGTTTGAAGAAAAAGATTAATAATAATTTCAAATCTGGAAATACTAAAATAAGTATAGGGCTTAAAATATCATTAAAAGTTAATAAGAAAGACAAATGATGGAGACTATGCATTTACGCCAAGGGTTTTTTTCATTTCTTTCTCCATTTTTAAGGATCCTCCGTCTTCGCGGCAATATAATTTACAAAAAAAAAAATATATTCCTGATGAAGACAGGCCGTCCAAAAATTTGCATGAAATGAAATAAAGTAATGTTGGCCCGTAAATGCATTATCCCGATATTTTGCTGTTTTGTTTGATGACTGCCAAAATGTGAACCTAT
This sequence comes from Paracentrotus lividus, assembly GCA_940671915.1. Taxonomy (NCBI): domain Eukaryota; kingdom Metazoa; phylum Echinodermata; class Echinoidea; order Camarodonta; family Echinidae; genus Paracentrotus; species Paracentrotus lividus. The sequence goes on along the minus strand of CALNVZ010003435.1, from coordinate 6,001,461 downwards.
GTTGCTTAAAGATATAATAGGTAAATATAATTTAATCTGGATTTTATAATGAAAATAATAATAATAAATGAATAAAATAATAATAACAATAATAAGCGCGAGCGAATAATTGTTAAGTTCCGTGGACTATGCATGGAAGATAAGCACGAGTGTGTTTAACGCCCATTTTCAGCTTTAAAAAATACATATCCCGCGTAAATTCGGGAGGGGGGTGATTGCAGGGGCCGCGAGCCGGGGGGGGGGCTTGGGGGGCTGCAGCCCCCCCCATCTTTTCAGCCAACGTGTAGCAAAAACGCAAAAAATGACCGTACATTTGTGATTTTTAGCCCTGTTCAGCCCCCCCGCGCACTTTCGGCTCAGCCGCCTCCACTTTCAAAAACGCTCCGCGGCCCTTGGATTGTACATGCCATCCCCATCTTTTTAATTGAGGGATGCACCCCCCCCCCCCCGGTGTCTACGCCCTCTGTCGGGATTCATGAATTATGATCCTCAAATTCGAGATAAGATTTAAATTGTAAATCATTTGATAAATATGTAATTAGGATTTCTCAAGGATGTAAATCTTAATTTTTTCATGTAAAACCAAAGAACTACATTCATTAAAAATATATCCGCAACTAATGGTGGAAGCTAATTTCGCGGAGATGGATTTGAGACGGAATTGGGACTACTTTTAGACTTGTTAGACGAGTTGTGAGATGGTTTTTGAAACTTGTCGCGGAGACGTCTCCGATGCTCTTTTTCCGTCGCGGAGAAGCCTCCTATAATTTTATTTTTGTATTTATTTTTTTTATTGTCGCGGCGACGTCTCTGCGACGCAGGGGGACGCGCCCCTATAATTTGAAAACCACTCATTGACCGTACATTTTAAACCGAAAATTTTGGTGCCCCCCTCCTGTAATCCTGGACCTGTCACTACTGAGAAGGATTAGGGACGTCTTTAGACATAGTCCGAAATCAGTCTCAAACCCGCCTCCGCGAAATGAGATGCCACCATTATTCGCCATGCTAGTGCCTATGGTATTAACCACAACTAATTAATTCATGTTGTATAATTCAGCTTACAAAATGTTTCATTGATGTTGAAAAACATTCTGATAAAAGAAAACGCGACATGAGAAAAATCGCCTCGTGGGACCGAGGACTCGTGGGACGTAGGACTCGTGGGAAATAACTCGGCCTCGTGGGACGTATGGGAACTCGTGGCGTAGGTCTCGTGGGACGTAGGACTTCGTTGGACGTAGGACTCGTGGCGCCTAGGACTCGTGGACCGAGGACTCGTGGGAAAAATACTCGGCCTCGTGGGACGTAGGACTCGTGGGACGTAGGTCTCGTGGGCGTAGGACTCGTGGAAAATATTCGGCCTCGTGGGACGTAGGACTCGTGGGACCGAGGTCTCGTGGGACGTAGGACTCGTGGGACCAAGGACTCGTGGGAAGACCCCACCCTTTCTATTTTGGTGCGACAGCACAACTCTAAACTCCGTAGCAGAATACGGGCCTAAAAGTTTACAGTCTGATTTCTCTTTATTTGTTTTTGATCAATTATAAACTTACTGAGGGAATATTAGATGCAAACATCAGGGATGCCTTTGCAGTCTGTCCAGGATAAGGGACGAATTTACAAACTTCGCGTATGTTCCCGTCCGGATCTGGGTCGCATCTTAATGTTGATCCGGTTTCATCCTGGTATTCCCCTTGAACTAGAGAAGAACATCTAGTTTCTTCCCGGCCGCCATTAATATCATTGGATTGGTAGAATGGTTTGTAGAACGAATATTCATAACGTCCTGGTATGTGATCCTCATCAAAGACTCCCCAGCGGAGTTTGGCAAACTCACGAGTAATCACCTTGCCTTTTATTCGCACATAACAAAAACATATAAGGAAGAAAAAAAAGTAAACTAATTATTTAATATCAGGCCCGTAACTAGGATTTTTACGGGGGGGGGTCGAAATCTGAAAAAAGTGGACCTTTTTTAAGGAATGAATGTTTGTGAGCACAAAGCGCGAGCCGAAAAATTTGGCTCATAATGATATAAAGCGGAATATTTTATGCAAATATTTCCCCATCTGTTGTTTTTGTATACTTTATAAACTGTGACGATCACCTTTCTTTTCAAAAATTAATTGCGAGCGCGAAGCGGAAAATTTCATATCACATCACTTCAGTTTTTGATGTTATAATAGGAGTAAGTCAATTAGCTTTTATAAGAGAACTTTGCGACCGCGAAGCGCGAGCCGAGAACTTTGGCTTATAATGACGTGAAGGTGTGTATTTTAGACATGTTTTACCTCTTACTTAGTACCATTTTTGTTTTGAATCCGTTAAAATCTGAATATATAGTATCTCCCTTTACAAATGCAAGAAGCGCGAGCGGAAGAAAATACCCACAAAATACTTGTAATCACTTCGTGTATCTGGGCCTCAAGAATCAGTAAATGGGTCATAATCTGGGGTGAACCTTGCGACCGCGAAGCGCGAGCCGGAAATTTTTCTTACACATATTTCTGCCAAAATTGGGGGTTTTCAATTTTTTTTTTCCATTTTTTTTTTGCCAAGCGGACCCTACTCACCCTAGTTACGGGCCTGAATATATTGATGTAAAGTACATGAAAGTAAGAAAATGTTATTGTTATATAGATTACTGTGTATTTTGTTGTATTTTTGTTTATTGGTTTATTTGTTGTAATTTATAGGGAAAGGATTGTCGTTCACAGCCACCCTTTTCTGTTGTTGTTTTCCCGTTGCCCAAACCACTGCCCCCCATCCCCTGTAAGGTTATTGTATAATGTATGCAATTAACTGAATATCCGCACATCTTTCAAATATTGAAAGATCCCTCTTTATATACTTTGAAATAAAATCACCTTTACAGCGATGGAGTTTCAAAGGTTTTAACTGTCACAATTAATCATTCATTCCCTATACAAACATATGCATGGGTAAATAATAGACAACTTTCTGTTTTCCACGGGCTGGTGTGCAACGACATTTATGGGCAGACTGTAAAGCGAGAACTGGCTCATTGGAATACAATTTATGGACAATTCCACGTGAAAAGGGACATAGGCACCAAAAATGTTAATGTTGTTTACGGTTCACCGTGTAGTTAGTCCTGAAAAGGACTGTTTGAGAGAGTGGAAGAGGAAATGGAGAGTTACTGAATGTAGAAAATTAATAGGTGAGATAGAAAGTAGAGATTAGAATTAGAGGTATTCTTTTCTTGATTGAGTCCTGAAAAGGAGCATGGTGATCCTCTGGTAGAGATAATGGGTCGAAGTGGGTTAAGGGGCTTGTGGATGTTGGGTTGGCCGAAGAGGATGGGGCAGGTGGCGGAGGAAGATCTGAGTTGGAAGTAGAGTGGTTTGGATATGGCATCGGATCTGTGTAGAGTGAAGAGTTTCTGGTTAATCCTTCTTTCAGTAGCGGCGGTAGGGTCCCGTTTGAGTTTGGTGTAGGTCCTGGTGTCGTCTAGGAGGTCTTGAAACTTGTTGTTGTAGTCTTCTTTGTCCATGATGACGGTAGCGTTGCCCTTGTCTGCTTGAAGAATGTGGACTGAGTCGTTGTTGCGTAAGTCTTTGATGGCGGAGCGTTCGGCTTTGGTGATGTTGGGTCTGGGAGGCTTGGCGTCGGAGAGGGCGTTGGAGACTTTGAGTCGGATGTCGTCGGCGAGCATTCGATGCCCGACTTTCCCACCAACCAGCCACCCACGCAGCTACAACAATTGTGCTCTACACACGCTGACCGTGCGGCGTCCATGCTACTCCCACGTCCGCACCTCAGCTATACACCCGCGCATCTTCTGTCACTTTGGCATAAATAGTCATTTCTGACTGCAATGCCATTTAAAAATCAATTAACACACACACGCCACTCTTCACTCCTGAAGACGGAAAGTCAACCTGTCCGAAACGTCGAGCACTCTCTACTACTACTACTACAAGCCTTCCTCGCATCTCGTCTTCTCAACTGGTTTACAGTCCTTTTCAGGACTAAATCAAGAAAAGAATACCTCTAATTCTACTCTCTACTCTCTATCTCGCCTATCAATTTTCTACTTTCTGTAACTCTCCATTTCCTCTTCCACTCTCTCAAACAGTCCTTTTCAGGACTAACTACATGATGAACCGTAAACCTCATCACCGTATTCGAATCCACCATGCAAGCATCTACCTTCAAACACCATTTGATTGTATGTTGTTGTTTTTCGCCACTATTATTTAGGGGTATCCCTATACCTTTGGGATCTAAATACAGTGTCCCCAGAAATTATTTGTACACTTTGAAAAAATTAAATTAAGCAAATCGATGTTGGTTTGAAATTTTGATTACTATTTATATCAGATGATAGGTAATGTCTCCGTCACCTGAACCCTAAATCTCAAATGTTCCGTCAGTCTCGGAAGTTCTAGGCCGCTATTTGCAATTTTCATGGCCCAAAAATTATTTGTACACTTCAGAAGATGTGTTTTTAAAGGAGTGTTTAAAAAATTTTGGGGCCTTCTTTGGCTTCCAGGGCAGTAATCAACCTTCTTGGCATACTGTCGACCGATTTAGCACTCATTTCACGGCAAATACCATTCCAAGCTCGCTGGAGCGTGTCCTGGAGCTGCTGGATGTTGGATGGTCAGTCTAGAGGGCGCTGTCACTTCAGATCACCTCTCATGTGCTAAATGGGATTAAATCTGGGATCAGAGGTGCCTTTTCTAGTTTCTTAACAAGCTTCTGCTAAAATAATGCTTTAATACGCTTCACTGCATGCTTGGGGTCCCTGTCATGTTGGAACACAACTTGAAGACCAATCAGCCTTTACGCAAGTTGGAGCCTCTCAGACGCAGAAATAGTCTCATGGACATCAGTTTTCATGTTAGTATTGATGAACAGACAGTAAGCAATTAAATAGTGTAATTTGCGACCAAAGAAAATTGCATCCAAGGCCACAGAGGCTGAGGAATGACTGGGTGCCCTCAACAGTGTCTGCAACAGGCTAAATGGCTACATGACTATAAGTGGAATAATTGGCAAGAAAGAAGCCAAATGTAAGGGACATTAACAAAGAAGCGTCATGGTTTTGTAAAACAACATGTGAACAAGCCTGCGGAGTTCTAGCACTCTGTCCTAAGACCTAATTAGTGCAAAAGTGATTGGATATGATGCACGAGACCATGTGTGTCTTGTAGGAAGCTTTCAGTCAGTCTTGCTTGGAGCCAACAGTGAGGTAGAGTGGAGGATGTTTCATGATTTGGAGTTGTATGGCAGCCAGTAGAGTTAGAGAGATAAATTTCATAACATGGAATTCATGAATGCTGAAGCCATGAGGATATCTTTGCCCCTCAGAATGGCTCAGATGCTCCTATCTGCTTCAAGTCTGAATTGTCGTCAATTTACGGTCCAACATAACAATGACCCCAAGTACACAGCAAACCATATTAAAGCAATATTGCAACAGAAACATGTTCAGCTGCAAGAAAGGGCACCTCACAGCCCAGATTTCATCCCCATTTAGCACATGAGGGGTGATCTCAAGCGACAGCGCCCTCTAGACTGACCATCCAACATCCAGTAGCTCCAGTTCACGCTCCAGCGAACTTGGAATGGTATTGGCCGTGAAATGAGTGCTAAATTGGTCGACAGTATGCCAAGAAGGTTGATGACTGTCCTGGAAGCCAAAGAAGACCCTTATAATTGTAAACACTTCTTTAAAAACCCATCTTTTGAAGTGTACAAATAATTTTTGGGCCATGAAAATTGCAAATGGCGGCCTAGAACTTCCGAGACTGACGGAACATTTGAGATTTAGTGTTTAAGTTATAGTAACATTACCTACCATTTGATATAAATAGTAATTGAAATTCAAACCAACATCGATTTTATTTTATTTAATTACATTTTTTCAAAGTGTAAAAATAATTTTTGGGGACACTGTAGATGTTACCTCAGTATGTTTTTGTATTGTGGTTTGTATGTGCGTGTGTCAAAATGCAATGTTCATTTTTTTTTTCTATCCAGAAAATAATAGATATTGTGACATTCTTCATAGTAGTAAATCATCACTTTATTTGCTATTCAAAACAAAGGAATAAAAAAATACAATCATAGAAATAAAGAAGGCCCAGGACATATCTGAATAAAAGAACAAGCAGGGCATACTTATCATCAAAAAGTGCCACAGGATCTTTATTCAAGGTATTATATGAAAGGAAGCATGCTCCAGATGAATGAGGAAAAATTAATTTCTTATGTATTTTATTGTTTTTGTGTATTTATTTGTTTTTTTCAAAAAAAAAACAAACAAACAAACAAACAAACCTTTTTGAAGCATAATTATGATAAAATTAATTGATGCCATCCAATGAAAGTGAAAACAATCATATATTTATGAACTTTAAAAAAAAAAATCCATTTACATTGAGTCTGTAGGCAATTAACACACGTAACACTTATAATATAAATGTCCGTAACAACTTAATTAGCCCCCCCCCCCCCCCCCCAAAAAAAAAAAACCAACCCTGTACTAAAAAGAACCTGTTTGTTTGTGAATGCATAGAATGAGGTAAGATCTATTTGAAAAATGTGTTAAGAAACTTTGAAAGTCTGTAACTTCACGGAGTTATTATTATGTTCAATTTCAAAATAGCAATGTCTTTTCTTATGTAGCGCTGGCTTCCAAAAATTCTGGCTTATTAACCAATAAAGCTTAAATGAAATAACTTTAGTACATTGAACTCTTATATGTTTTCTATAAACGTTCAAAGAAAGAACCTTTAATTCCAACTGCAATTACATTTGTTTATCGATTAACTGTTTGAAGTCGTTTCTCATTGTAACGTCTGTAGCGATGGGATTGCCCTGATGGTTTACCAAAGGTCATATTCAAACGTGAGTGACACGACATTTGGACTGATAGAAGGGCACATATCTTTGCACTTGTAGGTTATGAATGGATCATGACTACCATATTATGTATAATGTAGGAGTGGCATGTGTCATTACCAGTTGGAATAGAATTTTACAATTGGTCCTGGAAACTATGATTAAAAGACAGTGCGTGAGTGACACGACAGAAAAAAGACATGGGTTTCTGACCATCATTGGTTATGGTTGGATTTGTGCCCAAGTAGATCTCTAAGGGTACCATAAGTGCTGGTATATGTATATGAATAGTGTACCTCTCTGACATTTATTGTGTTTATCAATCATTCCCTCTCTGTGGAAAATGGTCCACCTCTATGTGTCGTGAGTGACACGACATCCAAAATGTGAGTGACACGACCAGTGCCTTAAATTCAACATTTTAAGTAAATAACTAATTCCAAATTACCTGTATTTATATGCCATGTTAGAGTAGTCCATGAAAATTACTTTAAGAAAAAAAAAAATCTGACAAAAGTGATTGGTATTAAGAATAAGAGGCATTTAAAGCACCATAGTCCCATACGTGCAAATTCCTGTTTGCTCAATTATTCAGCGTAAGAAAACTGGATCACATTTGTGTTGATTTCAGATCCTAATTTACATTTTCAAAGGCACAGCGCCACATTAAAATTTCAGCTAAATGTCCCACTTAGCCTGAATATGACCCACACTGATATTAAGCCCCAGACTGGTCGACTACTAGAATTTACATATCAAAATGACTGCACAAGATTTTATTCTTACCAGGTTCTCCGAATTGATTGAAAACACCTTCATCAGTGAGGAAAGTCTCGGATATGAGGATGAAGAGCCCTTGAGCACCACATTTAGAAGGGTTGTCGACGGAAGGACGATGAGACTGCTGATCGGTTACAACGATTACATTGGCATTCTCGAAGGCTTCTAGTCGTGACACCCTATACTCGGGCCTCCAGGACCAAGTGGGCGGGACAAGGATCGTGATCTCCCCGAAGTACACCCGACGACCGGTGGCAGAGAATAGGACAGAAGATCCACTACTGAAAACATCCTGTGTGAATAAACAAAACAACAACAACAACAAAAATGTCAAAGAGAAAGAAGTCAATATTTCACAAAAGGGAAATTTTCGTGAGCGAATGATAATAATAATAATAAAGACATTTTTATGTAGCCCATGATAAAACAAGTAATTCTCCATGCGCTTTACATTGCCTTGATTATAAAAACTAATACAAATAAACCCCTAACAAAAGTTTCGCAAATCGACTTTCGGCAAAGATAAGTTTTAAGGTATGCTTTAGTTTTTCCTGATATTCAAACTATTGGAAAGATAATTTAATAATAATAATAATAATAATAATAACACCCATTATTTATAATGCACTTTTCCCATAGTGGCTCATAGCGCTTTACAGTATATTATTACCCCGTTCACTGGATTTAACTCCATACTTGTAGTCAGCCATTTATAGGCGCCTTATATGGAATTATCCTCCCGGGTACCCATTTGCACCTGGGTGGAGTGGACGTAAGTGCCGGTGCGGGAATCGAAGCCACGACCTTTGCATTCCCAGTCGAGTGATACGACCACTAGACTACGGCACTTATTTATTCCCCTTTTTATTGATATCCTACTTTTAATGATTGTGTCATGCTTAAATGCACAAAATATCAGAATATGGAGAAAAGTAAAAAGTCAAATGTCGCAAAATGCATTTGTATTGATCAAATCGAATTCTGAACCCCGACTTTAGGCCAGGGTAACTTTTTTATTGAATTTTATACCATTTTTAAGCGCAGTGGAAATGCCTTAAGGATATTCTCCTTTCTACTGTGATCAGGAACCACTTTGACAATTTATAACTCAACTTCAACTCTGCTCAGAGACTGGAAGTATGCTACAGTCCCATATACCAACTTTGGATGTAGCCAAGAGCAATATTTTTAACTTCTTAGTGTCATCAATCACAGAACCCCATTCTTATCACTGAACTCACTCAACCTGAACTAAGTATCTTTGCGGCAATCATGGCAATAGCTAGTAGTGAACAATGGGTAGCAAAACAAGAGCAGCCAGCTCTTTACAAGAGACAATTGACACCCTGATAGCAGACACTGGTCATAATGACGTCATAAATTGGTCGTAAACTGGGAAAACTGGTCGTAAGCTGACAAACGTCGTATGCACGACGTCTTTTTGACGTCATTTTAACCACTTCCAACGACAAGTGTATGTTGAAATTTTATATGACCAGATTATGACGTAAATATAACATCATTTATTGACCAATCTACGACGAGTAAATTGGAAATGTTGTATGACCAGATTATGACGTAATTATTACGTCATTTATTGACCAATTCTCGACGAGTAAATTTGCAATTTGATATGATCACATTATGACGTCATTTTGACGTCATTTATTGACCAATCTATGACAATTTTATTTGCATTTTTTTTATATGACCAGATTATGACGTATTTATGACGTCATGTATTGACCAATCTACGACGAGCTAATTTAAATTTATATGACCAGATTATAACGTAATTATGTCGTCATTTATTGACCAATCTACGAGTAAATTGGAAATTTTGTATGACCAGATTATAACGTAATTATGACCCGTTGAACCAATTACTGGACCATTTGACACCAGTAAAACAAGCCTGTGATTTGCCTACTGCCACTTTGCTTCCATTGATTAATAAAGCAAACAGACCCATTGATTAATAAAGCAAACAGGCGAAGAGAAAGCCCAATTGCATATGCCTGAGCGCCCCCTCCCCCAAAAGGTAGATATTAAAAAATATATTATATATATATATATATATATATATATATATATATTTGGGACCTTAATTTTTGGACTCTAATGATATTCACCAAAAGCTGAGGTGCTGCATGATAATTTGAACCCCATCAAACATAAACAAGTATTTAATTGTATCAGTAGCCCCCCCCAAAAAAAAAATAATAATATAATAATAATGATAAATAAATAAACAAATAAATAAATAAAAAATAATAATAAATAAATAAATAAATAAATAAAATAAAATAATAATAAAAAATAATAATAATTATAAAATAAAAAATATATACATAAAAAAATTACTCACCGCTCTTCCTGCACATATTCATTTATTTTTGATTCCCCCCCCCTTATTATGGGAAGAGCCCCATCATAAATAGCCTATAAGCAAGTTGCTATAAGAGGGCTGTAGTTGACATATTGCTTTTGAACTCCACATAGGGGCAATATATTTCATTTAAACTCTTCCGCCTCCTCCCCCTCCAAAAAGAATAATATAGGTTTTCCCGGTCAAGTTTAACTGTCTCCGGATCAATTTGACATTTCTTTCGAGCGCTTTCGTCCGGAATGTGGTCGCGATTACAAATCTGCAATGAAATTCGTTTATGTGTAGCCAAAATCAAACACCTTTCAATCCAATTGCGAATTGCGCCGATGAATTTGCTGTTGTGAGCAGTCGCATTCGTCAATGTTCGCTCAAATTCGTTTTGGGGCATCCACATTAGAAATATCTGTATACAATTAGAATTGTTAGGTTCGGGTAGGAAAATGATATTTGGGAGGGGTCCGTGAAGTGTTTTTGTCAGAAAAAGAGGCTGGGCATGGGGAAGGGGAGCCTGAGTTGGCAACACACACAAAAAAACAAAACAAACACATGCGGCATCCCTGATAGCAGACTGACGTCTTAAAGACGTCTTAAACTGGTCAAAACTGGTCAACTCGTCATACCGTCGTAACACGACATCTTTTTGATGTCTTAACGACGTCTTCCAAACGATTAATAGAATCTGAATTTAAATATCTTACATGTTCCTATGCGATGTATTATGTCTTCTTGGTATGACTTTCAAAGAACGTTAATTTTCTATATTTTGGAGCATGCAAAAAGAATTTTTAAAATGACAGTAATATGACGTCTTTATGATGTCTTTACGACGTACGTCTAAGACCACTTTCTTGTCATTTTTTGACCAAAATACGACATCTTTAGGACGTCTTTAAAAACGTCTATAAGAAACTTTTTTGTCTATTTTTTACCAAATATGATATCTTTAAGACGTTTTACGACGTTTATAAGATCACTTTTCCTTGTCATTTTTTGACCAAAATACGACACTTTAAGACGTCTTTAAAACGTCTATAAGACACTTTTTGATGTCTTTACGACGTCTATAAGACCACTTTTCTTGTCAGTTTTTGACCAAAATACGACATCTTTAAGACGTCTTTAAACGTCTATAAGACAACTTTTTTGTCTATTTTTTACCCAAATATGATACTTTAAGACGTCTTTATCGACGTTTATAAGACCGACTTTTCTTGTCATTTTTTGACCCAAAATACGACATCTTTAAGACGTCTTTAAAACGTCTATAAGAGCAACTTTTTGATGTCTTTACGACGTCTATAAGACCACTTTTCTTGTCATTTTTGACCAAAATACGACATCTTTAAGACGTCTTTAAAACGTCTATAAGACAACTTTTTTGTCTATTTTTCCCTAATACGATATCTTTAGACGTCTTGACGACGTTTATAAGACACTTTTTGCTTTCATTTTGACCAAATACAATGTTTCTGTTGGTCATGAATATTTCATAAGCAGTATTCTGAGATTTGAAAAAAGGGGAAAATGAATAGAAATATGCAATTTTAAGCCATGTAACCGGCATTTGGCTTATTGACATAATCAAAATTGTTTTTAAATTATTATCATATTATGTATACCATTTCAAGGTGCTTCATTAATGACAATTCTTCATATTTCATTAACAAAAGTGTATTTATAATAAGTAACTGTCTTTCTTCAAACATTTGTCTGTAGCACTTTATATAGCAGGACCGGACACACTGTCAGTATAATAGGGCCTTTGTGTAGGACAGCATAGGTTATAATATTAGGATAAGTTAGGATAGGATAGGACTCAGCATTAATGTCAACATCCCTGATAGCACAGTGACGTCTTAAAGACGTCAGAAAAAAATTTTATGACGTAAATTTGCACCCGCGTTTGACGTCTTAAAGACGTCGTATTTTTACGTCATAAAGATGTCAGTTTTAGACGTAATAATGACGTAAAAATACGATGTCTTTAAGACGTCAAACGTGGGTGCAAATTTACGTCATAAAGATGTCTTTTCCTGACGTCTTTAAGACGTCTGACGTGACGTCTTTAAGACGTCTTTAAGACGTCACTCTGCTATCAGGGATGTCAAATGATATTTAATGGAGCGGCATATTTTAGGTCATTTTTTCCTTCTTTTTTTTATTGGTCATGTTTATATTAAAAGATGAATATCATTATAATACTTTTCTCTAATCTCCAGGACCCTCTATCGTCTTTCGTTTAACTCACTTTGATAATACAATAAATAAATTAATGTATATGTATAATGTGTTTGGTAGTTATAACGTTGTTGTTGTTTTTATATTTTACGTGATTGGGTCATTTCTTTAACCACAATCAGCAGTGCTCAGTTGTAATTCCCAATCCCAGTCTTTGCTTTGCACAAGCTGTGCTTAAAACATAACTATTTTGGCAACGATGATGTTCCGTGGTTTTATGTCTTTTTAATGCACAAATTGAAAGAGGAGTTCAAATCTAATGGCACCTGGATGGGATTTTGCATTTAATCAGTTCCTTCAATGGAATGCGTTTCATAATGTTCGTTCGTGCATATAGGGTAGCTCTTTGTCCCCTTCTACTAAATTCTTTTGAAATATTTGAGTGAATTCCCCAAACGGTACTCGAAAACATATTTTGTGTCTCGTTTTTCTATGATCTACAATCAATAAAACCACTAATGCATCACATGCATGGGAACCACAAAGACTACGGTCCTTTAGCACTGGTATTGCAACATAACTAAATGCATGTATTTTTCATATTTACAAGTCTTTTATGTTGTCATATTCTATTTATGGATAGAGATTTGTCGAATATTTGTGTATATTCGGAAAGAGGATATTTGTCTCTTTTCATTCCTGAGATCAGTAAAAACACAGTCAGGGGCACTCTTTAAACAAAGGGACGACAAATGAACAAAGGTCCCTAACAATTTTAAGAGATGGAGATTATCGGTGATAAAAAAAATATTAACAAGGATTCATATTTTTCTGCAAATTAATTGACCTTCTATAAGCAACAAAATAAATGCTAATTTTTATTTACTTGTTCCTTCCCTATAAAGCTTAATATTGATTTATTTATTATAGGTTTTCCCCAGTCAAGTTTAAACTATCTCCGATCAATTTGACATTTCTTTCGAGCGCTTTCGTCCGGAATGTGATCGCGATTACAAATCTGCAATGAAATTCGTTTATGTGTAGCCAAAATCAAACAACGTTCAATCCAATTGCAAATTGCGCCGATGAATTTGCTGTTGTGAGCAGTCGCATTCGTCAATGTTCGCTCAATTCGTCCATTCGTAAAATTCCCGTCTTCTGGTGATTTCAAATTCGTTTTGGGGCATCTACATTCGAAATAACTGTATACAAATTAAGAATCTTAGGTTCGGGTAGGAAAATAAAATTTGGGAGGGGCCGAAAAGTGTTTTTGTCAGAAAAGAGGCTGAGCATGGGGAAAGGGGGAGCCAGAGCTTGCAAAACACACACACACACACACACACACACACAAACACAAACACAAACACATGCGGCATGTCAAATGTTATTTAATGGAACGGCATATTTTAGGTCATTTTTTTTTCTTTTTTTTTTATTATTGGTCATGTTTATATTACAAGATGAATATCATTATAATACTTTTCTCTAATCTCCAGGACCCTCTATCGTCTTTCGTTTAACTCACTTTGATAATACAATAAATAAATTCATGTATATGTATAATGTGTTTGGTAGTTATTACGTTGTTGTTGTTTTTATATTTTACGTGATTGGGTCGTTCTTTTAACCACAATCAGCAGTGCTCAGTTGTAATTCCCAAGCCGGTTCTTTGCTTTGCACAACCTGTGCTCAATACATAACTATTTTGGCAACAATGATGTTCCGTGGTTTTATGTCTTTTTAATGCACAAATTGAAAGAGGAGTTCAAATCTAATGGCACCTGGATGGGATTTTGCATTTAATCAGATCCTGCAATGGAATGCATTTCATCATGTTCGTTCGTGTATGTAGGGTAGCTCTTTGTCCCCTTACAACTAAATTCTTTTGAAATATTTGAGTGAATTCCCCAAACGGTACTCGA
>CALNVZ010003435.1:5924234-5987291 GCA_940671915.1 Paracentrotus lividus | reverse complement strand
ACGGTAGGCGAACCGGGACAATGTAACACTTTTTTTTTTCAAATTGAACTTTCAACTTTATATAAACTAAATACTTGCTTAAAACCAAGTAAACGAAATTTGTATCTCTAGCTCACATATTGAATAGGTTTGGTTAAGTAAAACTATTTATTTGGAAGCCATATCATTTCGAAAAACGAGCCGAGTGTTACAATTGCCCCTAAACCAGGGGCAATGTAACAGACTACGGGCAATAGTAACACATGAAATTTGTAACATTTTTGCTTTTCTTTTATTCAAAGGTATGCACTTGACAGATCCAAGATTTAAACAACATTAACCACATCAGCTAATTATTCATAAACTGACAATGCTGATTTAAGTTACATTATATTTTTTCATTGTTATTATACATGGCATGGGATTATTGCAGAAGTTTACGTGCTCTGTACGAGCTTGGAATGTCCGGACTAGGTACGGGCAAAAGTATTTCCTAAAACCGGCATTGTTAACTACCCCTGTGGTGGGCGACCATGTGGAAGAGATTTTTCGTATCTTAGCTTATGTTTCATCGTAAACTTTTCGTAAATTATGGCCTTGAACATCATTTCTAAATATTATAGAAATGTTCCCGTAGCTCATTCCACAAATTTGTTCCAGAAGAAAAACAATTGGTAATGTGAAATATTACTTTCCTACTCAAAAAAACGATTTTTCATGCTGTAGAAAGTTCCACAACCGTTAAAATTGCTAATACCAAACAGCCATGAGGAGGCGATTGAAAGCGCGATGCTCTGTACAAATTTTAACTTTCGTAGCGTGTTTCTGCTAGGGATGGAGCCCCTGTTACAATTGCCCCCGTGTACAATGTCCCCGGTCTCCCATACTCGAAAAATGATTTGTGTCTCAGTTTTTCTATGATCTACTATCGATAAAACCAGTTATGCATAAACTGTCACGCGTGTGATATTATTTTTCGTTGACCCGCTGCTTACTGTTATTAAAACTTGTTCACTTCAATGAAAAACAGTGAAACACGATCTGAATGAAATTATGATTGAGATTTTATTTAAAGCTTGTCTTTTTCATCTCAAGCATAAAAATTCAATGAACAATGACAAAATATACATATGACTGCATCTTAATTAATAAAAGTTCTTTCTCGCATCTGATGTCCTCTGTCTAGTCCGCTGTGATGGTCACCGCCACGTCTCCGGGGTGAAAGCTGCTGCGGTTTGATCCATAGTTGAAGTTCACCGCTGTAGAAATACGACTCGGCACAACGTAGGATTGTAGAGTACTTAAATAAACGTAGATATCCGCAACCATAGTAACAGTTAATTGATGAAATAATGTAAGTCTTCACCAAAATAAGTCTTTGAAACAGGATAAATAAAGAAATAAACGAAGTCAAATACATGCTTCGCCTCCTTCTTCCCGCATGGCTCTGCAACTCCTGTGACCGTAACAATTAATTCCATCTTTGTCTATTCGTAAACCCGTCAATCCAAAATGCCTGCCTAGTAATCTACAATATGTACATTCGCTCTGTATAATTTCTTTCGCTGACAATAACAGCATGGGAACCACAAGACTCGGTCCTTATTGCACTGCATTGCAACATTAATAAATGCATGTATTTTCATATTTACAAGTCTTTTATGTTGTCTCTATTTATCGAAGAGATTGTCGAATATTTTGGATGTATATTCGGGAAAGAGGATATTTGTCCCTTTTCATTCCTGAGATTAGTAAAACACAGTCAGGGGCCTCTTTAAACCCCTGATAGCGACACTGCTAAGTGACGTCATAAATGAGGTTTCGTAAACTGGTCATAAGCTGTCATACGTCGCTATTACGACGTCTTTTACGACTAATTTCGATGAAGCTTACAACGACCGTGAGTAATATTGATGGTGCCTTCACGACCAGATTTATGACGTTAATTCTAACGATTCATTTATTTACCAATGCTACGACAAGGTATTTTTGCATTTTTAACGATGACGAGATATGACGTGGATTAATCACGTCGTACTGACGTCTGTTTAAACCATTCAAAACTTTTATATTTTTATTTATCTCTCTGTCTTTCTTCAAACATTGGTCTGTAGCACTTTATATAGCAGGACCGGACACACTGCCAGTATAATAGGGCCTTTGTGTAGGACAGCATAGATTATAATATAAGGATAGGTTAGGATAGGATAGGATAGGACTCAGTATTAATGTCAACATCCATGATAGCACAGTGACGTCTTAAAGACGTCAGAAAAAAAAATTTATGACGTAAATTTGTACCCGCGTTTGACGTCTTAAAGACGTCGTATTTTTACGTCATAAAGATGTCAGTTTTAGACGTAATAATGACGTAAAAATACGATGTCTTTAAGACGTCAAACGTGGGTGCAAATTTACGTCATAAAGATGTCTTTTCCTGACGTCTTTAAGACGTCTGACGTGACGTCTTTAAGACGTCTTTAAGACGTCACTCTGCTATCAGGGGAGTCCTATCCTATCCTAACCTATCCTAATATTATAACCTATGCTGTCCTACACAAAGGCCCTATCATACTGGCAGTGTGTCCGGTCCTGCTATATAAAGTGCTACAGACAAATGTTTGAGAAAGACAGTTACTTATTATAGTATTTCCCACTCAGTTTCGGAAGTTCGTCACTCCATTCGATAATCAGTTCATTCAATTTCCCAAAACATTTCTACAGCGTCAAATTCATCATTCAAATTCCAACTTAGTTCCTTCGGTTTGGTATTAAAAGCCTTCAAATCAAAACCCCCCTCAAAAGCAATCAAATTAGTAAATCGGATGGAATGCGTGCGATCCCGCAATCAAATCCGCGCTGAGGCAATCAACTTTGGCATTGGTTAAACCAAGTTGGTATAACAATTTGGCAAATCGTTTTAAATTCTTGTTACTTTTTAGACTGAACATTAATAGAAATGCTTTTTCTGAAGCTTTATATCAATTCCACAAGAATGATGATAATAATAATAAAAATAATAATAATGAAAAAATATAACGTTTTCTTCATTTATTGAGATTTAAATAATTTTAAACATTCATTACTATTGAGCGTTATGATGGAACAACTATTCTTTTTTTTTTAATTTTCTGGTTAATTACTTTAGAATAAAATAATCAAAGATCATTATGGCACCCCTAAGTTTAAGTCAATCTGGCGCCTCTTAACTTCAAGTC
Source organism: Paracentrotus lividus (assembly GCA_940671915.1). NCBI lineage: Eukaryota > Metazoa > Echinodermata > Echinoidea > Camarodonta > Echinidae > Paracentrotus > Paracentrotus lividus. Next base: position 5,984,094 of record CALNVZ010003435.1, on the reverse strand, counting down.
GATTTGGCGCCCTGTATCTATCATCGAATTAACGCCAATATGTTGCCCAAAAGTTTCAGATCACTTTGGCGACCCTAATTCAAGATTAAAGTAAACACCCAAATTAATTTAATCCTATATGTTTTAGGTCAATTTGGAGCCCCTAAGGTAAAGATAATGGCGCCCCTAAATTTCAAAATCAATTTTTGCAACCCCAATTTAAGATCGAAGTGGCTCCCCCTTATAGTTTAAGATCAGTATGGCGCCCCTAATTTTAAGGTTTATTAAGGACCATTATGACGCCCTTTTCCCCTTTGTTTCCTTTCCCCTTTCTCGCTCTTTTTTCCTTTCTCGTTTGTCTTCTTCAAAGATTTCTCTTGTCTCCTGTTTTGGGCGCCCCTGTTCGCCTCACTGCCCTGTCGCCTACCCCCCCCCCGAATGCGTGCGTGAATTTAATTTGTATGTGGAAGAGTTTTGTGGTATGACAATGTAATTATGCAAGATAAATTGTTACTGAGTTAAAAAGAGAAATGTTAGGGGAAAAAATAATTTTCCATGAACTAATTAATAGTTGGAAATGTATATCATACTTAAGCACATGCCGTAATATAGATACATACTCTCATTTACGGTTGCTGCTAATAGCAATCCGCAAACATTTTGAAAATTTATATGATTAAGAATAAAAACATTTCCTGCAGCTTGCAGTTTTGTAAGTCCTAATTTGAATGCTAATTACTGTAAGTTGAAAAAACTCGGAATGAATTTAAAATGCCGCTTATGCGGGTATTGCGCAATACATAACAGCGATCTCTGCTAAATTGAATTACTGATTTTTACGTATATGGTGCACTTAATCGGAATTTGACCAAATGAAACATGTAATTGATGGCTGGAAAAGGGAATATGATCTCCGGAAAATCGACTGAAAGCTAAATCGTCCTAACTTGAATGAACACTTATTCAAATGGATTGACGAGCTTCTGAAACTGACTGAAACTGAATCCTCATGATAGGTTAAATTATCACTACTTATTATGAATTACACTTTTGTTAATGAAATATGAAGAATTGTCATTATGAAGCACTTGAAATTGTTGTTATACCATAATATGATAATAATTTTAAACAATTTGATTGTTGTCAATAAGCCAAATGCCGGTTACATGGCTTAAAATTGCATATTTCTATTCATTTTCCCCTTTTTTTTCAAATCTCAGAATACTGCTTATGAATATTTCTAATGACCACAGAAACATTGTTATTTTGGTCAAAATGAAAGCAAAAAGTTGTTGTACTAATAAAACGTCGTACAGACTTCTTATAAAGATATCGTATATTTGGTAAAAAATAGACAAAAAAAGTTGTCTTATAGGACGTTCACTAAAGACGTCTTAAAGATGTCGTATATTTGGCATCAAAAAAATGACAAGAAAAGTGGTCTTATAGACGTCGTAAAGACATCAAAAAGTGTGTCTTATAGACGTTTTAAAGACGTCTAAAGATGTCGTATTTTGGTCAAAAAATGACAAGAAAAGTGGTCTTAAAACGTCGTAAAGACGTCTTAAAGATATCATTATTAGGGTAAAAAATAGACAAAAAAGTTGTTCTTTATAGACGTTTTAAAGAAGCTCTTAAAGATGTCGTAATTTTGGTCAAAAACTGACAAGAAAAGTGGTCTTAAAGACGTCGTAAAGACATCAAAAAAAGTTGTCTTAATAGACGTTTTAAAGACGTCTTAAAGATGTCGTATTTGGTCAAAAAAATGACAAGGAAAGTGATCTTTATAAACGTCGTAAAGACGTCTTAAAAGATATCATATTTGAGCGTAAAAAATAAGACAAAAAGTTGTTTTATAGACGTTTTAAAGACGTCTTAAAAGATGTCGTATTTGTGTCAAAAAAATGACAAGAAAGTGGTCTTATAGACGTTCGTAAAGACATCAAAAAAGTTGTCTTTATAGACGTTTTAAAGACGTCTTAAAGATGTCGTATTTTGGTCTAAAAAATGACAAGAAAAGTGGTCTTATAGACGTCGTTAAAGACATCAATAAAAAGTTGTCTTATAGACCGTTTAAAGACGTCTTAAAGATGTCGTATTTTGGTCAAAAAATGACAAGAAAAGTGGTACTTATAGACGATCCGTAAAGACATCATAAAGACGTCATTTTACTGTCATATTTTTTGCTCCAAAAATAGAAAATTAACGTCTTTGAAAGTCTCTATTACCAAGAAGACATAATCACAATCGCATAGGAACATGTAAAGATATTTAAATATCAGATTCTCTATTAATCGTTTGGAAGACGTCGTTAAGACATCATAAAGATGTCGTGTTTACGACACGTATGAACGAGTTGACCAGTTTTTGACAAGTTTAAGACGTCTTTAAGACGTTCAGTTCTGCTATCAGGGATGTTCATTTGATTTAATTTCATTTGATATTCATCTATTTATCTTTAAACTTTTATTGAATATAATTTTGGGGTTTTATGTGTAGATCTAAATAAATTTGCCTTTAAATATATTATCATACAATAGTTCCCTCACCTTGCTTTACCTAGTTTTGCGGTCTTTCTCTGCTTTTTCTTCTTCATTTTTACTTCGCCTCCTTTTCTTTTTTTGTTGTTGGTTTGTTGTTTTAATCCAATTTCAATTTATATATTCCCTCATTCATTATTTATTTACGTAAGTGTTTTTTTTTTTTTTTTTTTTTGTGCGCCTCGATCACCTTATTAACTAAATTTCCTTTTTATATTATTGTTGCCTATTTTTTCCCTGGCTTCCCTATCATATTTCCATAATTATATCCCTCTTGTCTTATGATTTAGTCCCCTCCCCCCTCCTTTTCCCCTTTTGTTTTTTGATTCCTCCCCTTTTCCGTTTTTTTTCAACAATCGTTTATACTTCCGATGTGTTGGCTAGGATTAGAAGGCGCCTGCCCTCATATCGGAGAGGTTGTAAGGGTCATCCCAGCCGCGTCCATACCAAAGACGTTAAAAATGGTAGTTGCTGCTTCCCTGTTTGCGTATCAACAAGAAGGGGATTAGAGCAACGATCCCAACCTGTGCGCTGCTCAGCGGCTGCAAGCCCACGGGACAAGGGACAAAAAGAAATCCGATTCGGAATAAAAATTTGGAGCATTTTTTTTTTCTTGTCTTCTTTCCCTTCCCGTTAAAAATAAACGTCTTCTTAAATCTGCTCTTTCACGTTAATTTCTATTCTTATCCCCCCCCCTCCCCTTCACCTCATGGGCGGTAGCGAGCCCAAATTATCCCTCCCGTACACGCTGTGTATCATAATTGGAAATTTACGAGACCTTTCCACAATCGTCCTTTTTTTTTTTCTTGTCTTTTTTTTTTATTACAAACCCATTTTTCTTCAAATAAACTATTGGTGATAATTTTGTAATCGATTCTAAAAACAAATAGCAGTGTACATTAGTCAAATTTTTATCATGTTTCTTTTATAAAACAATGTTAAACTCTTTTCACAAGTTTTTTTTTTCTTTTTATTTACAAATAAATGAAAACATCACAATTAATCTGTAAAGTAAAATAAAATAAGTATGCAATACATTAAAGAAGAATCTTTAACCATGACATAATTATATTATTTAAAAGATAAATCCATGGAAGTACAGATATCAGTAAATACAAATGTTCATCAATACAATAAAATCGGGGCATGAACCATGTGCCCTTCGACGAAAAATTGAGAACTCTTGCTTCTAGGCTAGGCTCATCAGTCAAAAGAAAGGCTATGAGGTTTGATCCTCTGAGTACTATATTATATTAACTTAATGGTTATTACAACAAATACAAAACTAAACGACTCCGAAATATTATGAATTTTGATCGATCATATTAAATCAGAATAATTGAAGGCGTATATATCACGTCATAAAATACGTCTTTATGACGTCTAAACCAAGTCTTCAACACGTCATAGACGTCGTATTTAGGTAAAAAATAAGTCGTCATAATCACGTCAAAATACGACCAGTTAAAGACGTCTTGCGTTGGTGCAAGTTGTCGTCATAAAGACGTAAATTTTTGACGTCAAAAAGACGTAAGACTAGACAAAAATTGCAGTATTTATGACGTCATTTTTACCAGTTTTTGCTATCAGGGCAGTCTTGTAAAAAGCAAAAGCTTCATAGACTCAGTCCAGACTGCAGTGAGTAGTCGTATTTCGCAGAAACTCAACAAATTAGAAGTACAAGTTGAAAAATGTGAAGGAAAAATATTTGATCTGGAAACCCAGCTAGAAAGAAAGGATAAAGAAGCTTGGGCACACGAAAGAAGTAACCGATGTCCAACGAGCCCAATATGACGATCTGCACCAGTATGGCCGGCGTAACAACCTACGTATATTTGGTATCAAAGAAAAAAGGATGAAGACACAGACCAGATTTTCATTGTGACTGCGAGGAAATTGGGTGTTGAGCTTTCATCTTCCGATATCGATCGCTCACACAGAACAGGAAAACCTAAATCACAACATGAGCTAGAAATGGAGGAGCAACAAGAAAGGAAACAACAACAACAACAACAAACGCAGCATCAACAAGCATCACCTTCAAAATAACAGCAACAACATCATAATCAACAGCAAACATCAACACCAGGATCTCAACACACGCAGGACACAACCAAGCATACTACCACTACGAAGATACACCACCGTCCAATTCTGGTTAAGTTCACTAGTTATAGGAATCGCATGCCCTCATTGCCAACAGGAAAACCTTAAAAGATAGTCGGGTTAGCATTTCAGAGGATCTGATCCCACAAAAGCTAGACCTACTGCGCAAAACCTACAAATCACCGAATGTTCTGCAAGCACGGTAAAGCGACGGTAGGATCATCACCTTACTGAGTGCTACAAACGGAAAGAAAATAACGAAACTGATATCGACAGAAGCTGACCTCAAGAACATTCCTGAGATTAAGAAAACATAGAGACTTTATCAGAGTGAGTGAATCATGGATTGTGCAATATAAACATACAAATTAATATTTATTATCATGTCCAAAATCTCTTGTCATTGGTATTATATTGCACGATTGTATATTATATACTTGATTACGCTGATGGTTCCTGATTATCTAATGCTTTACATTTAAAAACCTTTTTTTTTTTTTTTTTCTTCATGAATTTGTATTTCTTTTTTGATATGTAGTAAACTTTTGTTTTGTGTTCATTCATGGATTGTAAATGTATTTTATGTAACAGGCAACACTTACAATGTAATATATGTTTCTTGTGCCAAAATGATGGAGATTGTAACTTGATAGAGGATGATGGAGATGAAAATAGAATATTTTATAATAATCAGTATTACACACCCTCTGCATTTAAAACTACAATTGCAAATTATGATAATTCTTCCACAGTATCTCTGGCAAACTTTAACTGCCGTAGTTTGAAACATAACTTTGACTTCTTCAATTATTGTCTTGATGCATTTTCTTACTCTTTATCTTTTATTGGAATCTGCGAAACCTGGTTTAAACAAGGGGACGAAAATGATTTTAATCTTACACATTACGACCTAATTGCAAATACCCGTCATGACAAGAGAGGTGGTGGGGTTGGAATATATGTAAATGATAATTTTAGATACAAAAGAAGGCTAGACTTAGATATTTTCTGTGAAAGTATTGAAAGTATATTTATTGAAGTGTATAGCAAAATTAAAAACCATATTGTTGCTGTAATATATAGACCACCCAGTCAATCTCTTCAGAGTTTTATAGATAAAGTATATGTACCATTGAATACAATTCTACAAGAAAAAAAAATGTATATTAATGGGAGATTTTAATGTTGATTTTTTAAAGATAAATGAAAGTGTAAATGTAACTGAATTCTTTAAGAATTTTGTAAACTTTTCATTCTTACCTTATATTCATAACCCAACTAGAATCACAGATCAATGTGCATCTACTTTGGATAATATTTTTTATAATTGTTCTGAAAATGTTTTATTGTCTGGTATTATAGAATCTGATGTGAGTGATCACTTAGCACCATTTGTAATTTTGAAATCTGACCAACTTATAACAGAATCTGAAGCGGAAATGACCTATATTGACTTGAATGAAGAAAATATACACTTTTTTGTCAGGAATTGGCTTGTGCAAATTGGCAATGTCTGGATCAGTTTGTAAATGCTAATGAAAAATATGATCACTTCTTAAATATATATGTTGAACTATATAAGAAGTGTCTCCCTCTTAAAACCTTCAAAAATAAAAACAAAAATACCAATTAAAAACCTTGGGTAACTAAGGATATAGTAAAGCTTAGCAAGAAAAAACATTTACTGTATCGTAAATATTTAAGAAACCGCACCCTAGTACGAAAAGAATCCTACAAAAAATGTAGAAATATTTTAAATAACCTTTCTCGAGAAAGTAAACGCAAATATTACGACTCAAAATTTGAATCAGTACGTCATGATAAGAAAGGAACATGGAAACTCATTAATTACATTTTAAATAAAACAACTAAGAAAAGGGAAATAAAAGAAATAGAAAATGATGGTGTGATAATCACAGAGAAACAAGATATTGCCAATTTGTTAAATGCATACTTTAGTACTATTGGAAAAAAATTAACGAAGGTGTAAATAATGATGACACAGATTCATTAAATCACGACAGGTTTTTATGTTTATGCAACCAATAACAGAAGCTGATATATATGATGTTATTTTCAAACTTGATGTAAACAAAAGCCCCGGATATGATGGTGTACATCCTAAGGTATTGAAGAAATCTATTTATTTGATACTCACTCCACTAAGCAATATTATAAATACATCAATTCAACAGGGTATTTTTCCAGACTCATTGAAAAAAATAGCAAAAGTTATACCTGTATATAAAAAAAGGAAATGAATCACATGCCACAAATTACAGACCAATATCTGTTTTATCTGCTTTTTGTAAAATATTTGAAAAAAAAAAATCATTTATAATAAACTTACCTCTTTTCTTGACACCCGTTGCATTTTGTATAATAAACAATTTGGTTTTAGGAAAAAATATAGTACCTCTCATGCTCTTTTGGATTTCACTGACAGAATTTCCAAAGATATTGAAAATAAAGATTTTTTAGTAGGAATATTTTTAGACCTCTCTAAAGCGTTCGATTGCATTGATCATAACATTTTGCTTTAAAAAATGTACTTTTATGGGATATGAGGTACCCCTTTACGTTTAATAAAAAGTTATTTATCAAATAGAAAACAATTTACTAATGTAGGTACTTATTCTTCTACTTATAATGAAATATCTCCTGGAGTCCCTCAGGGATCAAATTTGGGTCCGCTTTTATTCCTTATTTACATGAATGACTTACCTTTCGTTAGCGATGTATTATCTTCAATTTTATTTGCTGATGATACCACTTTATTTCTGACTGGAAAAGATCCTGTAATAATTAACAATCTACTTAACAATGAATTAAGAAAAATATATAAATGGTTTAATGCCAATAAACTTTTGATTAACTTTGATAAAACTAACTATGTCATTTTCAAGACTAGAAACAAACGTATCGATGAAAGTGCAATACATATATCTGTAGATGGTAAAGAAATAAAGAAGTGTAATTCTGTCAAATTTTTAGGAATCTATATAGACTGTGATTTAACTTGGAAAGATCATATTAACTACATCTCTTGTAAAATATCTAGAGTTATTGGAGTCATTAATAGCCTAAAACATTTGTTACCCATTCGTGTTCTTTTAACTTATATAACACCATGATATTGCCAGATTTGAACTATTGTATCATTTTATGGGGAGGCTGTGCCTCCTACTTGTCCAACAAAGTATTTGTTTTACAAAAAAAAAGTTGTTAGGATAATGACAAACTCATCATATAATGCTCATACTGATAAATTATTTGTGAAATTAAATATTCTAAAATTAGAGCACATTTATGAACTATCAGTTACCTCTTTTATGTTTTTGTATATGAAAAATGCACTTCCTTCTTGTTTTAATAATTATTTTGTCTCAAACAAAACCATAAATAAATATACTACTAGAAACTCCGAAAAAATATATATTCCTAGAACCAAATATAATTTCTCCAGAACTATTATTAGATATAAAGGACCAGTCATGTGGAACAATTTATCAGAAAGTCTTCAAAATTCCCCTTCTCTATCTTTCTTGAAACGTAACTTTAAAATGAAATATTTGAACCCTCTTCAGTAACTGCCTGCTAAAGCCTTTTTTGTGTTTGTTTGTTTGTGTATTTTTGTTTTAAGCCCCCTTTTCTGTTTTTGTTAGTTTAGACATTTAGTTTTTTAACAATGTAGTAAAATGGGGATCAGCCTTGACAAGCCAATGGCTTTTGCTGATCCCTCCATCCGCTGCATTGTTTTTTTCTTTTTATCTTTTATATATTGTTAACTGTTATGTTATATAAGTAAAACATGATTGTATTCTATATCTATGTTGCTTTGTTTATTCAAATACTGTATTTGTAAATGTGTGTTTTTTAATGGATGTGAAATAAATGAAACTGGAACTGTAAACTGAAGCATTTATTTCTCTTTTCGATGATACCTTAATTTTAACGATATTGTTGTTCTTGTGTGCACAGATCACCTGAATCGTAGGACAAGTCAAAAGTCAAATGTTGCAAATTGAATGCCTATTGTGAGTGTTATTCTCTGTTTCGAGTGACTCAATTTGAGCAATAACAATGCATTTTGTAACTTTTCAATTTTTACTTTGCTATGTGTTTGTGAATTATGTGCATTCAAACATGATGTTACAATTGCAAATTAGTCCAGGCTAGGCCCCATAGGAAAAGATTCGAACCTTGCTTTTTGATATATACAATGTTTTTTTTATGGTTCTTTGTCAATTCGAGGGTGCTGATTCCAAATCCGATGGTTGCCAGATGCAAAACCTTGAGCATTTTTCACAAATCGCGAAAAATTCAAAATGGCTGCCAAAATATGAAAATGGCATTTCTCAGGTTGTTTTGGTGGTTTCTTGTCAATTTGAGGGTGCTGATTCCAAATCCGATGAGTGCCAGCCGCGAAACCTCGCGGATTTTACGCAAATCGCTAAAATTCAAAATGGCTGCCAAAATGGCCGCCAAAACTGGAAATCAGTATTCCAAGGGTATTTCTGGGGTTGTTTTGGTGGTTTCTTGTCAATTCGAGGGTGCTGATTCCAAATTCGATGAACGCCAGCCGCGAATCCTCGCGGATTTTACGCAAATTGCTAAAATTCAAAATGGCTGCCAAAATGGCCGCCAAAGCTGGACATCAGTATTCCAAGGGTATTTCTGGGGTTGTTTTGGTGGTTTCTTATCAATTCGAGGGGGCTGATTTCAAATTCGACAGGTGCCAGCCGCGAAACAAAACAGATTTTATGCAAATTGCTAAAATTCAAAATGGCTGCTAAAATGGCCGCCCAATTGAAAAATGGGTGTTCTAAGGGTATATTTCAGGGTATTTTGGTGGTTTCTTACCAATTCGAATGCACTGATTCCAAATCCGATGAATACCAGCCACAAAAACCCACAGGACTTATGTAAACCGCTTAAATCGTGTGCCTAAAAATGAAGATGTGTATTATTTCAGAGGTTATTATTATTATTATATGAAAATGGCATTTCTGAGGTTGTTTTGGTGGTTTCTTGTCAATTTAAGGCTGCTGATTCCAAATCCGATGAGTGCCAGCCGCGAAACCTCGCGGATTTTACGCAAATCGCTAAAATTCAAAATGGCTGCCAAAATGGCCGCCAATCCTGGAAATCAGTATTCCAAGGGTATTTCTGGGGTTGTTTTGGTGGTTTCTTATCAATTCGAGGGTGCTGATTCCAAATTCGATGAGTGCCAGCTGCGAAACCCAACATATTTTACACAAATCGCTAAAATTCAAAATGGCTGCCAAAATGGCCGCAAATCCTGGAAATCAGTATTCCAAGGGTATTTCTGGGGTTGTTTTGGTGGTTTCTTATCAATTTGAGGGTGCTGGTTCCAAATTCGATGAGTGCCAACCGTGAATCCCAACAGATTTTATGCAAATCTCTAAAATTCAAAATGGCTGCCAAAATGGCTGCCCAATTGAAAATGCGTATTCTATGGGTATGTCCAAAGGTTTTTTTTTTTTGGTTTCTTGCCAATTCGAAGGCGCTGATTCCAATCCGATAGGTACCAGCCACAAAAATACATAAGACAGAAAAAAAAAATAGAGAAAGAAGAGTGGAAAGAAATGGGAACCAAGTCATGTAAAATCTATTTTATGGCCATACATTGCCAATAATAAGTTATGAGACTCTTTTGGCCGGTTACTGTCATAGGGTCCCAAGCTAACCGTGCTACCAGTATTGAAACATTGAGGCTTCCCCACCAAACGAAAATGCTCTCCAAACATGATTCTTCTCCATATCAGAATCATTCCCTCAGTTGTTAATATATATTTTGTTTGGCCTTCGGCCTTCAAGAAAGTTACCATTACCTTTAGGGGTAGGATAAAGTCAAATCTTATGGGGAGCGCTGACAAATTAAACAAAGGTCCGTGTACAAAAGGAATGCATTTTCATACTATTCTTCCGATCTTACGGGCTGCCCGCACCCTCCACCCCCATCTCTCCCCCCCCCGCGATCCGCCCCTGAAAAGTAAACGATGTACGCCTATATCATGTATCTAATCAGAACAATTATTTTTTATTTAGTCGTGTTCGATAATTTAGATTTATGTAAAGTATCTTCTGTTGTTCAATAAACCATGAAAGGGTTAATAAGGAAAACCCAGTATTTCATTTACAGCCTCTACTCTGAATTTTGAATTTTCGCGATTTGTGAAAAATGCTCAAGGTTACGCGTCTGGCACCCATTGGATTTGGAATCAGCACCCTCGAAATTGACAAAGAACCATCAAAAAACATTGTATATATATAAAAAAAAAAAACAAGGTTATATGGTCTCTAGCCTAGACTAAATAGGGTATCAATAAAAAGAAGAATAAATGAACTTTTCAATGCTATAAAAATTATTAGTGATAAAAAAACCGACATTGAAATATATCAAGGTTCAAAGTTGTGTTACAGAACACTCAAACTGAATATTATCTTTCGCTTTGCCTTGCATTCAGGGGGTATTCAGGGGTTCTGTGGACCGTGCATGACATTACCATGACAAATTAGGTATCAATAAAAAGAGGAATAATTGAACTTGACAATGGTCCAAATACAATAAAAATTATAAATTACCCCAAAAGTTATTAGGGTCTAAGGTGGAGTTGCGGAACTTCAATGTGATCAATAAAAGTGCATTTTACAACATTTGACTTTTTATTTTTCTCCATATTCTGATATTCTGTGCATTGACGCATGACACAATCATTACAAATAGGATATCAATAAAAAGGTGAATAAATTATCTTTCCAATGGTACGAATTTCAGGAATAATTAAAGCGCACCTTAAACGTTATCATGGTCCAAAGTCGATTTGCAAAACTTTTTGGGAGGGGTTTAGAAAGAGACAAATGCTCCGGCGGCGATTGCTTGTGGTTGTAAAAGATTCAGGTCTAGGGTTGGGGTAAGGAATACAGAGTGAGTAAATAAAATTGTCCCCTCGATTCGAGGTTGTCTCGTTTTAAGTATGAATCATTAGTTTCGTGATATGTGCTGTGTGCTACTAGAATTTTCGTTCAGTAAATATTCATTCATTTTTCATTCGGATATTTTTTATTTTTTTTTTGGTACGTATGACTGAATAACCGACAATCTTTTAATTGACTGCAAATCTCACTTGGTGGCTTGGTGAAGTTCAGACTATTTGCAGAAATGTGCGCAGGCACCCCCCCCCCCCACACACACACACACACACAACACACACAAACACAAACACATACCTTATAACGCTTCATATTATATTTCTCTATCCTGTTTGCCTCTCTCACCTACACCTACTTCTCCTAATCCCATTCCGTAACTGATCCTCTCTGTGTCTTTCTCGCTCTCATTCCTCTCTTTTGTGTGTGCAAGTAAGGGTGTGTGTGTGTGTGTGTGTGTGTGTGTGTGTGTGTTTGTGCGTGTGAGAGAGAGAGAGAGAGAGAGAGAAAGAGAGAGATAGTGGGGCCACCAATCGTCATAATATGGGCTTCGTTTGCAAGTCATGTTTATGTTTGGCAACATCTATAAATATGTTCTACTTGATCACACTAATCAGAAAAATATATGTCTCCAATTTTTTAATTGACCTTTTGTGACCCAAAATGGAGCTCAAAGGTCAGGCGTCATTAACATAAACATGATTTTATTCAAATTGTGTCAAACTTGGTATCGAATTTTAGGTAATTTTATAACTAGCAATTAAGTCTATTAACATTTTTTCACCCGACCAGCCAGTTTTGAGCAATATGCAAATTAATCTATTCATGCATAATTAAATGCATAATTGTGTCAATCTTCATTATAATCAGACATAACATATCCATAAACAATATCAATGGAAACTAATCAAGAATACAACATAGGTCATACTAGCCTGACATTGCTGACACATTCTGGTGACCCTTATGACCTTAAAATTAGGGCAAATGTCAATTTATATGATGATTAACAACCTGGAAATGGCATCATGTTAGCAAAAACCTCAGTTTCTGTGAAATTTGACCTTATTTCTAGGTCGATTGTGTCAACTTAAAATATGACAACATATATTTTTTGGTTGATGGTATCAAGTTAGATATATTCATGTTAGTTACCAACATAGATAAACTTATACAACGAATAGGTCAAAGGTCAAAGTAAAAGAAAGAGGTTTTGGCCAAAAGTGTTTGGTTGTGACCTTAATCTTATTGGGCCGCATTACTTCGAATATTTCATTTAACACTGTTAACGTGTTCTACTTGACCCCACGAACCAGGAAATGTTCGTTTTCATTGACCAATGACCTTTAACTATGGTGAAAAGTAAAAAAAATACATAGTTACTTGTATTTCCAGGTTTTTTAGCGTCATGGTATTTGAACTTTGACCTTATCTTGACGTAGGCACTTCAATTTTGGACATTAAAAATCAGTCAATAGGCGTTCCTAAGAGAACATTGTCAGCGCAAAGCGCGAGTCGAAAAATTTCGCTTATACACTCTAAAAAATGAAGTGCTGATTTATGGCTGCTCGTATAGTGACTGCACATGAAGTGCTATATCAGAACCTGAAGCGCTATTTTTGCACTTGCCCAAGTTATAATTTATCAACAAAAATGTTCAACGTCGGTATGGGATTCGAACCGGGTTCCACGTAGAAATGAAATAGTACCGCTGACGTTACCAATGGACCAACGGTGATCTCCCTAACTTTCATTAATTATGACAGCATAGTAGATGATTATGGCAAATTTGAAGAAAGTTCGCCATGGAACAATATGATCTGCTAACAATCGTGAGATGTGAATTGGTCAAACGTGCTCGTCAGCGCTTCTCATGTAGGGGACCCAGGTTCGAATCCTAACGAAGTCACGCAATATTTGCCATTTTTTCTGAAAGATCAGCTCACGTGAAAGTGCTAAAACAGCACTTTGAGTGTAGTTATACAGCACTTTGAGTGCAGTCTCTTTGCAAGCTCTTAAAAAGCGCTAATTTCAGCCTCTGAAGCGCTAAAAATAGCACTTCAGTTTTTAGAGTTTTTGTCCTCAAGGTAGTGTATTTAGGCATATACCTCTTACTAAATAGCAAATTTGTCTTAATTCTGAGCTGATGACCACCTCCCCCTTTTTTTTAAATTGCGAGCGCGAATGGGTATGTGGGGTAAACCTTGCGAGCACGAGGCGCGAGCAGAAAATACTGGCTTATAATGACCTGAAATTTTCCATGTAATGAATTGAAAATAATGTTTTTCCGTATTTCATAACGGGGGGGGGGGGGGCCCAAAATCGGAATTTCAGATTTTGGTACACCAAAATTTTTACCCGTTACACCGGGCGAGCGAAAAGTACACTCAATTTTTGTTCACGTCACGCTGGCCGACGATAAGCGGGCGGGGGGGGGGGGCCCGGGCCGTGCCCCCCCCCCCTGTATCCGCGCCTGGTATAGGCAGCATTTCTTCAAAAAGTGCGGTTTTTATTTGTATATTTTTTTTGGTCGAGCGGACCCTGCTCGCCAGCGGGGAGGGGACCCCCCCCCCCCTAGTTCCTGTTTCAACGTGGAAAAAAAAAAGAATAATTGAACAATACGAAATCTAGTTATCTATTTTTAATGATTTATATGATTGGAGTTTTCATGGATTTAATCCCTTTTTTGAACGAAACTTCCGTAAATTGTCATTTTCCTCATATAAAATCGCATCGTTTTAATATATTTAATGAGACTTTATGAAGAGAGAAAAAAATATGTTTAGATGCTATTCTCAAGACGCATAGATAAAACCATACAATTCTGATTTTTTTTTGTATACTTTCTCCCCAGAAAATTTATGATTTTCAGTCGGTTCGAATATTTCATTACAAAAGGGACTAAACAAATTCATATAACTCTTTGACCAAACTGACCAAACTTATTTAAGTTTTAATTCAATGATCCTAGGCTAGTATTTGCTGCATTTATGTTAAAATCATATTACATTTTCAAGAGGAACATTGTTGAAATTAAGATAAATATAATCTACACTTTGGATTTAATCCACACTGGAATGAAACTTTTTTTAGATTTCAGTCCCTCTTCGAGGGAAACAGATTTGAAACAACCTACAAAATGTATTATGATCTATTTGGGAAATGGGATATTGCTCAATTTAATCTCTTTTTCCAGATTCTCTAGTGCTATAGGAAACATGACAAATTATCTCACAAATCCTACCTTAATATTATCGATGATCCTTGGGTCTTCTTCTATGTTCTTGTCAATAGCAATCAGAATATTAGTATAAGCTCCATCCTTTAACTCAATCGGATTACGATCAATCGTATTGCAGAGTTTGGTCACCCACAAACATACATAAATATGGAAACACAAACGGACGGCCCTATTCTTCGTCATCGTAGCTGCTCGATATGTCCGATGTCGGAATATGTATATTTCTTTTTTTTTCCTTTGGTTACTAGTTTTATTCAAATAACTTTGAGAAAATGAATATATTTATTTCTTTACACAAATTAAACTGAAGACACAATAGGGCCTAAGGTAATTTTAGCAAATCATTACAACTATCTAATTATTTTATATCCATCCAAGTCCGAGACAAATCGAAGAAATAATTTAAGCCCGACACCAACGCGGAAGGTAAACTAGTGCTTCGTCTAAAAGGTGGAAACCTTAAATGAACTATTCTCGACACGAACCCAGATAAATATAGGTAGGCACTTTTAAGGCAGACATAGGAGAAGATGCAGGGTCATGAATATTCATTAGGGCCAGTGTGTACGTTTACGCGCGCGCCTGTGTAATGTACATGCAATCTCTATGTACCGAGTGTTGTACCATACACGAAGTACATAATGAACGGGGCACCGCATGTGTGCAAACTGAAGAAGTGCATAAGGCTGCATTACACTAATTAGCATAATCAAAATTCGGGAAATACCCCAAGCGCGTATCAATGATGATGTAATGGTTTGGAAAAATATTCATATAAAATCAATGATAGATATTGGAAGAAATTCTTTTATACTTTTATAAAGAGTAATCATTACTGCTTCAGATGAGTCCTATTTGAGAGCTGGAATGAGTGCCAGTTGAATTTTATGGAGAACTTATTTCATGGTGTAAGAACCAGAAACCGGAAGTCGTGATGGCACTAAATCTGCTATAGTCTCATTCCAGGCTGATTTAATAAAAAATGAGCCGAAGAATGTCACTTCATATTTTGATGAGGTACAGATAACATTACTACCTACTTGTAGCATAAGTTTGAATATTCTCATTATAAACAGTTATTTTTGAAGATTTTTTGCATTTTCAATTTTAACACATAACCCTATGGGTGAGGAATTAGGCTAATGGACCCTTATGTACTTCTTCAGTTTGCACACATGCGGTGCCCCGTCCATTATGTACTACGTGTATGGTACAACACTCGGTACATAGAGATTGCATGTACATTACACAGGCGCGCGCGTAAACGTACACACTGGACCTAATGAATATTCATGACCCTGCATCTTCTCCTATGTCTGCCTTAAAAGTGCCTATATGATTGGTAAAGCTAATAAATACCCGAAGTTTGTCTGGTGTCAAAATATTCGATCATTATTTGAACCTTAACCCTTTTTATAATGCAGCAGGCAATTATATGGATATCCATTAGGACCGAATTTGATTACGGGTAAGTCCCTATACAAGTACCTCACAATCCACTATTTATATAGAACGAGGTGGGCTATAAAATGGTGATTTTCCAATGAGCTTGGGTGCAGTCTTAAGCATTATGTACCCTTTTATATCAAAGCCCGCCCACAATTGAGGTGATGCCAGCCAAAAAAACAAATTAAGGTCGGGTGCTCACAAATTGCAAACATTTTGCACAACCAATGGGGGAAAATGTCTGTGAAATTTAGTATATTTATGTTAAAAATACCAGGGGTCAGATTTGCCGTCACGAGTACGTTGACCGCTATGTTCAAGGATTTTATTATTATTATTTTTTTTTTTGCATGCAAAGCTTTAATGATATATTACATTTTGATACCAAATTTATAAAGTTTGGACCATTAGGCAACGTGCAGCTTCAAAACCCGCCACGTTACGCGCAGCCAAAAAGGCAAATTTCCTATTAATTATTGTATTAGCTGTGTATTGAATTGCTACAATACATGCAAGGGAACATTCCCAACATACTTTATGTTGAAATTTGTTTTGTGTGGAATGTTCAACATGATATCATTCTTTTTATTATTGTAAATCCCTACAAAACATGTGTTATATTTTGTTGGAAATTGAAATAAATACAGATTGATTGTATTTACCGGGAATAGAGTTATATTCTATATATTATCTATAGGGGGGATGGGGTAATTATGGCCCTGGGGTAATTATGGCCCCTTTGTCTTTGAGAGCTTATAATTCTTTGCTGCATTACACAAAGATAATTAAATTTTACACATGCCTCGCTAAACTCTTCGCACTATCATATAAGATAAATAAGCCATTTACTTAAAATTTTGTGCTTATGGGAGCCTATAATGTACGGCAATCAAGATTCTGTTCGTTGGAAAGTGACAAGTCTGCTTTTTATTTGGGGGTGTGATATCATCAATTAAATTCATTTAAGATGAAATTTTGATTGAAACGGAAACAATAGGAACTAACAAACACAACATAAAAACTTCCACCTGAATATCTTCAATATTAGGGCTGTAAAGAGGAATCAAACTGAAAATGTCACTCGGGGATAATTATGGCCCCCAATGCATCAACAGTGGATAAGCGCAGATGGCGACATTAACTTGTATGAATTAGTACATAAATATGTATTGCTATGACTGCAAAATTTCAACATTTTGGCTGAACCAATTATTTATTAAATCATTGTTGGTGGTTGATAAGTGTATTAGGAATACCCAACAACATTTATTATACATTACCATAATTAATTAGCATAAAATCTTTTAATTTTAATACAGTCATGACAATAGGGGCCATAAATACCCCAACCCGGGGGGCAATCATGGCCCCACAAAGTTGTTAACATAGCGGTAATTAATATGCAAATGAGAAGTAATAGGTTTATACTTTCCTTTGAATATTATAGGTATATAGATTGACTGTATTTTCACATGATAAGAATATTGTTGGACTTCTCATTTAATGGTAGTAATAGGAAATGTGTAAAAGGGGGCCATAATTACCCCAGTCTCCCTAGTATATATTATCTCTATATTATATATTATAGTTATTCATGTAGTAATATTTGATGGATGTGAAAATCTTTCATATGTGGGATTATATTTGCTTCTTAGAGAGAGCTACAGCATAAACTCCGCTATATGGGATGTGTACATGTTTATGATATGATCTGTTCTGATATTAATTATTTGTAATTTGGGTTTAAAGGTATTTAAGAGTTTTGCTTCGTTAATGTAAAGTAAAGACAATTCAAATAGGGAGCACTTGCACCAATCAATCACCAGTGTGTGGGTGTGTGTGTGTGTATGTGGGTTTTCTTTCTGCACAATCTATATCTACACTTTATGGTTTATGAAAATGAAAGGTTTAGGAATACACTGCTTTAAGTTCATGAACTTATTTTTTTTACACAATTTGAAGGAAGGAATTTCAATACGAAAATAGAAAAACAGTTTCAATGTTTTATTTATAGGTAGATACATGGGCCCGAATTCACAAAGGTGGATTCTGCAAAATCCATGGTTTCAACCCTGGATTTAACCTAGGGTTGCACCTAGGATTTTCAATATGGTATTCACAAAGGTGGAATCGACTGAATCCACAGATCCACAGCGTCATAAAACGTCATAATTTGGGTCAACTTTTGGTGAATCATAAACTGGTGGGTCCGTGGAGCCGTCGATTAAAAAACCCACGGATCCATGGATCCGCGGGTTTTGCAGAATCCTCCTTAAAAATTTGTGAATTCGGGCCATGATGTTCGAGAGAAACAGCAGGTAATAAAACACGAAACTCATCACTGAAAAATAAGTTCAAATAATCTGAGCTTGTGGCTCGAGGATATTATCGATTTAACAAAAAAATGTTTTAATTATGTCAAGTATATACATCGTCAGATTTGTTCTCGGGTCAATTTTATACCCGGTCTCCTATTACACCATACCATTATTAACCACAATATATGTATATTATCACAGTCGGTGCCAGAGGGCATTTACATGATAGATTTAACACCATTTCGCTCCTCTGTCCCATTTCGAAACAGGTGCCCTCCCCATTGATATAGATGCCCTACCACTTGGCACATGTATCTGTTCCAAATCGATACAGACGTCCTCCCCAACCCTCCTTGACATAATTATGTAAACAAATCCACCATTGTACCCTACCACTTGACACCCATTAGAATATAGATTACCCCTCTCCCATGTCATTGTGACTCCTCAGGGATGAGAAGGTGAGGGACTTGGTCAATTGACTTCAATATCCCCTCTTGACTACTTAACATACCTTTGGCTCTTCATATTCAGGTTTATCATGTTCATAGGCGTTATTTTCATGATCATTATTCGTCTTCGAAATATCGACTCTGTTCTTCTTAGCTCGTTTCATGCAAACCACAATTACTGTAATAGCAAAGATGAGGACAAGCAAACAAGCTACGCAAATAGTAACAATAGCCCATGTGGGTAAGTTTTCAGTTGGTGCTTCGGCAGTCGAGATCGGCATGGATGTCGGCACGGTTGTCGGCATGGTTGTCGTAGGCAGAGGACGTCTTGAGATAGATACGATGTTTGATAAAGGTCCTGCATTACCAGCCTCATCCCAGGCTCTTATCATAAACGAATACATATCGTCTGATTGATTACCAGGTAGACGAATGGTGATGGATTCAAGAGTACCGGATGAAGCGACTTGAGAGAGGTTACCAATTAGAAGATCAGCATTGGTTATTTCAGTGCTGGACGTGAAGTTGGTGCGGATTTGAGTGAAGTCGACTGAAAAACGGAGCTCATAGTAAGCAGCTGTGGGCAGGAAAAAAAAATAATGAAAAAAAAAAAATCCGATAAAATGTTAACATCTTTGATGTCCATAACATAATCGAATATGGTAGGCATTGGAACAGCAAATAATTGTCAGATCAAATTTTAACGATGATAAAACTCTATATTGAATAATGAATGTGCTTTATACACGTATATTATGTGAGTTTAACAGGGACAATTATCGGCACAAAGTTCGGTTTAGAATTATTGTGACAATTCAATCTGGGATATAGTTTTGGTAAATCTAAAAATACGAAACGTGACAAAGGAGATTAAACAAAAGTTATTGTAAATATGTATAGTAGGCTATAGCCATAACAAGACAAGAGCAACTGCGTCCCCTTAGGTCTCCATTCCTAAACCAATAATTTCATGAGTTGGCATGTGTGATCCTTACCCTTTGACCTTTGCTCCCCAAAATCTAATCGGACTGAAGTTTAAAGTACATTCTTGAGATATCGCGATATCGGGCTTAATA
Organism: Paracentrotus lividus; assembly: GCA_940671915.1. NCBI lineage: Eukaryota > Metazoa > Echinodermata > Echinoidea > Camarodonta > Echinidae > Paracentrotus > Paracentrotus lividus. The sequence continues at coordinate 5,963,982 of CALNVZ010003435.1, read as the reverse complement.
CATGAAATTCAATAGGTTGACTTGTATGACCCTTTACTTTTTGTCCATGCTCTCCAAAATCTAAGCAGATCGTCCTCCTATGAGATACTTATGTCCCGGTTTCAAGTTCATATCCCAAGTTGCTCTTGATATATCATGATAACGAGGCGGACGTACGGACTGATGGACACACTCCCCGAAACACGATGCATCCGGCACTTTAATGTCTTTTAAAATAAATTATCAACAATTTTCCCGAACACCCCCCTTTCCCATTCTTGAACGTTTGACTGCTGATAAATTTATTACTACAGACACACATCAAAAGGTATAATAAGACCTCTACTGACATTGAAATCTTACCTGTTCCTTGATCTAAGTCATCTCCTACGGCTGTCCATGTCAAAGTCACATTTCTGTTTTCATCATACGTTCTCTCCATACTCGCGATATCAGTTATCTTAGATGGTGCTAGGATGTCAATGTTTAGATCAGGAGAATAGTTAACGACTTGGACCACTCCGGCATTGCTTGTTCGTCTGAAACCTGGAGATGGGCTGGCACTGGTAGGTGGGGTTTCAGTCACTGCATCTCTTTTACGTCGCATTGGACCTGGAAACAAAGAGCAACCAATAACAGAGGTTAATTTCCAATTTTAACAACACATGTTGTGCCATTACATACAAATCTTTACAATGAGGTCCAATTTCTTAGTGTATTGTCGTTCCTGTCACTGTTCATTTCATTGTGCTTTCCCACAATATTCATATGCCTAATTATCCCCTTCTGTAAACAAATTTGTCATACTTATTCACTAAAAAATGGTAATATTATATTTTAATAGCATTTCCCTAAAAAAATATCAATACAATAACCTCGCTGATAATCATGCCTCTAGACAACTATCCCTAGAAAACACTATTCCCAGAACAATCACCTCCAAAGAACAATTACCCACGGGAAATTCGAACCTCGAACAGATTAATCTAAGTCTATAATTTTATTCGAGTTCGTCGGGGATAGTTTCTCCGGGGATAGTTTTCCTGGAGAGTAGCTGGTCTTGGAGTAGCTGTCCTAGGAGTAGTTCCCCAGGAGTTAGTTGTCCCGGCAGTATTTTTTCTTGAGGTTATCTTCAGTGGTTAGTTTTATACCTCATATACTCACTGTTTGATGAAGTCGTGGTAGTTCCTTTGACATCCACTTTGAAACCATATCGTCCATTAGATGAGAAATTAAGGAAATAAGCAGAGTAAATACCATCACCTGCCAGTAGGTCAGCTCCTATTAGTATAGAAAATTAACATTAGAGTATCAATTGGGAAATTTCCTAAACCAGAAACTTGTTGATATCATATGCGGTGCCAGGTAGAAATGAGAGAGTTAATCATGTCATAACATGATGAGTAAATAATTGTATAAAAGTTGTTATCAAAACATATATTAGTTTGAAATAAAAATTCTTTCATATAATTACCTCGTCCGTTATCCAAAAGAAGGAAGGTTGTAACATCCCCCGTGGACGCGCTGTCTACTTCAGCAATCACTGTAGCATCGTAGACAGGTGCATAGTTGACATGAACAGAGGCGTACATCTCAACGAGCGGGGCTTTGGTGAAGTTCACAAACTGAAAAAGATTATAAGCATACCACGGATCATTTCATGCAAGAGAAGCGTTTTTAGACATTTTTGTAAGAATCGTTTATAAATTATAGTATATTTAGCAGCTTTCTCAATACATCAAAGGAAGAAATGAGACACTACAAAACCTGTGCACTGAAAAGAAAATCGAAGCACTAGGCGGGACAGTGAGGGTGTGCAAGGGAGGGTGTAGGTGTTTCTGTATGCAGGTGAGGAAGGAGGATGTGTGTGTAGATGTACGTGGTTGATGAAGCGTTCGTGTGTGGGAGTGTGTATGGTTGTGCGTGTGTGGTGGAGTGTATGGGGGTGTTTATAGATGAGCAGTAGCGGACGCAGCCTGACGTCACATAATAAAATTATCGGGCCCACGCTATTGTTCCCAGACAATTGGGCCCGAGAATCCGCGCCTGATGAGGGTGTGTGGATGAGCATAGGTGTGCGTTTGAGTGTGTGTGTGTGTGTGTGTGTGTGTGTGTGTGCGCGCGTGCGTGAGCGTCAATGCCTTTCTTATAAAAAGGTGAACAATTATCATGTTCATTTACCTACCGATGTTCCTAGGAAGCTATAAACCACAGGGGGATAGACGTCCTCAGAACGTGGTTTAGAGTTTACTTCAACACTGACGTACTCGTAATAACTACCGGTATTGCTGATTTCGATATCCCAAACACCTGCCTAAAGAAAGTTTGTAACAAATGACACAAATATCATTAATATCGCAATCTAGCTATCTATGTCATTCATGTAGACGTATTTACTCTGGATGTTGTTTACCAATCTTACATTTTTACAGAAACTGACATGATAACAAACGGAATTTGAATAACCGTTTTGAGAGGGAGGAAATGTTTTTGTTCGACTACTTTAAGATACTATGTTTTAAACGGGGTCTTTAATTTTACTTTACAACAACTGGCTAACTAAATGAATCTGGCATGAATAGATCAATGTATAGAATGTATTAATTAATACTATAAACATACCCATGAAACTTATAGCCTACCTGTGCCTCTAAGATAGTGATAGTAATAAGTTTGGAGGTGCCGTCAAGTTTGTATCTTGAATCGGTCTCGTCTATGATGGTACCATCGGGGCCATTGACTGTGATAGAGATCATGGTGTTGAGAGCCCATGTAAATGTCATGACTGTATCCAGTCCAAGGGATTCGTCTATAAGGGCATCCGTGGTTTGTATTGCATAGGGATACAGTTGGATTGCTGAACTCTGAACCTATAATATATTTCATGGATCAAAAAAACTTTTCATTTATTAAACATGGTTGTTTAGAAGTTTAGAAGGTATAAAAGGATGTATCATACATACATATTCTTCAGATATCAATATTTACGAACTGCGACGGTGCCCCACGATCGCTATCTCTACCTGCCTTATATTTTATCTCTACAAATACATCAAATCAAACTTAAAACTGCTAAAACGCCCTTTCTAAGGTAACAAAAATATGAATCTGATTTTCGCCTAAGCTCCGAGCCATCATTCTCATCAGATGAGCTTTAATTTCTTTCTACAGCTCATCGGACGATTTCTTCAACTGAGCGGTGAATTTAACGTTCATTTTATGCCCTGACAATACAGTGCAGACTTTCATCTAGTGACACCCCTGATTTAGGAGGTACTCCCTTTAATGTCCTATAGAACTTTCAAATTTACTTCTGACCTGTACTGGTGCAGAAGTAGCAACACTCTGAGGCCTCTGGGCTATGATAGCCGTAAAGGCTGATATGACGCACTGTGCGCTTCCACCGTCAGCGCATGTTGCCGATATGCCTCCAGTCATATCAGCTAGTTCTTCCATCTGGGTGTCCGCCTGGTAGAAGGCGATCGTATGGACAATAACGCCCGAAATTTTAATGTCGTCAATGGTGTCAGCTATATAAGGGTAGTTATTCTCTTGACCGTCACTTAGTAGAATCAGGTAAGCACCTTGAGAGTCCATGCCATTGTATTGTGCGACCTAGAAAAAGAAACAATATTATCATAATGCTCCCAAAAAAATGCTCCAAATTTTATTTTCCGAAACGGATATTTATTTTGCCCCTTTTCTCGTGGGCCCGGCAGCCGCTGAGCAGCGCCAGAAGGACGTTGCTCTATCCCCCTCTTGTTGAACGCCAAACAGGGAAGCAGCAACTACCATTTTTAACGTCTTTTGGTATGACGCGGCTGGGGCTCGAACCCATGACCTCCCGATTATGAGGTGGACGCTCTATCCACTGAGCCAACACATGATTATGAATGCATAATTATGAAGACCATCAAAGAACATCGTAAAAGCTAAATGCCTGGTGAACTTTATGATAGTACCATAGAACACTGCACATAGTAAAAAATGATGGTTTTGTTATACTATAAATAATTTTGTTTGGTTTATTAGTGATTAGTCTTGTATTGCCATGATTACTGGTCGGGTTAGACGCAAGTTTTTTGTTTTTTTTTTGTTTGTTTTTTTTTTCTTTTCATGTATCCTTGCATGTCTATATCCTCTTCGGGATCCCCATTTCCCATCCCATTTTCTCTCTACTATTACTCTCTCTCACTCTCTCTGCTTTAAGGCCACTGCACACCTTACGATTGGTCTGCGACCTGATTGTGTAATAAAACGTCATAACATTGGTGTGGATATTTAGAAATAGAACATCATACTGTGCAGAGTTCTAAATCATCGCAGGAATACTTATATGTTCAAATCCGTGACTATGTAACCTCCTTCTTAAAATAACAGCGAATACAATATCTAATCATAATGACGTCATATGAATCGCACGATTGGCTTCGATTTCAAACCAATTTGCCCTTTACTCCTAAATAAAGGTATAAGTACTCTTACAGTTAATTTGAACCTCTCATGATAAGATTCTATTCATTCATACTTTCGAAAAATAAGCAAAATGCGATTTGTTTCAGAATCGGGTCGTAGACCAGTCGTAAGGTGTGCGGTGGCCTTTATTTATAAGAGGCACCCACGAATATGTACAGGATAAAATTACCTCTATGCCTTTTAAGAGTCCACAGCCAATACAAGTACCACCATTTGCATTGGTCGGAAGTCTAGATATCAAAAGTTCTCTCGATGCGTCTTCGATGATTTCAGTCATATACGACAACACGGAAGCAGAGCTAGCGAATTCCACGATGCCCACGTAACTACCATTAGGTGTCACACTTTGGATGAAGTTCTTTGCTCCTAGAATCATCTTCTCAAAACGTTCTCCCTAGTAAGAAGACAATAAACGGAACATGCTAATAATGATTACAGGCAATATGTGAAAGTAAACGATATTGTGATCTACTTAGCAGTGGGAGTGTCCACGAGGCCAAGGGTCCACGAGTCCGAGTATTTTCCCAGGAGGCCGATTTTCTCATTTTATCCATTGTATTTTATCCCTTGTATTGTAATATACTGCTCGGCCTCGTTGACCTCAGCCTCGTGGACCCTCGACCTCGTGGAAAAAAAAAACTCGGATTCGTGGGCCCTCGGCCTCGTGGGAACATCCCACTTAACAGACCTACAGACCAAAAGGTGATTCAGTAAATGAGAGATCCCCTAAAATGAGCCAGATTAAATGTTCATCTATCCACGTTAAGGCAAGCTACAGAATATTAACTCAAGTAATGTGGCGGTCACATTACTCGCCGTAGGCTACGGGGCACATGCATGGAACGTAGCCAGCGTTGCATGCACGTTGCATGCAGCCGTCGTGGATCAATTTCTGCGATTCCTGCGTTTCTGTAGTAAAGCTATTGTAAAAAGTTCCTGCACGTCGTACATGCAAGGTGCTTGCAAGGTACGTGCGTTGCACGAATTTTCTACGAAATCCACCGTAGGGAGTTGCACGTTGAAGGTACGGAGAGTTGTGACCGCAACATTAAAGAAGTGGCGCGCTGAGTCCTCGACTCTTTCAGGAATCCCAAGCAATCTCGTGTATACGTGAATGTGATTTGTTTTTGTTTGTTTTTTCATTTTATCCTTACAAACCCCATACTATTTTTCACATTTTTAAATTTCGTTATAAAATCGCAATCTCAACAAAATTCTGGTAATAAAAGGGTTATTGAAGTCAAAAAGCTTGCACTCGATTGTTTAGGGAAAACATTTTCTTCTTTCATGAAGTTGTCATCATTACTTAAACAAAAATCATGTGAAAAAAAAGTAAATAAATAAATAGGGGAGACTGGAGTTATTATGGCCCTGGGGTAATTATGGCCCCTTTGTCTTTGAGAGCTTATAATTCTTTGTTGCATTACACAGTGATAATTTAATTTTTACACATGCCTAGCTAAACTCTTCCTACTATCATATGAGAAAAATAAGCCATTTACATGAAATTTTGTGCTTAGGGGAGCCTAAAATGTACGGCAATCACAATTCTGTTCGTTGGAAAGTGGCAAGTCTGATTTTTTATGTGGGGTGTGATATCAATAATTAAAATCATTTAAGATGAAATTTTGATTGAAACTGAAACAATAGGAAGTAAAAAACAACAAAAAAACTTCCACCTGAATATCTTCAATAGTAGAGCTGTAAAGGGGAATCAAATTGAAAATGTCATTTGGGGTAATTATGGCCCCCAATGCATAAACAGTGTATAAGCGCAGATAAGCGTAGATGGGGACATTAACTTGTACGATTTTGTAGATAAATATGTATTGCTTTGATTGCAAAATTTCAACATTTTGGCTGAACCAATTATTGACTAAATCATTGTTGGTGGTTGATAAGAGTATTAGGAATACCCAACAACATTTATTATACATTACCATCATTAATTAGCATAATATCTTTGAATTCATACAGTCATTACAATAGGGGCCATAAATACCCCAACCCGTGGGGTAATTATGGCCCCCAAAGTTGTTAAGATAATGGTAATTAATATGCAAATGAGAATTAGCAGGTTTATACTTTCCTTTGTATATTATAGGTATATGGACCGACTGTATTTTTACATATTTAGAATATCATTGGACTTTTCATTTAATGGTAGTAATAGGAAATGTGAAAAAGGGGGCCATAATTACCCCAGTCTCCCCTAAATGATAACAAAGTAATGACAAATAGCTCGCTAAATGATAAACTTACATTCATAGAGCCACTTGTATCCAGTATTAGAACCATCCTTAATGATCCTCCAGGCTGCACCAGAGTAAAATTTGGTGATATGTTGGTACCATCTGGCAAGGGGGGACTAGTTTCATATCGAAAATCATCTGATTTTCTCATAACTTCCCAGATGCTTTGGTAATCGCACTTGAGATTCTGAAGGTTCGGAGCTTCGTAGTTATGAAACCCTGGTTCGCCTTGTTCATTGTCGCAGAACATATCAATCTGCACAATAGATTGGGAAAAGAACCAAATTAATCTTACTTGTCCAAATTGATCACAAGGTCAGTGTCATTAGAGACAATTAGACGCAACTTTACCTTTCCAACATGGTAGGCCTACGAATTACTTTATATCGCATAGCACGGCATCAAAATTTTTCAATTTGTAAGTTGTAAATTGTCACTTGCAGACCTAAGAGGCCTCTTAATACTTTTAAAGTGATTATTTTGTCTTTAACCTTCATCTCACTCATGCTTGACTTTACAGATCTATCTCATTTTCACACAAAATGTAGTCTATAGGTGTGAAAATACCTCCTCCAAGTTATTAAATGCAAAACATTTTCGTTAAAAAGTTTTATGCTTTTTTAATCATGATGGAGTTGCTTCTGTGATAGATTTTGTTGTTTTGATTCTATAACCCCACTTTTGCACAATTCGAAACGTACATGTTCGCAAACAATGCGACGTGTTCATTCAGGCGTAAACATAAACCACCAAAAAATGGTATCAGAAGATGCAGGAGGAGTTACTTTTTCAGAATATGTAAAAAATTTTGGGCTTTATGAATTGGTTTTCTTTTTATATAAATTTTTCTAGGTGTCTAGGTGTCTAGTTTTTTCTGACTCACTCGGTAGAGGTATTTTTTTCCAAAAACTGCATCCTAAAAGGTGCATTTTTGCTTTTGGAAAAGGGAAAAAATTGCACCATTAAAGGTGCTCCAAGTATTGCATTTTTTGCACTCTTATCTCGTTGGATATTGGAAGTTTTTTGTTTGTGTTTTTATTTTATTTTTTTTAAAGGGGCAGCAGTGTTTTCAAAAGTATTTCTAGCGGAATTATATATCTTTTTATTTTAGACGAAATACACCAACGCAATACATTAGACATTTTTGCTCTCGGGTGATTCAGTATGTAATTAATTGAACAAAGTACACTATCAGAGGGGATAATTGTTTGATAAACGCACCTCATATCATGTTAAAAATAAGGTTAAGAAAGTATCTCCAATGTTTTCTTTATTTTTTATTTTGACCTTGTTTATCTGATCTGGCGCAGTGCAAATATTTGACGTACTTTAATGTAAATATTACAGTAAGTCATATAACATGTTCTCGATAGCACCTTTGAACAAGATTCCTGACACGAACATTTTGGAAACCCCCCTCCCTCCTCCCCTCCACTATTAACAGATTTCTTCCTATTTCTAGATTGAAAGTAAGGTTCATTTCATCATGTTTGATATTGTTTCAAAATCTAAAGATAATAGGAGACGCAGAATAAGGAATGGTCGGCCCTTTTTTACATATTTTTTAATTTTTTTTTTTTTAAAGTTTTCGATTCCAAATTCTCATTCCTTATTTTGACCAACTTTACGATCGGCAAATAATATACATGTACATGTACGTGTATGTGGTCCAACATCAATGCATACAAATAATTGCTTTCTAGAACTGTAGAACGTATACCGCAAAGCCAGTACGTATAGAATATAGTATAATAGAATGTTTGCTTGAAGCAATTATCTAAGTTTAGACTTTATTACGACTAATTTGCCATTTTTAGTCTTTGATCAATGATAAACTTACTGATTGAATATGGGATGCAAACATCAGAGACGCCTTAGCAGTTTGGTCATCAGAATGATCGGGAACGAACATACAAGATTCGGGTAAATTCCCAAACGGATCTGGTTGGTCACATAGGTCTCCATTGTCATCCTCGATAACCCCACGGACCTCAGAAGAGCATCGGGTTCCTTCCAGGCCGCCATCAATAGCATTTGATTGGTAATATGCTTCGGCATCAGTCCCTGATACGTAGTCCTCGTCAAAGACTCCCCAGCGGAGTTTGGCAAACTGACGAGTAATCACCTTGCCTTCATTCATGTCAATCAAAAACATATAAGAAAGTTAATGCAGCCTCGCAGTTTAATGATATAAAGATACAAAGAGACACATTAAAAAAAATATATGAATATAAAAATACAAAGAGTTTCTTGTAGGCCTATGCTCAAGTGCAGCGATTCATGTCACGACTTGGGGAGGGGGGGACGGAACAACCCGAAAGTGAAAAATAATACCTCAAAATTCGCATAATTTGCACATTATGCAGAAACTAATGAAAATGTTTTCGAGGCGGAAGCGCGAGCAAAAATTTGCTTTATCATTTACATTGTATTTGAATACATCCTTTTTACCTCCTTTTTTTTTTTTGCTTTGGACAACTAATCACTACATAAAAATATGTTAAGCTTAAAAAATCGAGGGGGGGGGACGATTCCCCAGAAAAAAAAAATCAGGGGGGACACGTCCCCCACCCCCCGATCGCCGCCAATGCCTTTTGTTATGATTTTGGCATTGACCTCAATCACTAGGCATATTCCTTTTGAAGAAGATGAAAAATCTGTTAGCGATGCCCTGGACGGTAGTCAATACTATGCCACAAATCACTTGCGAGTGAATCCTGAAAAACTCAAAAAAGCGTCTTCTATCTCTACAACAGAGATGCCCAACGACAACTGAGGATGAGATGTCATCGAAAACTGCTTAAACATATCCCTACACCAATACCTAACCGTAACATTAGATCGTTCCCTTACGTATAAGGACCATATTGCCAAGATAAAAGCAAAAGTAGGAAGCTGGCTAACATCAAATGGGGAACAGATGCCAGAACTATTCGGACGATGGTCTTTATTTTGTGTTTCTCTGCTGCCGAATACGCTGTACCAGTCTGGATTAGCTCATCTCATGTTGTAGGCCTAAAACATGGGTGTCGATAGTGGGGGGATGGGGGATGCATCCCCCAATAATGTCGGTAGGGGATGGTGTGTACAATCATCCCCCCAATATTTCGAGATTAAAGAAACAAAAAGTATCACACTATGTGCATATAAATCTAGCCAATATCATATAAAAAACTATTTATGGTACTATAATGTTCTACTAGCAATTTTGTAGTCTTAAAATCCAAAGTTCTATAGTTCAAAAAAAAAAATTCTAATTTGACGGTTAATCTTCCCTGCTTTCCCTAATATATAACTTGAAAAATATGCTCAAATATTTGCAAGCTAAATCTTGGATCTTGAAACTTGAATAAATTGTAAGAAAAAAAAAGCTATACCAGTTATTACCTATTCAAGTCGGTCATAATTGGGGCCGCTTACCCCGGGTGCCCCTAAATTTGAACTGAGGGCAATGATCACCCTCAATTATCCACTATGGTCTTGAAAAATGTGATAATCAAATAATGAAAAGATCAAATTGAAGAGCCTTAATTACCACTTTATATCTAAGTGTTTCGTTGATGGTGATCATTTTTAGGGACTCGGAACAGTGATTATATTATACACTTCCCCTATTCTCCAGTGGCTACATGTCATGTATGTAATCTTTTCAATTTAATCGATCCTGCTGTATCAAAGTAAAATAAGCTGGCATAAGGGTCCAAGTATACCCATTTTGGGTCACTTTTTAAAATTTTCTGAATAGTTTGTTCAGAAAATTTTAGCTCGCGCATCGCGCTCGCCTAATACAGCCCTTACTATAGAATTCGTTCATAATTTGTTTTCTTTTACATACACATGATACATGGGTCGGTAAAACGTCACCATGGCCCCCCTTTAAGAACCGGTTAAAAGTCACTCCCCCGTTTCACGCTACCTTGTTTCAGGCCACTATTATTTGATTTTTTTTTTTTTTTTTTTTTTTTTTTTTTTTTTTTTTTTTTTTTTTTTTTTTTTTTGTGCTCGCGCTCGCATAATAGAGCTTGAACTAAAATTCGTTTATTTTACATGCTTGTGTGTACATTGGCATTACATTACTATTGTTTTCCTTACAGAAAACAGTAAAAGGCCCCTCCCCGCTTCGCGCTCGCATAAGGCTACCCTGTTTCAGGTCACTATTATTGATTTTTTTAGCTCGCGCTTCGCGCTCGCATATTAAAGCTGGAAATCAAATTTGTCCATTTTACATTCATGTGTATATATTGGCATTACACCTTGATTGTCCCCCTTTTAGTAAACCAGTGACCCCTCCCCCGTTTCGCGCTCACATAAGGCTACATATACGCAATTTCAGGTCACTTTATATTTGATAAAATTTTCAGCTCGCTCTTCGCGTTCGCATAATGTAATAATAACTGATATTCGCTCATATTTATTACGCATATGTGTATATATGTTGATATAACATCAATATGGTCCCCCTTTTTAGAACCAAAACCACCCCACCCTCGAAAATCGACACTACGATAATATACAATTGTATATGTCGCATTTGGGAAAAAAAGAAATTTCGACAATCATTCCCCCTAATCGCCAAAACAAATTGACACCGTTGCCTGTAAAGTTAGACCCAGTCTTAGAGCTATTCTATTGGATGTATACGTCCTACATGGGTAAAAGATTTGTACCTCTTGTGTGGTATACGCCTCAGACTTACAATTTATGTAAACTAGAAGAGGCTGGCGAAATTCCCAAATTCACTGACGTATCGTAACGAATGCAGACGATTTTAATCTTACCAGGTGTTCCGAATTCATTGCGAATGTCTTCATCGGTGAGGAAGATCTTCGAGAGATGCATGTACAGCCCTTGTCTACCACACTGATATGGATTATGAACATAAGGACGATGATTAGACTCCTGACTGGTAACTATGACATTGGCATTCTCGAAGGCTTCTAGACGTGCAACCTGGTACTCAGGCTTCCTGGACCAAGTGACCGGGACAAGAATGGTGATCTCCCCGAAGTACACCCGACGATTGGTGGCAGAGAATAAGACAGAAGACCCATCACTGAAAATATCCTGCGTAAATCAACACGAAAGTAATATTTAACCAAAATAAAATTTGGCTATTTGCATTGATGTTCGTTTTATTGTGAATTATTTCATGAACCTTGACGCTCATCTTTATCTCTTAAATCTCTGTTTTAAATAATTTTTTCTATATGGGGAGCTGAAGACTTTTAAGCACGTCTGGACTCTTATTTCTTAGTCTCTTTTAATATCCTCCTGAAAATAATATTAACAAGAAGGGGATTTATAGCACTAATTTGGTTTATATCTTAAAATTCGTAATGCACAGTCAAACTCATTGAGAAACCAGGGTCATCCTGATAACCCGCGGGTCCGATAGTCCGCGGGGGGGGGGGGTGATGTTCGTTATTCAGAAGGTTCGTTATTCTGAAAATAGAAAAAAGGTTCGTTATTCCGAAAAAAAAGAAAGAATAAGGTTCGTAATTCCAAAGGTATGTTACTAGGAAAATGAAATAAGGTTAGGCTATTTCTAAAAAGTATCGGCTGCGAGTTCTTCCGATAAAGAATAAGTTTTGCTGATAATGTTTTAAAATTATTTCTTTCATAAATAAATGCGGAACAGATACAATTGCGGAATTAATTATTTAGTTATGGCGTGAGAACGGCCCGGTTTTGAAGCGAAACTTATTCCTTTTCTGAAGATGTCGCCGTCAAGAACGTTGGGAAATAAATTCTTCATTAAATAAAGTTTAGGAACGAAAACAATTGCGGGATGAATTATTTAGAGATGGACTGTTTAACGTCCCGATTTTAGAAGCGAAATTCTCCAAAAATTAAAATAAAACAGAAGAAGCTATTAAATAATGACAACCCCCTCCCCACAAAAAATCCCCCTATCTGGAGTTTATTCATGGGTGACTTGATCCACGCCACTTCTTATGCAACACATGCTTTGCCCCGAAAATACACATGTATTGATCCTCCGCTGAGTCTTTTATTGCATAATATCCTATCATTTTTGAATTACAACACCGTTTTTGTTACTAAAATAAGTATATTTAATTTTCGGACTAACGAACCGTATTTCATTTTCGGACTAACGAACCTTTGGAATAACGAACCTGTTTCTATTTAGGGTTCTTGGATATTTAGCTTTAGCTTAAGGTTTCATTGATCCTATGTGAAACATGACAAATTAGAAAAAAATACCTTGATACTATCGATGATCAATGGGTCTTCTTCGATGTTTTTGTCAATAGCAATCAGAATATTAGTATAAGCTCCATTCTTCAACTCAATCGGATTGCGATCATGCTGTCCATTGCAGAGATTGGTCACGAACAAACATATATAAATATGAAAACACTGTTGGACGAATCGTTTCACCGACATCACAGCTTCTCAATTTGTCCGGTGTCGGAAAATAGATATTTGAGGTTTGCCTTTGGTTTTCTAGTTTTATTCAAATAACTTTGAATAAATGGATATATTTATTTCTTTACGCAAACTAAGTTGAAGACACAGTAGGGGCGACGGTAAATTATAGCACATGTCATCACAACCATCTGATTGTTTTAGATCCATCCAAGTCCAAGACGATTAAAGAAATAATTCCTGCCCGGTATCAACACGGATAGACAATCGCTACAAATAATTTCTCTCCACATGAACCCGTTAAACATGAATCAATAATTAATAACTAATAGATCCCGGAGTTTTTCTTGTGTCTAAATACTCGAAAGCCGGAACCGAATGAACCTTGGACCTCTATTAAATTCATTAGGACCAATATTAATAATGTGCGAATTCCTGATATCTTAATATCCGCTTCTGATTTAAAAAATGATAGAAGGTCGATATTCATAAAGTCATTAGGGCCGCTATCTATAAGGATCGCTATTCATAATGTGAAACAAGGGTCGCTATTCAGGCGCGGATCGAAGAAAATCGAATTGAATGCATTTCGGGGGCCCAATTGTCTGGGAACAAAAGCGGCTCTTTGTCCCCAGACAATTGGGCCCCCGAAATGCATTCAATTCGACTTTCTTGGATCCGCGCCTGCTATTCATAATTCATTCCATTCATATCTTACAAAATCGGTGTCCCTGTATATCGGTCCTCATTAGTGGCGGTATAGTGGTTCTCATGAAAAGTTCGATACGTGGTAGGCCTAATCAGAGGATTTGATTTTTATTAGATGACAATTAGGGGCAAAGGCCTACATGTATGTTTACTTGTCTGTTATGATTCCTATAGTTTTAATCAATGTGAAAATTTTCCACAAGCACAGAGGCGGTTAATTGTTTGAATTATTACTAAAACAGGAATTTATCTAAGTACAATATTATCATTAAATATAACAGTACTGATTTCGTTCGTTAGAATTATGTGGTCTTTTTTTTTTTTTTTTTTTTTTTTTTTTTTTTTTTTTTCTTTTTTTTTTTTTACCACAATGACGCTTTTTATTTCATTTATAGCGTTATTACGTGTTATAATCAAAATATAATCGTTTATGATAAGTGTTTCTTTTCGCAACTTTTCAGAAGATCCGCTTAATTATCAGGTAATATTACATCTTTAATGTTGAAGGATTATTGTTGATACTGTTACTTTCTGCACGCAATGAACGCATAGATATACCAAGTTTGTAAATTCATTTGGACTTGGCCGGGGATTAAAAAAGAGAATACAGCGTTCAGTGACTGCATTAAACTGCAGAAGTATTTAGACCAGGAAACGGGTATGCGATGGAAATAGACGTACTGACTGATCGCATATTACTTGGGACTCCAAGTCATTGATTTCTGATCTCAGGCCGCGGCCATGAATAATTATTTTTAGTTACTCGTTGTTCTGGAGAGCCACCAGTCTTGCAGGAGGCGATACCAGAAGGTTGCTCTTCTGGATCTGGGGAGCATTTCATGAAACAAATATCACTGATTATCACTGACAACTGTTATAAGCTACTGAAATGCTTCCATCTGATTGGCTGAGAGCAAATTTGTAGGATAAAACATCCGACAAGTTCTCACATGAAATGCCCCCCCCCCCTGTACTGGCGTTGAGCAGATTTACGCCACATCAGCGGAATGGTATCGGAAGAAGACAGGAGATAGGAAGGCGTACCGTACAAATTATAAGAAGGTTCTCTTTTATAACACTTCATGCGTAAAAATAATATAGGTTTTCCCGGTCGATTTTATACTATTTTCAATCGAATTCGTTAATGTTCAGTCAATTTAAACGATACCTTCCCGGAGCGGGGCTATCGGTAATTTAAGTTAACGTTTAGAGCACTCGATTTCGTTTATGTTCTTTCGTAATCGTTAATGACCATTCGTATTCGTTTATGTGCGATCAAAAGTGTTTATGTGCAGTGAATTTCGTTAATGTGCATGAAATCAAATCGTACGATCAATTTAAAAAATTTCCAGCTGTTAAAAGGAAGTGGAGGTGAGCTTCCAGCAGTCAAATTCGTTTCATATCAATTCTAGTTGGTAAACTTAAGAGGAAGAGGGCGCTATCACTCTACGCAAATCAAACGCTGCCATAGACATTTTGTATTTTGCACAGTTTTTTCACTTTGTTTTCTTGATTATGCGAGCAACTACCTTTTCAAAGAAATGATCAACTTGAATAATTACGTTAAGAGTCTTTTTTTTTCAAAAATAGGAATAACTTACTGCAAGGGGAAAAAAGTCCTGTCACTTGTGTCAATTCGAAATCCTAATCAGATCAAATTCCTGTACAATATGGCAAATTTTGCTCTCAAAATAGCTCATACGCCACATAATTATCTTCCTGGATAACGCATAATTATATAACAGCTTAATAATCAAGCCGTTTTAAAAGCTTGAATTCTCACCTTTCCAGAGATGGTAAATTCATTTCGATTGGTTAAAAAAAGTCCTGTCACTTTGAACATTGTCACAAACGAATCTTTACTCGATGGGTCAATATTTCCGCATATCACATGCATATCGCATGTGGACGGCGTCTTCGCAAGATGTGACAAGATCACATATTTATATCAATAATCGTTAGGAACATCAATCTATGTGAAATAAAGATTCTGATTACAACTTTAGCACATGGTGTTATAGGCTTGCCAAAATGTATTTTCCCCAATCTGGTCTGAAGCATCTACCTACGAAAACTATGATAAAAGTTCAATTATTTATTTCATGTCCATGAGAAATTAGCTCGAACGGATCGACTGACCAGACCATTTTACCACAGGGAAGTTTTCTTAGGCGAGTTTTTGTACGCTAAGTAATAATTGCATGCAGTTGTCAATCGGTCGCTTCCCGCCGTTATAGCGCGGGTTTTGTTGACATTAATGTAGAACCGTATAATTTTCTGCGCCCCTCAGTTGTATTTCCACTAAACTCATGAATGTAATGTTGCGTTTCCCCTCCTCAAATAATGGACGCGTCTTTATGTTAAGATTTAATGTCATACGTTAGGTTTACATTTCACGTGGAGTAGAATTGATATGTTTAGGCATGCAATTCAAAACGTTTTAGGCCTATCCGTGTGAACACACGAAGCAAGGGGGTAGCGAATGCACATGGTAAACAACAAAATAAATTTATAAGCAATAATTTGTATCCAGAGGCTGCGAACGAATTTGAAAGTGGGGGGGGGCACTTTTTTCTGAAAAGGGGGCCCTTTACCTCAGTGGCATAATGAGCAAAATGTATGGGATAGGGAGGGGCTGGGTATTAAAGTAATATTTTAATTTACTTATATGCTTCATTATATTGATTTTTGAGAGATTAAAAGTGCCCCCTTTTAAAGAAAAATGTACATTTTGGAGTTTAAGCAACATTTAAAGTTTAAGTAACATTACAGTTTTATTACACACTTAAAGCAAAGTGTAAAATTATTGCCCCCATGATAATGTTAAATATCAATTGCAAATAGATTTACATGTTTTAAATGATTTTTAAAACATAAGTGCTAGAAAGGGCATTAAAAATACGTTTAGAGGGATGTAAATAGGCCTATGTGCTTCTGATAACACTCTTTTACAATAGTTGCCTCCGGCAGCAGGGTAATTGTTCTTCATGCGTATTGCCTTGTATTCCTTTTTTATTTGGGTTTGAAAAAAGGAACTGTGGAGGAAAAGGGGTTCTTTTAGTAACAAGAGTGCCCCTTTTTTACAAGAAAGTTGTCCGTTGGCCTTTCAAGAAGTCTAAAGTTTTTTTTTTATAATATGAAAGTGTCCTTTGAAGCCATAAAAAAGGGCACTTTTAGTAACGAAAAGGGACAATTTGTTATTTTTTTTGCGGCATTCGGTCATCCAGAACTCATCATGTAACGGTCACAGTTTTTTTTTTTTGCTTGGGGATGGGGCGGCCTGTCTACGAGCTTATTGGTCACAATATGAATTTTATGTAATACATACTTGATCTAATTGTCACTTGCTATTGACCATTTTAGGCGTGGGTCCAGGGGCCCAGCGGGAAAGCCCCTCCCCCCAGCAAATCAACAAAACAAAAAAATATATATATATATATATAAAAGAGGAAAATGGTAGGAAAAAAAAAAGATTGCCGACCGACTGACCAATCTAACCCCCACCCTCCCATGGCCGTTACATGATGGCCGAGGGTCGAGAAATTTTTACACCCTCATGTTATGCAAGTTTTTAATGAATAGAGTGAGGGATGGGGCTGCAGCCCCTACTCTGTTTTATACACATTAGATTTGTTTTTATTGTATTTTTGTAAACATTTCATTTTCGAGCAGACGTATCAATTTTTTTTATTCATACTGATAAAAACGCGAACATTATAATCAGCTTTGGTTTTTTGTTTTTGTTTGTTTTGTTTTTTGTGTGTGTGTGTGTGTGTTTTTCAAGCTCAGTTCCCCCTTCCCCATGATCAGCCTCTTTTCTAACAAAAACACTTCATGGCCCTCTCCCAAATTTTATTTCCTACCCGAACCTAACATTCCTAATTTGTATACAGTTATTTCTAAAGTGGATGCCCCAAAACGAATTTGAATTCACCAGAAGAACGGGAATTTTACGAATGGACGAATTTGAGCGAACATTGACGAATGCGCCTGCTCACAACAGCAAATTCGTCGGCGCAATTTGCAATTGGATTGAACGGTGTTTGATTTTGGCAACACATAACGAATATTGCAGATTTGTAATCGCGATCACATTCCGGACGAAAGCACTCGAAAGAAATGTCAAATTGATCGGAGATAGTTTAAACTTGACCGGGATACCTATAATAATGAAAGAAAGAAGCTTGATTTCACTCAAATTTCAAGATATTTTACTATGAAGCCATCTCCTATAGTCTAGCTGTTGGTTGTGGACAACCACATCTTTCTTTAGCGTTCTTTTGCATTCTCGATATATTTTTGAATCATTTTCCAGTTTTAAAACTTTAATTCTACTTTTCCTACTCGTTCATTTTTTTTACGCATGAGGTATCATGTACACTCTAAAAACTGAAGTGCTGATTTATGGGTGCTCGTATAGTGACTGCACTTGAAGTGCTATTTTAGCACTTGCCCAAATGTTAATTTATCAACTAAAAATGTTCAATGTCGGTATGGGATGCGAACCGGGTTCCACCTAGACATGGAAGAGTACCGCTGACGTTACCAATAGACCAACGGAGATCTCGCTAACTGGCTTTAATTATGACAGCATAGTAGATGATTAAGGCAAATTTGAAGAAAGTTCGTCAAGCAACAATATGATCTGCTAGCAATCGTGAGATGTGAATTTGTCTAACGTGCTCGTCATCGCTTCTCATGCAAGGGAACCCAGGTTCGAATCCCAACGAAGTCACGCCGTTTTTGCCCATTTTTGCTGAATGTTCAGCTCACGTGAAAATGCTAAAACAGCACTTTGAGTGCAGTTAAACAGCATTTTGAGTGCAGTCACTATGCAAGCTCTTAAAAAGTGCTGATTTCAGCCTCTGAAGAGCTAATAACAGCACTTCAGTTTTTAGAGTGTAAAAGAAAAAAAATCCTGAAATTCAGTAATTCAGTTTCCAAATTAATTAATTTTTCTAAACACAAAACTGCAATTCGTGAAAACGAAACTTTGGTACCACCACCATTTTATATTGTTTTAATGCATACATGGAGTAAAAGTAGACAAACACAGCTTTTAAGATATGTATCTCAGCAAGGGTATTATTTATCATGACAGACAAATTTCTGCAATGAATCCCGGATGTTTTTAAATCCTGAGACATACTGGACATTCACTGTATACAAAGATGTTCTGATATACATTGATTTCTTTAATTTCATTAATTTCTATTTCTACATTAAGGAACGAACGAAGAATTTTCCATTCAGAAAAAATATATATACATGTATAAAAAGAAAGATGCCATCTTTAAGATGCTAACTTTAATTCACCATCTTTAACCCCATCACCTAATAATAGTGTTTTAAGATTTGAAAATGTTAATAATACCTTAACCATTAACACAGAACATTTATATCGATATAGAGAGAGTTAAGAAAATGTGTTATGATAAAAGGATAATGGAAAATCGATAAAAGGTATATTACATTCCTATCATATAACCTGGATAAATGACACTGAATCTATCATAATAGCAACAATTCTTTAAAAGATACTATTCCCTTATTACATACCACAATTAGATATATACACTGTCCGTCATAAAGGTGGAATATTTTTTTGCCGCTATAGCGACATGATTTTGCTCTGACTTTAATTTCTTGAATATGTTTGTCCCTGCTTTTACTTTTTGTGACCTTGGCTATATCTTGGACATTCTCCCAACCATTCACGTGGACCTTTTTCCAAAAAAAAATTTTAAACCCCCGTGATGCCCATTTTTGTCATTTTTTTCTCATTTTTGGGCCCCTATTTGTTTTCCCGGCCTATCAAGCCCCCCTCAGTCATGCCCCCAGGAAACGCGACTGAGGTGTACTGTTTTATATTGTTCTTTAAGTTAAATCTACATTTCTGGGGACAGGCTAAGGTCTCTTGTCTAGGGGAGGGGTTGAAGTAAAAAAACGAGATTGGTGAAAATTTGGAATATTTTATTCCATCTTTATGCTGAAAACAAAAGAAATGAAAAATCACCTTTAACCCTTAAATATCATCATTTTCCCCTTATATTTTGTTTAGCCTTGATGACAAGGCTGTAAATAGTTATTATTGATAATATTTTATTTTGATTTATGTTTGGTTGAGATTTTACAATACAATTTAGGGAAGATAGAAATTTCCATGGTGCAAAAATAAATAAAATGAATGTTGAACCCCAATCAAAATAAATTTTGACCCCTCCCCTAGACAAAAGAGTCGAGCCTGTAACCATAAATCTAGATTTAATTTAAAGAACAATAACAAATCTCCCCCTCAGACGTGTTTCCTTGGGGTAGGACTGAGGGGGCCTTGGTGGGTCGCATGAACAAAAAAGTGCCCCAAAAATAATAAAAAATAACAAAAATGGCCATCTTCTGGGGGTGACAAACTTTTTTGAAGAAAAATCCCCGGGAATGGTTGAGGGAACGTTCAAGATATACCCAGGATCCCAGAAAGTGAAAGCGGTGACAAACACATTCAAGAAATTAATAACGGAGCAACATAATGTCGCCTGAGCCAGAAAATAATATTCCACCTTCATGACGAACAGTGTAGGTATGGGTACAACATTTTGTTTATATCGCTTTTCGATTGGGCCATTAGTAACGATAAATAGCATATCTGAACTCCGCCTCTTGCTCTTGACAAATAAGCTATGACTTTGCATAATTTACATTAGTCCATAAAACACCCCCCCCCCAAAAAAAAATAAAAAAAATGAAGCATTAAGTTCTGGTAAATTGGGCTCGTGCTGACTAAATTTAACTTGAAGATAATGTGGTATACATATACATTTATAAATGATCAATATGCTGTTGCTACATCACATACAGCACGAACCGCAATATTCTTATTTATCAATAAAATACAAATTGTATACAAAATTGAAACTCATGTCTCATTCACTGTATTTTTACATATAATTAAAGCCTTTCCTTTTCCTTCAAAGTCACTAAGATACGCCTCCCTATTGAAACAGGTGCCCCCCTCCCCATTGCAACAGAAGCCCTTCCCAGTCGACATTGGTGCCTCTAACCATTGACACTTAGGTATCTAAGTATTGATGTAGATTCCCCTTCCCATTTACCAGATACTCCTCCCCCTTGACACATTTGCTCCTCCTATTGTCACATCATGTACCCTTCTCCTCATCGCTATACACTCCAAAAATGCAGGGTTAAATTTGACCTATTCTGGGTCATTCGTTACACAGACTCTGGGTCCATCGGGGCCATACGCTTTCCGGGTCAATTTCATCCGGATTCCAGATCAAAGTCTCGTATTGAACCGAATTCTGCGTCGATGGATTCGATTGACATGGCATCGGGTCAGTGATTATGGCCCTGATGGACCCCGATCCAAGTCAAAGGTTCCAAATGACCCAGTTCCGGGTCAATAAGAGTATTTTTCTTTAAGTCAAATTGACCTGAAAAGTGGATGCCCCCAATGGACCCAGATTCAAGCATTTGATTGACTAGGATTCTGGTTAATAGGTTGATGACTTCGAGAAGGATTTTTTTTTCCCTTCTTTTTCTTTTCTTTCTTTTTTTTAACCCAGATAAAAGGTAAAGAATTTGACTCTTCACTTTTCAGAGTGTAGATGCCCCTCCCCGTAGCCGCATGTGTACCTACACATAGACATCGGTATGCTTAGCGCGACATTTAACGCAAACCATACACACAGTGATAAAAAATACGAGTACAAGCAATAAAGCTACACAGGCTAAGGCAATGATAGCCACTGTGGATATTCCAGTTGGTGCTTTGGGTGTCGTGCTCGGCATGGTTGTCGTAGGCAGAGGACGTCTTGAGATAGATACGATGTTTGATAAAGGTCCTGCATTACCAGCCTCATCCCAGGCTCTTATCATAAATGAATAGATATCATCTGATTGAGTACCAGGCAGACGGATGGTGATGGTTTCAAGAGTTCCGGATGAAGCGACTCGTGTAAGGTTACCAAGTATAAGATCAGCATTGGTTATTTCAGTGCTGGACGTGAAGTTGGTGCGGATTTGAGTGAAACTGACTGAAAAACGAAGCTCATAGTAGGCAGCTGAGGTTTGATAACGAAGAAAAATAACTTAATAATGTTAGCAAGTTTAGGATAAATACAAAAGCACTAAATAATCTCAGGGCGATGATCTAATATGGATGACATATATTTTGCCATTATCTCATCTTCTTTCCTGAATAAACATGTTCTAATAAAAATAAATAATACACAATATTCTAATTTGCCATTTACTCTCTTCCCGAATCCTCAATCCACTGCCGTTCGATAGGCCTAACCGCCTTGTTAAAGTTGAATTAAGAAGACGATCCAAAATATTGAGATATTTACATTAATAGCATCCTTACAACCCCCCAAAAATACTGTGTGGCGTTTCAACCCCCCAAAATAAGTTAAGAATAGTGAATTTTAACGATGTACCCCTACCCGTAATTCCGAGTTCGCTCCCCGGGGATGCGTACTAAGAGTAGTGTTCTCGCCGTCGACGTCACAGACGGGAGTTCGGTCTTGGCGAAGTAAACACAAGGCATGTATTGTGTACACGCTGACACATTTATATGAATCTACTTGCGTGTCAGAACTTTTATTTTATCGTTATTGATTTTATGTGAATGATTTAAACAAAGGAATAATAATGAAGCAATGTCATACAGTCAATGATATGCCTCTACATTGTTAGAATATTCTTATTTGTAGCATTTTAAGACGATTTTACCGCCTTGGCTTCGTTCAGGACCGTGGCGAAACAAAGTCAATAAATACTGACTGTCATGACCGTTACGGTATAGAAATCAGCTAGTTGTGGTGTGCATTTGATCAATTTTCGAAACGTAAATGCTTATAAGAGTAGATCTATGATCATACTCATTCTCCAAATATGTAACTGCCCTCTAAATGAAACGATAGACCTATATGTTAATTTCAAGATAAATAATATGAATTTTGATCGAGATATGCTCACCGGTCAATCGCGTAGCGGACGCTAATCGTTCGTGTTATTGTAAGATATTCTTCCGCGTGTGATGCGGCCGGCTCTTGAAAAACCGAGTCGCTAGCGGATTCGGTCTGCGCTTGCCGCCGGCGCGGTTGGCCTGGCTAGCTAGCTAGCTATATATAGTGGTGTTCAAATTTGCGCTTCACTTTGCACATTACCGTCTCATGAATTTGGTTTTGCCTTACAATTTATACAAAAATCAGTCGGTAGGCCTATAGGCCGAGAAGTATGTAAGTAGAATTGTTTATCAATTTCTTTGTGAGTTTGCATGCTTCATCATCTTTCACTAGAAATCTATATGTCTTCAAACTTCATAGAAAGGTCATTTTGATCCAAACTTCACCCATTCTTGAATACTTGTCAACAAGGAATAGCGAAATCATATCGAAAACAAGCCACAACCATGCACTGTATGCAGCGAAGCAACACACACAAACACACAAATAAAACAGTACACAATACATAAACAGAATTAGAACAAGCTGCTCAAGCCGCGTGTGCACTGTGTGAGCGACCGGATCTACAATGTATACGCGGAGTTAAAAAAAATATATAAAATAGTGAAAATATCAATTAATAACTCATTGTTTGCAATCTTACTTCACAATTTAAGACTTGGAAATCGTTATTCATACTATTGTTTATATAGGGATAGTAAAGATTTGTACATATGATCCTTATTTATTTGAATTGACTTCCTTGAATAATTGGTAAAATCATCTATCTCTATCTGCACATCATTCTGTATTCAACATCCAGGCACGTTATACACAATACCCGGCCGTGACGTCACCCTCAGAGTGTACTAGAGTACACTAGTCTTTCGTGCCCAGGCAGGAGGCTAATTTCATGAACTATCAAACCAGAATATTGAGAAGCCAGAGGATTTTTGTGATATGCTATCTGTTTGAACAACTTATATATGCTATATATTATCTGTAGAACCCAATTTTATGGAAATTCATCCCCTTCTTAATTCAACTTTAACTAAACAATTAATGAACGTAGGCATTTGTTGTTTTTACTTAGTTATAGGGTCATTCCATGCCAATTCACCGGATAAATGTGCAATTTTGCACCCTAACCACAGCTTTCTGATGATTTTTATGTATGCCTATTGTACGCCAATGAAAAGGGCTAAACAAATGTCTCTATTCACAAGCAAAGTGAGTCTACGTACATGTATACATTATTATTGTGTTTAATGTTTCCCTTATTACCTGAAAAGTTTAGTTTCCTGTTTTAATTGATTGCAATGTAACTTTAGTTTGGAAGTATTCATGTATGCCTATAATGGAGACTGTCTTGTACACACATTAACAACACAAATATCACTATATGGGGGTAACTGTAAATTTGTAAATTACATTTAAAAGAGTTTTTAAAAGTGAAGAAATAAAATATCATCCTTGATATGTACATGTTATTTTAATATTATACTGGCAATTAACATACATAAAATCAAGTTAAAATATTATTCGTCCGGGGGTCAAACTCAAGTTCAAAGTAAAGGTCGAAAGGCCATTGCATTTTAAATTCCTCCAGTAATATGTTTGATATCATTTTTTAATTCCTCTATGAATTTCCTTTTGAATGGTACCAGTTTCATAAAAATTGGTCAACCGGATCAAGCGTAATGTGCCGTTGTAAGTGGAAGGTCACGCCCATTTTTGCCCCCCCCCCCAAAAAAAAGAAAAAAGGGCAGGCCATAGCGCGGAAACCAACGGACCGTTTACACTATTTTTTTTTTTATTCTTGGGAGGGTAATGTTAAATTTTATGTGTACCAAATTTGAGCAAGTTCTGAGGGAGTAGGGTGTAACCCATTGGGTGAATCCAGATGGAACGACCCTATATATTAATTTGTATCCAACATGTTGTTAACTTACGCCCCTAATAACACACCTGTTCCTTGATCTAAGTCATCTCCTACAGCTGTCCATGTCAAAGTCACATTTCTGTTCTCATCATATGTTCTCTCCACACTAGCGATATCAGTTATCTTAGATGGTGCTAGGATGTCAATGTTTAGATCAGGAGAATAGTTAACGACTTGGACCACTCCGGCATTACTTGTCCGTCTGAAATCTAGAGATGGGCTGAAATTGGTAGATGGAGCTTCGGAAGCCGCATCCCTTTTACGTCGCATTGGGCCTGAATGGAAAGATTAACCAATATTTAGATGATACCACTGCCACATTACATCCGCAAATCACAAGTTAAAAAAAATAGAATTAACTTGCGCATGCTGTCTACATTAATACAATTTGCTTTGAGTGATCTCTATATTATATTTTTACTCGTTATTTGATCCTTCTCTTCACAGATTAAATGGCACAATGGAATATAAGACATAAAACAGTAGTAATGTCACTCAGAGGGACTCACTGTTTGATAAACTCGTTGTGGTTCCATCGACATCTATCTTGAAACCATATCGTCCATTAGATGAAAACTCCAGGAAATAAGCAGAGTAAATACCATCACCTCCGAGTAGGTCAGCACCTATATATTTGTATAAACACAATCGAAAACAAAATTATGGTATTATAAGTATATCTTTGATCGGGACATTTCCCTAAAAGATGCATTAAACCTAGATTGATTTCCGAAACTGCTATCATAATTGCCAAGTAAAAACACAGGAGCTGTGACGGTCAGAGGTAAATGAAAACATAATTTCTAGTTCTCTCGATATTTATCAGAGATATATTACTTTGAAATGACAACTCTTTTCCTACTACCTCGTCCGTTATCAAAAAGAGATAGGCTCGTCACATTGCCGGTTGATGAGCTATCTACTTCAGCAGTCACTGTAGCCTCGTAGACCGGTGCGTAGTTGACATGTACATAGGCATAGATCTCCACAAGAGGAATAGAAGTGTAGTTCACGATCTGAGAAGGATAATATTGATCTTTGATAATACATCATGAAGTAATGCAAGAGAACACAAATCTTAGAGGTCATATATCTTATATGATCACTCGGAAAAGAAAGTGCATTTTAATGATAACTAAAACTAGACAGGACAGAGAAGAAAGATAATGTTAGAGTAAAAAAAAAGAGGGGGAAGTATGGGGCGTATGGAGGTAGTGGGTGAGGATGTATTAGGATGAGAAGGAGGGTGAGCGTATATAAATGTATGTGTGTGTGTGGGGGGGGGGTGGGGGTAATATAGGTATTAAAATGGGTTTGTGTGTGCTAAATAGTGAGTGAGTGGTTCATGTTGAAAAGGGTTTTCAAGTTGCGGGAAGATGTGTTGGAGTGATAATAGGTGTTGAAATGGTTTTGTGCGCGGGAGAGTGTGTGGGTGTGATCGTCTGAACTGAAGTTGTTTTTGAGCGGCTTGGCGTTGGGTGATAGTAGGTACATATGTTGAAGAAGGTATATGGGTTATAGTGGGTGTGTATACAGGAGGGTGTGTGAGGTAGATAGCAGGTACCGAATTATTTTTGTGAGTAAGAAGGTGTGTGTGCGGTCGAAAGGGGTTATTGGAGTGGGTTTGTGTGCGTGATTAGGTGTGTGTGGGTCATAGTGGGTATTGAAGTGGGTTTGAGTGCGGATGAGTGAGTGTAAATGATATTGTCTGACGAAGTAGGTTTGTGTGTGTGGGTGTGCGGGTGTATGCATATCAAGCTTGGTGCGTGAGGCTGTGTGTGCTTTGTGTGGGGCATGATGATTATTATTATAACGTACCGATGTTCCTAGGAAGCTATAAACCACAGGGGGATAAACGTCCTCAGAACGTGGTTTAGAATTCACTTCCACACTGACGTATTCCAAAAGAGAGTTACCGGCATTGCTGATTTCGATAACCCAAACACCAGCCTTAAAACAATATATAAGAAAAAAAAAATAGATCAAATGAATCAACAATGTCAGCATAATCTGTGCGTTAAATAACGATCTACAATTCTTATCCCCAAAATGAAAAACAATTAGTAACGGAATGGGATCCTGATATCGATATCGGTAGATTGATGAAGATATTTAATTGTAAATGTAATGAAAGGAAATCTTCGTCATCTGTTACTTGATTAATAACATATTTCTTTCTGTTAATGCTTGCATGCTTAAAGGAATGTTTTGCTAACTTTATTAATGACTCCATTTAGTAGATCACGAATGTTACAATCCTTATAATATGATTATTATGATAAAAATAATTATTAATAGACCTTTTAATGAACCCCATACCTCTGCCTCTTCGATGGTGACAGTGATGAGTCTAGAATTAGTATCAAGGTTGTATCTTGAATCGGTCTCGTCTATGATGGTACCATCAGGGCTAGTGATTGTGATGGAGATCATGGTGTTGACAACCCATGTAAATGTCATCACTGTATTCAGTCCAAGGGATTCG
The DNA here is from genome assembly GCA_940671915.1 of Paracentrotus lividus. NCBI lineage: Eukaryota > Metazoa > Echinodermata > Echinoidea > Camarodonta > Echinidae > Paracentrotus > Paracentrotus lividus. The sequence goes on along the minus strand of CALNVZ010003435.1, from coordinate 5,936,784 downwards.
TCTATAACGACATCGGTGTTTTCGGTTGAATAAGGAGACAATTTGATTGTTGAACTCTGAACCTGTATGTGGGGGTGTATTGTAGTCAAACAAAATGTGTGTGTGTGTTTTTTTTTTTTTTCTAAGTGGGACATTCAGCTGAAATTTCAATGTGGTGTTGGTGCTTTTGAAAATGCAAATTGGAATCTGAAATCAACACAAAGGCTTCTTTACAATACAACCAATTATTTAAGTTCAAACATTAAGTGATCCAGCTTTTCTTACGCTGAATAATTTAGCAAACAGGGATTTGCACGTATGGGTCTATGGTGCTTTAAATGCCTCTTATTCTTAATAATAGTCACTTGTGTCTGATTTTTTTTTTGTTTTTTGCTTAAAGTAATTATCATGGACTACTCTAACATGGCATGTAAACATAGATAATTTGGATCTAGTTGTTTAATTGAAATGTTGAATTCAAGGCACTGGTCGTGTCACTCACGTTTTGGATGTCGTGTAACTCATGACGTATAGAGGTGGACCATTTTCCACAGAGAGGGAATTATTGATAAGGACAATAAATGTCAGAGAGGTACACTATTCATGTACATATACCAGCACTTATGGTACTCTTAGAGATCTACTTGGGCACAAATCCAACAATAACCAATAATGGTCAGAAACCCACGTCTTCTTTTTTTTTTCTTTTTTTTTTGTTTTTGTGTCACTCACGCACTTTTTTTTAAAATCATAATTTCCAGGACTAATTGTAAAATTCAAATCCAACTGGTAATGACACATGCCACTTTACATTATACATAATATGGTAGTCATGATCCATTCAAAACCTACAGCTACGAAGATATGCTCCCTTCTAATAGTCCAAATGTCGTGTCACTCACGTTTGAATATGACCATATATTCTTTCATATTTAATTTTATGATTATTCATAGTATATCCTAATATATCCATCAGGTTTCCTTTAATTAGCATGTACAATGCCGTATATAGACATGATAGTTACAGCCTTGCCAATTTGGTTTCAGTAATAATCACAGTGTCGTTACCTATTTGAACAGAGTCAGACAGACTTTATATACAGTCTGTGCCTAATAAAATAATACAGTTGGGAAATATTTTTTTATTCTATGAAGGGTAGTCACAACCTAATAATGCTTGGTATTTCCATTACGCAGCAACAATAAGCTTTCTTCTGCATTTTTTAAAATCCCTTTTGGTGATGTACATCTTGAGATATTATTAGTTCTCTACAATCGATAAAAATTCATTTTGCGCACGCCGTGCCATGCCTTTGTGTATATAGGTTTCGAACATAAGCCACCAAAATGAACCTAAAAGAACAATAGGTTTGAGCGGAGTTAATCCCCTTGTCTTCACAAAGAAATTAGAATATCTTTTGTTCTACAAAACCAAATTATTTAAATAAATTTCATCAGCAAGAAAAATATAATGGCTTTAATGTGATACCATATATACATGACATCACAAAAGATTTCAAACCTAAATATTCTTTCCCCGACTGTACCATTCTTTTTGACACAGACTGTATAGGGCCATGAACATGAATTGATATATGGCGCCTCCCTCTCTGTTTTTCTTTATAAGGTACAAATTTTAATATTAAAATGGTTTTTGAATTCATTTCACATATTTTTCTAAAGTTGAGAAAACATTTCTGTATCATTGTTAATATTGAACCCCGAGTTCAATAGGGCAGCAATTTCTTTATTACACCCTTGATAAAAATTTTGTGTAATTTTGATTCGACTAATGTCACCTGTCATCAAGGAGCACTTCCCAAAGAAAGAGTACCTGTATCGGTGCAGAAGTAGCAACACTCTGAGGCCTCTGGGCTATGATAGACGTAAAGGCTGATATGACGCACTGTGCGCTTCCACCATCAGCGCATGTCGCCGATATGCCACCAGTCATCCGAGCTAGCGATTCCATCTGATCGTCGGCCTCATGGAATGCGATCGTATGGACAATAACTCCCGAACTTTCGATGTCACCGAGGGTGTCAGCGATATAAGGTTCCTGATTCTGATCCCCATCACTTAGTAGAATAAGATAAGTACCTCGAGAGTCCATGCCGTTGAATTGTGCTACCTATCAAGAAAAGATCAGATAATATGCTACCGTTGTTTGGTTGAGAAATACACTGTCATTCTCTATGACATTTTCCTAATTTTATCTAAATGATCTTCATGAAACAAATTTTTTTTAATAGAAACTTTAAAGAATTTTTTTATTGGCAGATCTGCTAACATTGGCTAATAATACTTTTCTTTAAAGATTTCCAAAAACATTTTTGGTTTCAAATATTTATCCTCACTTGGCATAATTATAGCAACATACAAGTCATAAATGCATTTATCTGAAATTATTTTATATTTTTATATGTCTTTTATATGCTGCTATATAACATTAATGGCCAGAGTATTTTCGAAAAGAGGAGACTTGGCAACTACTCATTAATACCCCGTCACACTGAGCTCGTTCCTACTACGTCCTTGCAAATTTTGCCGAACGGGCATAGTCTGTGTGTAAACTGAGTGGACGTAGTAAATACTTCTTACGATCTGTTTACGAACTTCATGGACTAGCTCGGTCGGATTTTCAAAAAAGTGTTCAAAAAAAATCGGGCGCCCATCTCGTCCTAAAATTTAACGGGGTGGCAACGTACCTGAAACGAGATGGACGTACTACAAACGAAATTGCCGTACTTAAATCGTTCTAAAGATGTGCTAGGACGTCTTACAAACGAGCATTGTATATTCATTACCAGCTTGAAGTTACGAAGACGCATGAGGTCTGGCAAAAACGGGCTAGGGTTTTTATGGGAAACGGGCATTTGCGTTCAACACTTTCTAGACACGGGTAATGACGCAGTAAGAACGAGATGAACTTTTTGGAGGCCGTTTGGTCGACGTAAGAACGAGTAAGAACGGATTTTGACGGATTAAAAACGACCAAGAACTAGTTAGGTCGGGACGAAACGCATTGGAAACGAGTTGGAACTGATTAAGAACGGGTTGAAACTAACTGGGGACGGGTTTGGATTGTTTCAGACGGGCTCTGTTTCGTGGAAACGGTCATTTTCACCCGATTTTAACTAGATACAAACGGACTGCAGACGAGGCAAAGACGTGATGGACGTATTGAGGACTGTATACGAACGTTGTTCATCTTAATCCAGAAATAATTAGGTCAAATGCACGCGTTCTTTTTCGGACCAATGGCCGTTTTTCGTATTTATTCTAAAAGTTGTGAGATTTCTGTAATTTGAACAATTAATGTGTGGCAATCAAATAGCTGATCTATTCGCTTATACTACTATCACACTGAACAATTTCTTACCATGTTATTGAAATTATTGCAGAACGGGCTTAATCTATGTACACACGGAATGGACGTACTTGAGACCTATTTCAATCTGCTCAGGACTTTATAGCACGGGCTTGGATAGCAATACGTTTCAATTTTTAAACAGAACGGCATGTCATAATTCCCGTCACACTGAGCTAGTTCTCACTGCGTTCTTGGTAGTTCTTGTTGAACGGGCTCAATCTGTTTACAAACGGACTGAACGTAGTACAGACCTTTTAGAATCTAGTACAGACCGTTTACAATCTGTTTACGAACTTGGCGAACGGGCCCGAACGGAGAGAACGGAAAGGCATTCCGATTTTTTTTAACATGTTACAAAAAATCGTACTGGCTTCCAGTTCTAAAATCAAACGTAGTGACAACGTTCCTTAAACGGGTAGGACTTACTTTGAACGAGAAGGACGTACTACGAACATGGTACCTAACTTTTATCATGCTTCTCATAGGCACTTTAGTGACGGTTTGGACGTGCTACGAACGGTATAGAGTGAACGAGCTGTTTACTCGGTCTGAACTGGATAACAACGTATTGCGGACGCGATAAAGACGGAATTCACGTAACGAAAACTATTTATGAACTGCCTAGTATCGTATTCAAGAAATTATTTTTCAAAGTTATAAGTTCCAACCCGACCAAAGCCCGTTCAGCAATTTTTGAAAGAACGGGCAAGAACGTTATAGAACGTTATTGAACGACCTCAGTGTGACTACTCATTAACATGGCTCTGGTTTATATATATATATATAAAAGTGAAGACCAAAGAATAACATGATGGACAGGACGTTGCATGCGGAATTCACAGTCGTTGTATGTTTTATATTAGAAAGATGCTATATGGTTAATTGATTAACATACCTGAATGCCTGATATTATTCCACAGCCAATGCATGTAGAACCATCGGCACTGGGCGGGAGTTCAGATACCAATAGTTCCCTCGAGTCTGAGTCCGTGAGTTCCATCATATTAGACAACACGTAAGCAATTCTATTGAATTCCACGATGCCGACGTAAGTATTATTTGGGACCACACTTCCGATAAAGCTCTTGGCTCCCAGGATCATCTTATCAAAACGTTCTCCCTAATCATAAAATAATGAAACATTATGATATGTAATATATTTTGTATATATTTATCCCTGAGTTGAGGAGAGTACGCTGATGTACATAGATAAATTGTTAACAGAAATATGCATTGTATTGTTGTACTCTATTTAGCACTAATATTTCAAAATTTACACCATGAATATAAGTATGCATGCTTTAAATGGAGTCAATCAACATGATCAATATCAAAAGCTAGTCGTATTAACCCAGTGATAAACTCCTCAAAATAAGTTCCGCAACTCGACTTTGCGCCATAATAACTTTTCGGGTAAAGATTTTAGTCATTCCTGTTGTTTATATGATTTGAAAGCTCATTTATTCCCATTTTTATTGATATCCTATCCGTAATAATTGTGTCATGTTTCAATGCACAAGATATCTAAATATGGAGAAAAGTCATAACTCTTTTTGGTGCATTTCAATAGTTTTGATTTTTACAACCTTGAAACGTTCATTTATTCCTCTTTTTAGTGATAAACTTTTTGTCAAGGTGATGTCATGTCAGAATGCTAAGAACCTCTCAATATAAGGCAAAGCGAAAAACATTGCTCTGATTAAAGTTCTGTAACACAAATTTGAACATCTATAAATTTTGGTGTGGGTTTTAATCATTATTGATGTTCATATCATTGAAAACTTTATTCATTCCTCCTTTTATTGATACCCTATTTGCAATGGTGACATTATGTTTGAATGCACATTACTCATGAATATAATGTAAAGTGAAACGTGACACGTTTCAAAATACATTGATTTGCTCACATTGAGTAATTTGCAACAGACAACAATAGTCCCAATAGGCATTCAATTTCTGACATTCTGACATGTACTAATATTCAGGTATTCTGTACATGCAAGCATGACAGCATCGTTATAAATAGGGTATGATTGAAAACGGGAATAAATAAACATGACAATGTTATGAAAATCAATGATTATTAAAAAGTGTCCAAAAGGTATTTATAGCCTAATTGCTGAAATTTTTTGAAAGGCTTATTTCAATATTTAGGCAATGTTTGCGATATTTATCAATGAAAAGTTTATGAATGATTGAATCTTCTTTGAAAATATTCTGATTTTAATCATCCATTACTGGTTTAAATATAGTTTCTACTCTTGACATTAACATATTTAGATTTAAGTAAAATGGAAAATATATTCTGTTTTGAAGTGTAGTATTACCAGCTGAAGTATAGTTTCAATTGTTTCCAAGTATTCATTATACCTAGTTTGATGATATGAAGAGTTTCATTCCAAAAGGGACTAAATCCACTTTTATAACTTCAGAGGAAATGGCATTTCTTTATCAGGCTTTGTACAGGCGTCTATGGAAAAGGGAAATTACAAAAAATGCATTTTCTTGCAATCAACAATTAAGAAAATCCTTTTGTCCAAAGACTAGTACGTACCTGAACAATGTCCTGATATAAATAACTCAATTTTAATCAAAAGTGGATTTAGTCCCTTTTAGAATGAAACTCTTCATATGTATAATACAGTCTGGCAAAAATTATCTGCTGCCAATGGGAACGGTCAGTAGAATGGTGTAAAATCACTTGCTCGATGAAGTTTATTTTCTAGACAATAATATCTCTTTTAAACAAAACTACTTTGTGAACCTTGTGAAATCAATCTAATTGTTATTTTCTTCTTAATTCAAGAACGATGTTGGTAAATTTTTTAGGAAGTTCTTGATTTCATAATCACAATTGTATCCTACTAATTCGTTGGTTCTTTGGCAATTGGGCGTGCCGTTTGCGACAAATTAGAAAGCAAATTGATTCAATTTAGTTCAATTTCTTTTCCAAACACATAACATAAGCACATATTGTACTTTTTTACAAATAAAAAAAATATGGACAACTACATGGGAAGAACACAAACAACATTACAGTTATGTGAATGATGACAGCTATAGGAAGAAAAGAGTCTTATAAAAAAAAAATAGCTGCCCAAAAAGAAGTTATATAGTGAATAAATAATCTTACATCCATTGAACCACTTGTATCTAGTACAAGAACAATCCTCAATGATCCCTCTGGCTGTACCACTGTGAACATTGGTGATGTGTCGGTAACTTCTGGCAAGGATGGACTGTTTCCAAACCGAAAATCATCTGATTTCCCCATCACTTCCCAAATGCTTTGATAATCGCACTTGAGATTCTGAAGGTTTGGAGCTTCGTGGTTGTGATACCCTGCTTGGCCTTCTCGGTTATGGCAGAACATATCAATCTATACACAAAAAAAAAAAAGTAAGCCCCCCTAATCAAAATGATGTAACTTTTGAACGAGTTTGTTTAGAGTGCAATTATTTGGAGGGCAGTTTTATCCACTTATTGAGTACCGTCTGTGAAAAAATGACATCGATCACTTGAGACATGCATGAATGATCAACGTTTAAAGCAAAAATGGACATTTTCAAAAGTCACAAGGGTCATTTTAGAGGCTGTAAAAATAACAATTTTGTAAAATTTTCTTTTTACCTTGTGTTGAATTGTTTTGGTGGATTTATAATCCAAAATTTGATCATCCAACACAAATCCCGATACATTGCACTATTTTTCATGGATGAGTGAGAACAATTTTAAAAAATATGTTCAGGCCTCCAAAAATGGCAAAAATCAACAATTTTATTTAAAGAACTGACATCAGATATTATCATCAGCATTATCGACACATTTTGTGTGAAAATGAGCACTATTCGTCGTGTCATGGACGAGTGAGCACACTTTAAAGGTGACTTTTGTGACTTTTGTAATGACAATTTTAACGTGTTTAACGTGTGTTTATTCATACATGACGCAAAGGTTTTATCTCATTTTCGCACATAAGTTAGTCGATGAGTGTATAAACATAACCGCCAAACGGTATTACTCAACATCTTGTTGTTAAAAAGTTCCAGCATATTGATTTTGGGCTTGTTTTTGCTTCGAGATTTTACACAATGTGTCAATGGAGAGGATATCAAAATTTTAACAAAATAAAAATTCGGCTTAATTTCATTGATGATTTTTGTTAATTCTACTGGGAGTTTTTTTCACGAAACTTGGCACACAACTTCAGGGTGGTGCTACCTAACAAAAACAAACCCTAAATTGAGAATCTGATAAGGCACGGGGTGGGACCAAAGCTCTGAAATTTCTTCTTATTTACATATTTTTCTAATTTTTGCTTATGGAATTGAGGATGATATGCAGAATTACTGATCAATTATGATCAGTTGGGTTTTGCTAAGTGAACTTTGTGGAATTGGGGATTACAATTTCAAGCATGAGTGAACAGGAATGTTTATTTCCTATTGTTGCATTGTAACTTTCCAAGGTGTATTCAGTGGTGTGTTAGTTGTAGTCAGGATGGGGTGCAGAACAGGTGAGATGCAGGGTAAGATTTTTTATCACTTTTGATGATCGTTTTCATGATATTTTGGATTGTCTGAAAGTCCAACATCAGTGACATTCTTTTTTTTTCCAACAATGTGCATCGAAAGAGGAGGAGGACACGTTGAACATTGAACGTACAGACTTTTCTTTTCATTTTGCACTATCGGATTTTTTTTCCTCCTTTTTGTTTTGTTACAGGATGGATGAAACAGTTGTAAAATCGAAAAGAACAAAATCAAATGAAAACAAAGACTGACATGTTAATTTCACAAATTTATGTTACACTGTACCAAATTCCTTTACAAAAGTCCAAATTGCTAAAATGACTGGATAGTTGGTTGGTTGATCAAATCTTGGTCAAAAACACACCCATGCAAAAAAAAAAAGAGAGACATGGAGAGAAAGAAAGAAGAGAGAGGGAGAGAGGGATGAAGAGAAAGAGAGAGAGAGAGAGAGAGAAAGAGGAAGGGGAGAAAAGGAAGAGAGAGAGAGAGATTAAACACACCACTGAAGGACCTCACTAAATATACCTTGGAATGTTACAATGCAACAATAGGAATTACATATTCCTGTTCAACCATGCATGAAATTGTAATCCCCAATTCCACAAATTTCACTTAGCAAACCCCAACTCATCATAATTGATCAGTAAATCTGCATATCATCCTCAATTCCATAAGCTCCAAATGACTTTCCTCATGCAATTGGTAGGGCAATTCCTGAGCACCCTAATTTCGATACACTTTACAAAAGTGAACGCTGCTCATTCATGCATGACTTATTTTCGGACTTTTTGGTGTCATATGAAAGTTGGGATCTTGAGCTTCTTATACATTTAAATTTCATTACCTAAAATCATATATTTTTTTATTTTGCAGCCATTTCAAAAGTGTATAGTTCTTTTGGGGACGCACTGTATATTATGCATGTAGAAAGAATTTTACACAAAGGAATAAATTCAAATGCAGTTGGTACACTGTAGTATGTATGTGTGTGGGTGTGGGTGTGTCTATGTCTGTTTTTGCGTCTCCATACTTGTGTACTTGCATGTGTGTGAGCACGCGAGTGTGTGTGTGTGTGTGTGTGTGGGTGTGTGTGTGTGTGTGTGTGTGTGTGTGTGTGAACGAGCGCTTGTGTGTGGGTATGCGTGGATATGTGGGTGTGTTTGTTTATGCTTGGGATGAAAAAAAAAGAAAAAAAAAGTTTCTTAAACTTGGAACCAGGTTGCTTGGAATAGCTGTTGGTAGTAGGAAATGTCTCATTCGGCGTGATTACTTTACTGTAATTACTGTAATTGATCACTGCACTCTAAGTGCAGAAGGGTGCTTAACATTTACAACTGACTTTAGTTAATTCAACACCAAAAAAAATGTTGAGACCGCACTTCCAGCTAGGGACATCACGAGGTAGGCTAAACGAGGTAAAATACGGGATGACGCCTCATTTCTAAACGGGATATTCAACCTTAATTTTTACATTTTCTTATTTTCTATCTACATGCATTTCATTTATATATTGTTTCGAGGGAGGACGGGGATGTTCTCTCTTAAATGTTTAGTACATCCCAGTCGAGGAAAGTATGCAGTATCCACCAGAGTCCAAAAATAAAAATGTTAATGCGATATCTATCTTCTTCTTTTTTTTTTTTTTTTTTTTTTGGGGGGGGGGGGCTCCCAAATAGGTAAAATTGTACATCAACTTAATGTTTACGAAAATTACATTGTCATTCCAGAATAAACCGCTAGATTTTATTATACCGCCTTTCACTGCTCCCTACACCGAAAACCGAAACTGCTTTCAAATGTGATAAGCCCCCCTCCCCCACCCCCATACGAAGTTTAATTTCAGGTCTGCCATAAATGATTATCAAAATGTTGTGATACAATGAGCAATTTGTTCTTATTTCGTACAATGCAAATATTTGGCATTATTAGAAATCAATGTACGGTCATACCTTCAAGATTTCATTATTTTTAATATGTAAGACGGAAAGGGAAATTCCCGAAAATTTTCAAGATTTGCGAGTTTTCCCCCTTTTTAAATGACTATTGATCAATTAATCACGATTCGTTTCATCAGCACGGCTCCCTTATTCAACTCAACAAAAGCAAGAATGTGTTTTCACGGCAATTTTAATCAAAATAAATACTCAAAAATCGCATCGCAGCAAATCGCACAGTGCATGCACTGCAAAAACGCTGGTGTTAAATATGCAACACCATGCGGGTGTTAAATTTGTGGTGTTAGATTTTGGAATTAGAATGGCTATATCCTCTAACACCACTTGGTGTTAAGACAAATTCTGAAAAAGCACTTTGTTGAAGATTTTTGCAGGTAAAAGTCATATCATTTGATATAATCATATATAAATATCATTAATCACAAATATACAGCAAATTTAGCTTTAGTTTATGAAGTTAACTGAATATTTTTTAACACCAAAAGCTGGTGTTATTTAATCACACAAGCCCTGGTATCTAATATCCGACCACACCGATTGGTGTTAAATTAACACCAACAAGAATAAATCAACCACTCACTAGCGTAAATTCGCTCGCCCTATCTATTCATCAGGGGGATGACGCCTTTTGTATTTTTACGTAATTTCCCCAGATGAATAGCATTCTATACGGATTACGCCAGTGAAATCAACACCCACTGGTATCAAATTCGACATTAACACTATGAAAAGAGTCAAATTAACACCAGAATGTGGTGTTAAAATAACACCAAATAGTTTTATTAATGTATTTCTAACACCCAAACTGGTGTTAATATAACACCAGTTGGTGTGGTCGGATATAGATTCCGGGCCGGTGTTAGATTTAACACCCGTGGTGTTAAATTTAACACCCCAGTTTTTGCAGTGTGGTGAGTTTAAGACCTAGTGACCTGAGAAAGAGAGAGAGAGAGAGAGAGGGAAGTCCTTAAAAAAAAAAACTTTTTAACAAACCACCCTGAATGGCAATGGTGATCTTCTTTCAAACACCCTTCCCCTCCATCAACTATGCAAACGGAAAACTCCTTTCTTTGGTTTAACTGTGATTTCCTTTTACAAATTATATCAATATGTGTCATTATTTCGTTTACTACTGTCTTACTGTGTCAATATTGGATGCAAACATCAGTGACGCCTTAGCAGTCTGTCCAGTAGATTCAGGGACGAACATACAAGATTCGGGTAAATCCCCAAACTGATCTTGTTGACATCCATATCCATCGTCATTCTGGAATACCCCATGAACTTGAGAAGAGCATCGGGTTCCTTCAAGATCGCCCAAAATAGCATTGGAATTCTTCACTTGGTAGTATGGTTTGTATAAGGGATCCGCATAGATCCCTGGTACGTAGTCCTCGTCGAAGACTCCCCAGCGAAGTTTGGCAAACTGACGAGCAATCACCTTGCCTTTTATTCACATATGGAAAGATTATAGACTAATGTATAAATATAAATATATATATATATATATATATATAGAGAGAGAGAGAGTGGCGGCTAAAATTATTTAGAACACCAAATGAATTTAAATGATTTTGGTTGTTTTCATTCAGTTGACCATTTAAATACCTATAAAGTGGTTGGACTGTCTATCATTATACTTTACAAACTAAATAACATATTCATGCGTAAGGACACTGGCCCCAAATAGCCCTATTTTGTGTAACGATACCAATAGTAAAATCTAAATATCTTGCCCTATCAGGATTTAAGTGTCATAACGTTATATATGTCAAGTCTCTCCCTAAAAAAGTATGCATTTTCGGAAAGGAAAATTTATGAAAATGTGTCAAAAATGGCATTCATGATAGGTACGATGAAGTAGTAATACCTAATGTGGGGGGTTTTGAATTCTTAATTTCGAGACCCTATTCAAGTCTTTCTTTCCTTTGACCCTTAATCTTTCAACATATTTGAATTGCCCATGAAATTTGCTTTAAACAAATATACATTTATAAGGTTTGATAATACAACAGCGGTGGACTGTACCATATTGAAAAAAATAAATCTTAACATTAAATGGGCATGGTTATTCGAAGGATCTTACCACCAAGGGAGGGGGCCAATCCACCCCTCCCCATGCATGAGACTAAATTTTCTGAAACTTGGCATGTATTTGGGAGCTATTAGAATGAATAAACCTGCAAAGTTTCATACTTCTATCTAAAATACTTTTTGAGCTACCCGCATAAATGAATGTAATTGGAATTTTACGTTTCTGCATTTTGTGCACTAGAAAGCATCTCGATATCATTTTTCGGCTTGTATTTATATTCTTTGGGCACACGTGTCGATGATCATATATATATATATATATATATATATATATATATATATATATATGTGATACGTCTTGTCGAAATGAGAGAGAAGTCGCAGATCAAAGATCCGAGTAAATCGACAAACTAATAAAAAACTCAAAATTTTGAGGAATTTGTTTTTTTTTGATTTTCTGGTTTTACCATGCTTCATCTTTGCTCTGTTAAAAAAATGAGTGAAAATGATAGCAGGAAAGTGGTAAAAAAGCAGTTTTTCGGCGAGTGTTTTTTTCGGTCATAATTTTTTTTTCCGGACATACACACCAAGCGAACGTCCACGCTCATTTCCCCTCTCCGTTTAGCTCCGCCCTTAGCAACGCATGGCTTTGTTTATTGGACGTTCACGGTCGTGTG
>CALNVZ010003435.1:5890948-5917538 GCA_940671915.1 Paracentrotus lividus | reverse complement strand
ATCCCTCTAAACGTATTTTTAATGCCCTTTCTAGCACTTATGTTTTTAAAAATCATTTAAAACATGTAAATCTATTTGCAATTGATATTTGACAATATCATGGGGGCAATAATTTTACACTTTGCTTTAAGTGTGTAATAAAACTGTAATGTTACTTAAACTTTAAATGTTGCTTAAACTCCAAAATGTACATTTTTCTTTTAAAAGGGGGCACTTTTAATCTCTCAAAAATCAATATATTGAACAGCATATAAGTAAATTAAAATATTACTTTAATACCCAGCCCCTCCCTATCCCATACATTTTGCTCATTATGCCACTGAGGTAAAGGGCCCCCTTTTAAAAAAAAAGTGCCCCCCCCCCCCACTTTCAAAGTCGTTCCGCAGCCTCTGGATACAAATTATTGCTTATAAATTTATTTTGTGTTTACCATGTGCATTCGCCACCCCCTTGCTTCGTGTGTTCACACGGATAGGCCTAAAACGTTTTTAATTGCATGCCTAAAAACGAATTTGACTGCTGGAAGCTCACCTCCACTTCCTTTTTACAGCTGGAAATTTTTAAATTGATCGTACGAATTTGATTTCATGCACATTAACGAAATTCACTGCACATAAACACTTTTGATCGCACATAAACGAATACGAATGGTCATTAACGATTACGAAGAACATAAACGAAATCGAGTGCTCTAAACGTTAACTTAAATTACCGATAGCCCCGCTCCGGGAAGGTATCGTTTAAATTGACTGAACATTAGCGAATTCGATTGAAAATAGTTTAAAATCGACCGGGAAAACCTATATTTCAACATATTTGAATTGCTCATGAAATTTCCTTTAAAAAAATATACGTTTACAAAGAGTGTCTTCATTAAATTAAAAAAATAGTCTTAACCTTCAATGGGCATGGTTATTTTTGGTCATCTAACCACCAAGTGTGGGGGCGAATCCACTTTCCCCATTTGACGAAATTTGCTGAAACTTAGCATGTATTTGAGGTATGTTAGAATAAATAAGCCTGCTAAGTTTCATACTTCTACTTCAAATATTTTTTAAGCAATCGGCATATGTAATTGGCATTTTACTTTTTTGCATTTGGACTACATGTTTAATACACAAGTCTATGGGGAAACCAAAAGTGCATAGCGCAACTATTTTTAATGCTGCACATTACCAGATGGTCGAAACTAAATAAATTTTGTATCAACATATACGTAAGACCCTATGCTAAAAAGTCATGAAAGCTTATGGCACACAAAATATATCTTTAATCTGATTTCGGCAAATGAACTAGGGCATTGATAATCCCATAGACTTTGTGTAGGTTCAGGTGTTCTAATAATTTTGGCCACCACTGTATATATATATATATATATATATATATATATATATATATATATATATATATATATATATATATATATATATATATATATATATATATAATACACACGATTATATTTATACAAAATATTTCCAGATCATTCTGTTTTGGGTTTAAGAGAGTAGCTGAAAATACTTCACAAATTCTAAAGTATTACAATTTTAACAATCTTTATAGTATTACAGATTTAGCAAAAATTTTCTTTAAAAAAAAAATAAAAATAAATGATAAAGGCTTAATAGCATTGGTTAATGACATGATAAGCCGTTTCTTTGATAAGCGCAAAGAGACACATTATTTTTAATTTGTGATCTATAAGAACTGACTGCTAGCCCGTATGATTGTAACAGTGGCGGATCCAGGATTTCATTACAGGGGGGCGGGCAATATCGGAATTTCAAGATTTTGTACACCCATTTTTTTCCCGTTACACCGGGTGAGCCAAAAGTACACTTAAATTTTACGTCACGCTGCCGAGCGATAAGCGGGAAGGGGGAGGGGGGGGAGGTTAGGTCTTAATTTGGCCATCAAGAGGTCATCATGTATCTGCCATAGGGGTTAAAGGTTGGGTCAATCGCACGCTCGTTTTCTTCCTTCCTCCTCCCCCCCCCCCCCATTTTTTTTTTTTTTTTGGCTGGGGGGGGGGGGACTGGGGGAGGGGCCCCTGGATCCGCGCCTGATGTTGATCATACAGTATGTAAATAATATACGCTTTTTTCTTTGTACTTATTGAGAAAAAAACTTAAACGATAAGATAATACTCAGGTGTGCATGCTCAAAGGGCAATATAATGCCCTTTTCTTGGTATTTGTTTCGAGGCACTTTTTCTTTGTGGGGATCCTGTATGTAATTTAACGCAAACGGAGACAGAATTAAAGCTGTTTCTTACCAGATGTCCCGAATTGATTGCGAACATCTTCATCAGTGAGGAAGGTCTCAGATAGTCGCATGAACAGCCCATGTCTACCACATTTAGAGGGGTTGTCAACGGAGGGACGATCAGACTCCTGACTGGTAACTAGGACATTAGCATTCTCGAAGGCTTCTAGACGTGCAACTTGGTACTCGGGCTTCCTGGACCAAGTGAGCGGAACAAGAATGGTGATCTCCCCGAAGTACACTCGACGATTGGTGGCAGAGAATAGGACAGAAGACCCATCACTGAAAATATCCTGTTGTGGAAAAGGATTTGAAAATGGGGCGGGGGCTTTAATTTAAAAGGACAAGCCATGAAAATTGGGATGACTTGAATGAAAAGAAAGTGAGAATAATATCGCAACTGACTAAAGAAATGAACGAATTATTTAATCAATCAATCACTCAATGTTCATATCCATTACCAGTTATTTCCAACCAAATGGTACAATCTGTATAATTATACTCTTTACACAGATGATAGAAAGACATTGTTTAACATTCGTACCAAAACGATGTCACTATCAACATTTTATTATTGTAAAGTAGGTTGGAAATTTAGGGGCCTTGATTGCATGCCTTGTAACAGTATATAAATTATTATTTATTAACTTCATAGTACAACAAAATAATTTTAACAAAAGATAAAAGAATAGATAACTGTCAGAATGAACACATGCCAACCAATTTAATATGACATTTATCATTGAAGGTTGAACAATAAGTACGAGTACTTAAACCATTGAGTTTAAAATAAAACTGTAATGTTTTTCAAATTCAAGCTTAAATTAATTCCTCTATCTCTAATAAAATATCATTAACACGATTAAAGACCTGCCTATTTCCTTTTCTGATAACTCAAACTTATTTTTAAAAATAAAATGTACAAAATCGATTAGTGGGATGGACCCCGCCATTTGAACACTAGTGTTTTTTTGTTTTTTTTTTTGGTTTTTTGTTGTGTGTGTAATAATTTTTCTCCTTCCACATACCAATAATTTCCATGCCTTACTTTTGAAAGAGTTGAACATCATGTGTTTTCATCAACCCTTATTTGGATCAAGCAAGGAGCTTCAAGCTCTTTGGATCAAGTAGCGTATAGACTTTATTAAGTCATTTCTATTAATGCTGTTTATAGAGCATTGCAATTTTTCTCTCACTCCGATAAGATTTTCGCTTTTATGGGCAATTGGAACCATTGAATAATATGATTACAAGTAAAATATCATATTCAACATTATATTCTGTATATTTCTGTTTTAATAAATAGTAATGCCAATTTCTGTTTATACATCAACATTTCGCTGTATATAGTTTTTCGAAACTTTCTTGATTGACAATAATGATATTTATTCAGTGAAGAAGTTTCATCGAGCATTTAGGAATCGCGAAAACGTATAATTCGGTGGTCACAACTCAATTCTCTACGTCGTAGAGAGTTGCACTTATAACGTGTTGTGACCAACATATAAGACAATCTGCTCACCTTGATATTTTGGATGATACGTGGGTCTTCTTCGATTTCCTTGTCGATGGCGATCAGAATGTTGGTGTAAGCCCCGTCTTCTAATTCGATGGGATTACGTGTCTGTGCCTTGCAAAGATTGGCCGCCAACAAACCACATAAGTAAGTTTGAAAACACAAATACACCAACCGTTTAGCCGTCATCGTAGCTGCTTAAGTTTTCTGAAGTCGAAAAAGTAGATTTTGTATATTTTATGCAAATTATACTGAAGACACAGAACAGTGAGTCGTATTACATTTGATCAGGGGGCTGTCATAAACCCTTTCAGATTAACCCAGGTCCAAGAATCCCGGGGGGGGGGGGGTCACTCACCACACGATGTGCTACGCATACGTGTCCCCAAAAAGCGTCGAAAAGGGTCTGTTTTCAGCCTTTCAAACCCATATTAAAGAATATCCTTCGCCGACGCCAACAAGGGCAACTTAGCGAGCGAACCCTTTTCTCTATCGTGCGAATCCTGTCTTTAGAAATACATGTAGGTTATTAATAAAAAAAAGACTTGTCCTTCCCCTCGTGTTTTTCACGTGTCGACATACTCGTACCTTGCGGAACCAGTTGTTTCATCTACCTGTTCATGTGCGTTCACACATGAATGATTATGTATTCTTTCTTTGTATTTCAATATCTTAATTGTCCATGGGAAATTACCAGCTAACAAAATAAACACCTCACAAAAAGTTTCGCAAATAGACTTTGGGCCATGATAACTTTTCAGGTACGCTTTAGTTATTCCTGATATTCATACCATTGGAAAGATAATTTATTCCCCTTTTTATTGATATCCTACTTGTAATGTCATGCTTCAATTCACAGAATATCAGAATATGGAGAAAAGTAAAAAGTCAACTGTTGCAAAATGCATTTATCAAAGCAAAGTTCCGCAACTCGACTTTAGGCTCTGATAACTTTCGGGGTATTTTCTAATTTTTATTGAATTTTAGACGATTGTCAAGATAATTATTCCTCTTTTCAATGACACCCTAATTGTAACGATAATGTTGTTTCTGCATGGACAGAACACCTGAATGTTAGGACAAGTCAGAAGTTAAATGTTGCAAATTGAATGCCTAATGTGAGTATTATCGTCTGTTGCGAGCAATAACAATGCATTTCGCAACTTTTCACTTTTTACTTTGCATTATATTCGTGAGTTATGTGCATTCAAACATGATGTTACTATTGCAAATAGGGTATCAATAAAAAGAAGAATAACTGAACGTTTTAATGCTATAAAAATTGACAATGATTAAATACCCACATTAAAATGTATCAAAGTTCAGAGTTGTGTTACAGAAATTTAAACTGAAAATCATCTTTCGCTTTGTCATGTATTCAGGGGTTCTGTAGACCCAGGCATGACATCACCATGACAAATTAGGTATCAATCAAGAGAGGGATTAATAAACTTGACAATGGTATAAAATTCAATAAAAATTAGAAAATATCCCCAAAGTTATCAGGACCTAAACTCGAGTTGCGGAACTTCAATGTGATCAATAAAAATGCATTTTACAACATTTGACTTGTTACTTTTCTCCATATTCTGATAATCTGTGCATTGAAGCATGACATAATCATTACAAATAGGATATAAAAAAAAGGGGAATAAATTATCTTTCCAATGGTATGAATATCAGGCATAACTAAAGCGTACCTGAAAAGTTATCATGGCCCAAAGTCGATTTGCGAAACTTTTTGTGAGGGGTTTATAATAGTTTGATTTCATTTTCTCATTCATTACTTTGTCTGTTAAAAGCCTCTTGCCCTCTGTTGATTCTTCTTCTCTATCTCCTCCTTCTTATGCTACAGTCACACAGACACTTACGTATAGTTACGTCCCGATGCGTCCAAAAATTATTTTCTTTTCTGCGGATCCCCAGTGATGCCTACCCGTCATAGTCAGCAGTGGAAATATTGATAATTTCGTTCATCCAGTAAAACAAAGAAATACATAAGAAATGATAGAATAGAAGATGAAATAATATTTGGACGCAACCGGACGTATCTATACGTAAGTGTCTGTGTGACTGTAGCATTAATGCTACAGTCACACACAGACACTTACGTCCGGTTGCGTCCAAAAATTATTTTCTTTTCTATGGATCCCCCCGGATGCCCTCCCGTCATTGTCAGCAGTGGAAATAGGGATAATTTCGTTCATCCAATAAAACAAAGAAATACATAAGAAATGATAGAATAGAAGATGAAATAAGATTAAAACAACAAAAACGTAACTATACGTAAGTGTCTGTGTGACTGCAGCATAAAGGCTTCTTCTTTTTCCGCCTCCTCCTTTTTTTTTAACCTTCTCTCTCCCCTCGTCTTGCTTTCTAGTCGCTCTTCGTCTCTTTTTCCTATTCACATTATCTCCTCTCTCTTTTCCTTCCTCCATCTTCTCTCTCTCTTTTCGTATCTTTCATATTCATATTATCCCGTCTCTCTCTCTCTCTCTCTCTGCGGATCTCTTTTTCATGTTTATATATTTTTCTCTCCACCACTTCTCTCTTTCTCCTCTCCTCGTCTCTTATATTCATATTATCTTCTCTCACCTTCTCTCTCTTTCCATCTTTTCTTTCTCTCTCTATTTCTCTCACACACCCACTTATTCGCTGTTCTAATCTACAGTCATGATTTCACATGGAATTGGTTTTAGCCGGGTATCTTCTTCAATATGTTCTATTGTTGTTATTCACTCTCGGGTTTCCCAATCTTGTGTAAATACACCATCTATCACCTTTTTACCATTTCCCCTCTCAAAAGTTGTTTTTGCTTTTTGGGGGGAAAGCCCACGAAAGAAGGCACCCACTAAGGCCCCTATATCTGCTAAAATATTTATTTGTGTTCTTTCAATCATTGCACATCAAGATTGATTCATAAATATCAGAAAGATAAAGATTTATTGACAATCCCTAAATTTATCATGAAATGGAAAATATCTCTATTTTACATCATGGCTATGTATATGTATATTTTTCACCGAAACTCATTATACACTGGTATAAACACACTCTATATGTACATTATTTTCAAGGTGTTTACATTCTTTTAATATGTATATTGCACATAGATTCTTTAAAATTTAAAAACAATATAAAGAAAGACAAAATTTGTTCTTCGTTTTAAATATACATCCAGTACAATCTTAAAGGTCTCTATACAGGGTGTTCCTGAAAAAAAAAATGGAACCAAAGTTCGAGGGTCAGTCATATCAAGAATGCATGGTTTATAATTGTGATTCTCTAAAAAAACAAAGTAGTACATCAAGTTTGATTTGTAGTGTAGAATTTTTCACAGATCACAGAGTTAGAATCCTTTGAATCAAGGTGAAGGGTGCAAAATTGACTTTTTCTGGGGTTTTGATTCGTAGGGTATGAAACAAACATTTTCCAAGTTTTGGTTTTATCATTTTTTTTTTCACAGCAAGTTTTAATGAAATGCTATCTAACCTTTTGCAATATAATGCAATGTTACATATTACCATTGCCTAACTTTTCAATGAATAAAAATGAAAGAAGAATGACATTGCCCACATTTTTGTGTAACATGGTACTTGTTCTGCTGCAATATCAGGTATGCATAACCCTGCATTTTCTAACTGATCGACCAGATATTGCTCAATGACCTCATGCCTTTCAGCCCTCAAAAGACAATTACCTTCTTCCTCTTTTAGGAAAAACTATATCTTTTTAAATTTGGTAGAAGGACAATCCTAACATGTACATCTTTTTACAATATACAATAGACTATATAATTTTTAGATTCAATTCTTCCATAAACATACAGGCAGTGATCTCACACATAAGTATACGATGCATAATTTTCTATGGTTTCGTTCTGATATTTTGATTTTATCAGGTGTGCATACATGTACGGTGTTTCAACTCCTATTTAGCATACCCCTATTTGAAGTATGAAACAATCTCTAAATGTACTAATGTGTGGAACACTGCATGGCTAACTTGTGTAAACATATATAAGGCACTGTTAAACAAATTTATACATGAAAAAATGCGTTTGCAACAAAATAAATCCAAAGGTCCACAGATGTAAGACATCAGTCAAAATTAATCTGCAATCAATAAAAAAAACTTGTTAAATATTTTTCAAATTCCTGAATCCAAATATTTCTCTATACAATTTCTTTTCTACATACAATGTACACCATAACTCATTCTGAGGCAAGAATAACTTAGTTTTATTACAATACTATTGAAGACCTACAACTGATCCAAAATAGCCAACTATTGCATGCATTAGTTTCAGTTCTCAGAAGAAATGCACAGGTCAGTAAATTTCAATAAATTGGGTCATCTAAAAATAAAAGATATTTTACAGTGTTAAAAAAAGAAATTCATCTCTTATATGTCCCTCTACATGAAATTAATTGTCATTTGCAAATTATTTGTCTACAAATGTGACTTTGAAGATGAATTATTTGAATAAAAATGGTGAACATTAGGAAAGTATATCAAAGGAATACACACATATTTAACCTGCTGGCTACTAAATTATTTGACAAAATAAAAACTGGCTCTAAAGCCTAAATCAGTGAATGTCCCAAGAGTGAATTTTATTCTCCAAATTGTTTTCAACATCAAATAATCATGAGACTCCTGTTCCTCCCCTACATGTAGTTAATATTTTTGACCCTTGACGATTAACCCAATATAATCACTTTTTCTTCTATGAAATGATGCCTTTAGTGGTTTTTGATAATACAAAAAAAATGCCCACAGGGACACATGTTTTAGAATTAACCACCTTTCAATGGGATGTCTTCAAACTTAGACCTATGACAGTGTCGAGAAATGGGCAACTGATAACCCACTTAAAGGCAGAGGCATTAGATCCCAAATGTGTAAACCACTTTCTAGGAAGATTGATAGCTCAGTGAGTACAGTCTGTCTTGCGACAGGGAGGTCTGAAACTAAGTTAATGTGCTAGTGCCATTTGGTAAAGCAGGTATCTGTATTACCAGGTCTCTCGGATAGGACTGTGAGTTGACCATAGGTTGCGTACTTTAAAGCATTTAACCGCAGTAAGGTAAGATATAAGAAGCAATCATTAATTCATATTGGCCATATAAACCCCTCCCAAAAAGTTTCGCAAGTGGACTTTGGGCCATGATAACTTTTCAGGTACGCTTTACTTATTCCTGATATTCATACCATTGGAAAGATAATTTATTCCCCTTTTTATTGATATCCTATTTGTAATGGTTTTGTCATGCTTGCAATGAGCATAATATCAAATATGGAGAAAAGTAAAAGTCAAATGTTGTAAAATGCACTTTTATTGATCACATTGAAGTTCCGCAACTTGACTTTAGGTCCTGATAACTTTGGTGATATTTTCTAATTTTTATTGAATTCTATACCATTGTCAAGTTAATTTATTCCTCTTTTGATTGATACCCTATTTGTCATGGTTATGTCATGCTTGGGTCCACAGGAACCCTGAATACCACCTGAATACATGGCAAAGCGAAAGATAATTTTCAGTTTAAATTTCTGTAACACAACTCTGAACCTTGATACATTTTAATGTGGGGATTTAATCATTGTCAATTTTATAGCATTAAAAGTTCATTTATTCTTCTTTTTATTGATACCTATTTTCAATAGTAAACATCATGTTTGAATGCACATAACTCACGAATATAATGCAAAGTAAAAAGTGAAAAGTTGCGAAATGAATTGTTATCACCCGCATGAACAGACAATACTCACAATAGGCATTCGATTTGCAACATTTGATTTCTGACTTGTCCCAACATTCAGGTGTTCTGTACATACAAGAACAATACTGTGGTTACAATTAGGGTGTCATTGAAAAGAGGCATAAATTATCTTGACAATGGTTTAAAGTTCAATAAAAATTAGAAAATACCCCAAATGTTATCAGAGCCTAAAGTCGAGTTGCGGAACTTCGCTCTGATAAATGCATTTTGCAACATTTGACTTTTTACTTTTCTCCATATTCTGATATTATGTGCATTGAAGCATGACAAAATCATTACAAATAGGATATCAATGAAAAGGGGAATAAATTATCTTTCAAATGGTATGAATATCAGGAATAACTAAAGCGTACCTGAAAAGTTATCATGGCCCAAAATCCACTTGCGAAACTTTTTGGGAGGGGTTTATAATATTCTGGATCCAATTTCTTAACTGAGAAAACATTTTCAGGGAAGGAATTTGGAATTCAAGGTTATGCTGGGCAGCTAGGTGTTACATAAAGTTGCTTTTAAGTTATGCACAATTTTACAAACGAGTGGAATATGGAAAGCCAAATGGGATGCCCAGAAGTCTTCTTGAAGTTGGACTGTATTTCCAATAATCTCAATCAAATTGTTGCTAAACATATCCTTCACAAGCTTGAAGATATTTCAAGATAACACCATAATTCTTCATAGCCCATAGAGAGAATAGGCAAGACTTTCATGACTTCTGGATCACATACATCAATCTTGTCAAGGTAAGCCAGAACTAAACTGGTTGAGGTATGAAGAATTTTGGCATCCTTCACATTCAAAATATTTGTTGATAAGGTTAATTCAAATTTGCATATTTCAACTTAAGCTCATATGGTTTGAAATGATTTAAACATCCCATTTGGCTTTTGGCTTTAGGCTTTTCATATTGAAGTCATTCATTAATAAATTACAAATGGCTTGGTGAAACACCCCCTGGCCCATGTTCAAGAAAGATTTTTTTTTCAGGATTACACTGCATAGATTTCATATTCAGGGAAACTCTTCAATGTCCTCAAAGGAAGGCAATGGACGACTGGCTTGCATTCTGCAGAACACACACATATGAGTCTCCCTTACGTTCTCCAGCTGGGTGATGGAAAATGGCTTGCCACACTCATCACACTGGAAAGAAATGAAATAATGAAAAAATGTGTTAGTCTTGCCTCATGGACAGGAGGTCAACGGTTGGATTCCTGGCCAAGTCATGTCAAAAATTTTTCCAAAGTTACTTATCATGTTATGCAGGGCCCGTTTGGTGAACAGTTGCTAAAAACTGAAGTGGCTTAGTTGTAGCAGTAGTAGTAGTCTCTGATATATAAATATGTTGTTTCCATTTCAGAATTTTGCTACATTCCTCTATCATCTTCTTCTGTTTTGTCACTTCTTTATCAGTTTTTATCTTCAATAATTTTTTTTTATAGAAGTGATTTGTGAAATTGATTATGGTTTTAGTTGTGAATTCATACATTATAATCAAAATCAAAACATGGGAGAAATACCACTTCTTCAAGAAGTGGACAGCTCTGTATATGAGTGTGCTTAGTTCTTTAAAGGAATGTGCCTAAAAGCAATTTAGCAATAATTGTATAATATCTTTTTGGGAGTGCCTGTTTGAGTAAGAATATAAACCCCTATCCATACCTACCATGATCCTATCACTCTCACTAATGTTCCACAGCGTTATCATGTACATTTGATATGATCTGGATAGAATCTTTAGACTTACCTTAATTATTTTGAGTCCCATGTTCATCTTATTCTCCATCACAACTGGAATCCTATCACTATCACCAATGTGCCACAGTCTTACAGTCTTATCACGTGAACTTGATAAAATCCAGTTAGAATCTTGAGATACATCCAGTCCTGTTACCCAATCTTGATGACCCTGAGACAAAGACAGCAAATACTCTTTGATCACCAATGTACTACTCATTTAGTAAAAAAAAAAAAAAATATATATATATGGTCATATTCAAACGTGAGTGACATGACATTTGGACTATAAGAAGGGCGCATATCTTTGCACTTGTAGGTTATGTGTGAATCATGACTAGCGCATTATGTATATTGTAGGAGTGGCATGTGTCATTACCAGTTGGATTTGAATTTTACAATTGGTCCTGGAAATTATGATTTAAAAAACAGTGTGTGAGTAGTCGGAGACAAGGCAGACAGAAACTGAGATGGACAGATGGCATAAAACAATTAACAGGCCTCTCCCTAGTTGCGCTCATCGCATGGCACAAGACAGAACTAATTGGAAAAGCATCATCAACAGAGTCACAAAGGGTCAGACATGACCTGTATGACATCGATCGATCGATCGTGTGAGTGACACGACAAAAATAAAAAGACATCCATTTCTGACCATTATTGGTTATGGATGGATTTGTGCCCAAGTAGATATCTAAGGGTACCATAAGTGCTGGTATAATTATGTACATGAATATTGTACCTCTCTGACATTTATTGTCCTTATCAATTATTTCCTCTCTGTGGAAAATTGTCCACCTTTATGTGTCGTGAGAGAAACCACATCCAAACGTGAGTGACACGACCAGTGCTTTTAATTCAACATTTCAAGTAAATAACAAGATTCAAATTACATGTGTTTATATGCCAAGTTAGAGTAGTCCATGATAATGACTTTAAGCAAAAAAACTCTGACAAAAGTGACTAGATATAAGAATAGGAGGCATTTAAAGCACCATGGTCCCATAAATGCAAATTCCTGTTTTCTCAATTATTCATCGTAAGAAAACTAGATCACATAATATTTGAACTTAAATGATTGGCTGTATTGTAAAGAAGCCTTTGTGATGATTTCAGATCCTAATTTGCATTTTCAAAGGCACATTGCCACATTGAAATTTCAGCTAAATGTCCCACTTAGTTTGAATATGACCATATATATATATAATCCTAAACCCTACCTTACATGTACCTGGACTTGCTTTAAAAAAACACATTACCTGGACTTGGATTTTATGTCGTCATATATATTAAACTCGGCCCCAATTAAAATGGCTCTTTGTTGAAGGACCACACCAATTTCATAAATTTTAAGTTTCTTATGCCTATAAAATATTTTTACCCCGAGTTAAAGATATGCACATAATTTCCAAAATAATTTGTCCATTTAACGTAGTTCAACATTAAAATGGTATGTTAGCAGAACATGACTATGTCCAGCTAATGTCACTCAATATACCATATATACGCACGTGTGCGCGAGCCTGCGCGTGCTCCCCAGTCCCACATACAGATTTTAATGTAGGTACCATTTGTTTCTTCTTTTTTTTTCAAACACTTTATACCAGAGTGTATTATCCCATTTACAAAACACTAATTGCATAAATCGATTCCCCAGATACATATTCACACTCTCATAATAAAGATATATATTTCAGATTTTAAAAAAAGGGTAAAAATATCACAGTCCTCATAATGTAATAATTTACATCGTGCATGATATACACAATCATTTTTAAACCACCGATTAAAGTACTTGTGTAGGGCCAAACAAAATCAGAAATGTATTTCTGAATAAATTTTGGTGAATTATCTTTTCTAATACCGTGCAACTCGACTTCTAAACAAAACGATTTCTAACATAAATTTGGGTGTAAACATTAAGTGGACATGTATATGTCCTGCTAATGTAAAAGACCTCCTAATGTACGTTTTTGAAGCAGGCAAAGACCACCTAAGGTAGGCCTTAGATAAATATATATATATATATATATATACATACATATATATATATATATATATATATATATATATATATAATCCTAAACCCTACCTTAGCTGGACTTGCTTTAAAAAAACACATTACCTGGACTTGGATTTTACGTCGTCATATATATTAAACTCGTCCCCAATTAAAATGGCTCTTTGTTGAAGGACCATACCAATTTTATGTATTTTAAGTTTCTCATGCCAATAAAATATTTTTACCCTTAAAAATATATATATATATATATATATATATATATATAATATATATATGTATATTAAGGAAGGACTAGGTAGTAAAATTCGGTTTGAATTATCTGGTACAAAACCAGGTTATGAATCAATTTTTGTTGAATTGTCTGGTAACAATAGAAAGACAGTAGTTGGTTGTGTGTATAGAGCTCCAAATAACGATAGTACATCTTTTTGTGAAAACTTTGAATTACAGCTACAATCTCTTAGCAGAGAAAACAAAGATGTGTATATTATTGCCGATTTCAACCTTAATTTGCTAAATTATGATTCTGATGCTAAGGTGAAAGATTTTGTTGACTTGATGAATTCTTTTGGTCTATTTTCCCTTATCTCAAAGCCCACTCGAATCTCACATAATACAGCCACTCTTATAGACAATATATTTACGAACTGTATTCATAATGATTTTGATGCTGGTGTATTATGTTCAGATATATCAGACCATTTACCAATTTTTTGTGTTAATAAGGGTGATTTTGTTGATAGATCAAACAACCAAGCCACATTTAAGCGATTAATCACAAATGAAAGGATCTTGACCTTTCAGCAAAACTTAATGCATACTGATTGGCAGGACTTGTACCTGCTAGATAATCCTGAAGAGTCTTATGAATATTTTATTCATCTTTTCACTGATTTGTATGACCAATGCTTCCCTCTTGTCAAAGTGATAAATAAGAAGAAATGCAAGAAACCTTGGATCACTCCTGGGCTATTAAATTCAATCAATCGCAAACATTATCTATATTCAAAATATGTCAAAATAGCAAATTGTACAAATAAAAAGAAATATGTTGATTATAAAAATGTTCTTGTTAGAACGCTTCGTTCAGCAAAACAGACATTTTATGACGACCTATTTCAAAGTGTTAAGGGAGATATTAGGAAAACTTGGTCACATATCAATGAGTTACTGGGCAGGGGTAAGAAGCATTTGATCCCCTCAGAGATGTTTCATGAGGGGTCATCGTTAGTGTCAAGTAAGCAAAAGGCTGAATGTTTTAACAAGTATTTTATTGGATTGCCTGCTAAATTAAGTAATTCCAACAGTACCGCAGTCTTTTCATGAATTTTTAAAGCCAAACACTGATAATGCGTCTCTGTTTCTTAGACCAACTTCTGTCTTTGAAATCATTAATTTTGTTTCGTCACTTAAATCATCAAAGTCAAGTGGTTCAGATGATATTGCCCCTAGGGTTGTTAAAGAATGTATCCATTTTTTTGTTGAACCATTATGTGTTATTTTTAATAACTCATTGTCACATGCAGGCGCGTATCCAGGATTTCGCACCCCGGGGGGCCCGACGTGAATTTGGCGCCCCCGTGTAATTTTCAAAATATGTTGCCCAGTAATTTTACATGATTATGAAAGAGAGATGAATATCTATCTATCTAGCTGCTTATCTATCCTTCTGCTTCCTCCTAAGTTTAAGATAATTTGTCACCCTAAGTTTAAGCTCAATTTGGCGCCAACTAATCATTTGGCGCCCCCTAATGTTAGTTTGAATTGGCGCCATACATTTAGGTGATTTGATGCCCCTGGAAAATGCAAAAATAAATGTAACGTGTATTCAAATAAATTTAAATGTCTTGATGATTAGCATCCTATAATGCAATTATGGTCAGAGGAAAAACACAGGCGAGAGCGGAATTTTGATGTCTTTGAATGATGAGAAAACATGGCATTGCATGCGTTCCTCAGGAACACATGTAATAACTCATTGGGAAAAGAAATGATGGAGCGCGTAGCACGAGCCAAAATTTTGCTATGTAATTACAGACCAGGAGAATTAAAAATTTTAGAGACCATATTTCAAATACCAGTTGTTGCCCCTTAGTTTCAGGTAAATTCGGCACACCTCCCTAAGTTCAAAATAAAGTTGGAGCCCCTAAGTTTAAGAATAAATTTGGCATCCCTAAGTCTCAGGTCAATTTGACGCCCCTACGTTTAAGCTCAATTTTGCGCGCCCCTAAGATTTAGGTCAATTTGAAATGCAAAATGAATGTAACGAATGAAATCAAATAAATTGAAATGTTTTGATGGTTAGAATCCCATAATGTAAATTTGGTAAGAGAAAACACAGAGCGAGCGGAAGCATGAACGGAAGTTTTGATGTATTCAAATGATTAGAAAACAGGACATTTCATGCGTTCCTCAGGAACACATGTAATAATTCATTGGGGGAAAAATGATGCAAGCGCGAAGCACGAGCGAAAATTTTGCTATGTATATAAAGACCGGAGGCATAAATTTTTGAATTTTGCTCTATCTACATAGAGACCATAATTAAAAAAACCCTATTTGTTGCCCCTTTAGTTTCAGGTAAATTCGGCGCCCCTTAGTTTCAGATCATTTGGGCGCCCTATAAGTGTAAGCTCAATTTGGCGCCCTAATTTTAAAATCAATTTTACATCCCCTTAACTTCAATTCAGTGCCCCATAAGTTTCAAGTCATCTTGGCGCCGTACGTGTAAGCTCAATTTGACGCCGCTAATATGTTGAAACACAAATTTGAAATTAAAAATATATATAATATATATATATATACCGTGTGTCTAAAAAAAACGTAACACTTTTGAATGGTTGCCAAATTGAGCATATATATTTTATGAAAATGTCGATATGTATGGAAAGCTAAAGGACCAACCTTTCATATGATATGAAATTGAAAAAAATTATGCTTCGATGAACAGTGTTCACTTAAGTTAGAGGTATGAAAATGCGCCTGCGCAGGATTTTTCCTTCCAATTTTGGACAGGTAAATTACTTCTAGCTTACAAAATAAGGTCGATATGAGATATTCATGATCGATGGATCAAAAGGATATTTTGATACCTTGAATATCATTCCTTTTTCTGTGTTATTCATCAATCTTGAAACACCACCCCTCCCCCCCCCACACACACCACTTCCACTCCCATCTTATTGTATCATTGATCTGGTAGATGTGAACGGGATTAAGGAGAATGTGAATTGGCTAATTGAAATATTCCAAATCATAATTGACATTACGCAACCACTGTCCTCCCCCTCACACACACACACACCACACACACACGCGCGCGCGCGCACACACACACACACACACACACACACTTCTTCCCATCCTCTCACCTACTCCTTGCTTTTTTATCAGTTTTCTTCGAAAGTTTGGTGGATCATTTTTTCCATTAATAATCAATTATTAACCAGTCACTCATTTTGATCATTGAAATGAATCGATAATCACTGAAACATTAATTCCATCAAGCAATTGCTCAAACCAATTATCACACGCACACAACCACACACACACGCACGTACACACACACACACACACACACACATATACGCGCACACACATACACACACGTGCACGCACACACACACACACACACTTTAGGGCAGACATGACAAAAACAAGTTAAACTTTTTAAAAAGATTTTCATGTTTTTTTTTATTTCTTTCTATTTACAACTGCTTTGTTCATCTGTGTGAGTGTGTGTGTGTGTGTGTGTGGCAGGGTTGATGTTTGGGGATGATAAATGACAGAGAGAAAGGACTGGTATTCAAAACATCCTTTTAACTCTTAATCCATCGATCATGAATATCTCATTCAAACTTATTTTGTAAGCTACAAGTAATTTACCTGTCCAAAATTGGAAGGAAAAATCCTGCGCAGGCGCATTTTCATACCTCTAACTTAAGTGAACACTGTTCATCAGAGCATGATTTTTTTTTCAATTTTTTCATATCATATGAAAGGTTGGTCCTTTAGCTTTCATACATATCAACATTTTTTTATAAATGATATATGCTAAATTTGGCAACGATTTCAAAGTGTTACGTTTTTTTTGAGATACAGTGGTATATATATATATATATAAAAAAAAGAGAAATAAATAATAAAAATGTAACGTGAAAACAAGTAAATTTAAATGTTTTGACGGTTAGAATCCCATAATGTAAATTCTGGTAAAAGAGGAAAAACATAGGCGTGTGCGAATAGGGAACGGAATTTGATGCAATTCGATGATTAGAAGAAACAGGTTCATTTTACGCGTCCTCGACACATGTAATAAATCATATGGGAAAGATGATGCAAGCGCGAAGCGCGAGCGAAATTTTGCTATGTATTGGGCCATTCCACGGTCGGTGAGGACATTTTGTTGTTTTCTTCTTTTTGCTTTATCTCAAATTCAGGTAGTCTTTGGGCTTTAAACTCTCTGAATTTTACTACATTGGGGGGACTCAGATTAATTCTGATTTTACCTTCAAATTGTATGTCCTATGTGGAGAATCAGAACTATACATAGTTTGAAGCATGTGGACTACATGCAATTTTTAAAAGTTTTAGACTTTGACTGAGAACATATAATTCCTTTTGCAATTTTTCCAACTGGATATTCTGAAGAATATTAAGTCACAACATGAATTAACATAAAATTCAATCTGATAGTCACAGAAAGCTAATGAAAATTCAAAATATATCTTGACGGCAAACTGTAACGCGAGTTACTGTTAACTGCGAGTTACCGACATTAACGTGTCCTGTATTTTACTGTTTCATTTTTCTTCACTTGATGCAGTTGATAGGTTGGAAATAGCTAAGTTCAGTTTATCATAGGATTTTTTTGCTAGATGGTATAGTTTAGGAATAATTCACCCTATCGCATCATGATTTTGACCATGTCCTTTTTGCGTAACGCGAGTTACCGAAGTTTAACGACCGAGAATCTGAACGAGCTTGACAAATATTTATCTTTTTAAATCCATTTGGGTTAGTCCCTATGTCTCCTTTACATATAGGTGCAAAAAGTAACTTGTAAGAATCCTAGCAGTTTGAAAGATAGAGGACTTTAATCGTGGAAGGTACCGGTTATTTGTAACGCGAGTTACCGTGGAATGGCCCATATACAAACCAGGAGGCATGGAATTTTAAAATTTTGCTATTTCTAGATAGAGACCATTTTAAAGACCCCTTCTGTTTTGTTTTTTTTTGTGTGTGTTTTTGGGGCTCCTTAGTTTCAGGTAAATAGGATATAGTTGGAGCCACTAAGTTTAAGATAAATTTGGCACCCCTAAGTCTCAGGTCAATTCGGCGCCCCTACATTTGAGCTCAATCTGGCGTCCTTTAATCTAAGATCGATTTGGCACCCCCTTAACTTCAGGTTAAATCAGCGCCCTTAAGTCTCGGGTCAATTCAGCGCCCCTTAAGTTTCAGATCATTTTTGCGCCCCTACATTTTTATCTAAATTTGGCGCCCTTACGTTTAAGATCATTTTGGCGCCCCTCTAGGTTTAAGTTCCATTTGGCGCCCCCTAAATTTAAGGTCGATTTTGCGCCCTTAAGTTTAAGGTCGATTTTTGCAGGCCCTCCTAAGTATTAAGTCGATTTAGCGCCTTAAGTTGAAAGTCGATTTGCGCCTCCCATCTAGTTTCGGGTCAATTTGGTCGCCCCAACTAAGCTCAATTTTGGCGCCCTCTAATTTTAAGTATTTTGGCGCCCCCCCTAATTTAAGGTCGATTTGAGCAGCTAAAGGTTAAGGGTCGATCTTGGGCGCCCCTATGTTACAAGTCAATTGGCGCCCCTTAGTTAAGCCATTTCAGGCACCCAACATAGTTTATTGGCTTTGCCTTGTTTACTGTCGTTTGCAGCCCCCTAATTTTTTATAGGCGCGACCCCTCCCCTCCCCTTTTTCAATTTGGCGGCCCGTTAACTTAATAGTTTCAGGTCGATTCGCGCGCCCTAAGTTTATATCAATTAGGCCCCCACATCTAAGTTTCGGGTGTCATTTGGGCCCTACGTTTAAGCTCAATTGGCTCCCCCGATAGTTTAAGGTCAATTGCACCCCTTTAGTTACTGTCGATTTGGCGCCCTAATATTTAAGGCGATTTTGCGCCCCTAAGTTTTTAAACAGGGTCGATTTGGCGCCCCTAAATTTAAGGTCACATTTGTGCGGCCCCTAGTTTACTGGCGATTTGCGCCTTTAAATTTAGGTCGTATCGATTTCGCCCCTAAGTTTCAAGGTTCAATTTGGCGCCCCTTAGTTTACTGTCGATTTCGCGCCTTTTAAAATTAGAGGTCGATTTCCGCGCCTAAGTTTAAGGTCAATTCTGGCGGGCCCCTTGTTTACTGTCGATTTGCCCCTATTTAAGTCGATTTGGCGCCCCCCCAATTTTAAGGTCTTTTTCAATCCTTAAGTTTAGCTGATTTGGCGCCCCTTAGTTTTACATGTCCGATTTGGCGCCCCCCTTTTTTTAAGAGCGCCCCCCTTCCCCCTCTCGTTTTTTCCCTTCCTCTCTCTCTCTCTCTCTTTCTTTTTTTTCTCCTTCCTCTTTTCCCTTTCTCCCCTTCCTCTTCTCCCTTTTTCCCTCTTTCTTTTTTTTTCCTTTTTTCTTCTTTCTTTTTTATTTTCTTTCCTTTTTCTTCCTTTTTTTCTTCCTCTTTTCGGCGCCCCCCTGCGCCGCCCCCGGGGGTCAATGGGCCGTTAAAGCCCCCCCAGAATCGGCGCTGTAGTAAACTGTCGTACATGAAGGGATATTTTTGTTTCATCGCCCGGAACATCATTTTTGCTCTGCATTACAATCTTGATGTGTTTTACACTTACTGCACCTTGGGCTATATCTTTGTGTCCCCAACCTTTCCTTGGGGGATTTTTAAAATAGTTTTTAACCCCACTTTTACCATTTTCCATTTTCCCTTTTAGGGCCCCTTTTGTTTCACCCAGCATAGTCTTCTCTGTAACCCTCGGGAACGTGTCTGGGTGCTTGGTGTATTGTATGGGTGCTATGCTCACTTCGCGGAGACTCTCCGGACAGTTGAATTTCGTTCGTTCGCGCGGTAAATATGTATTGAAGGTTCGGGCCCCATGAATTCGGGAGGATGTTTTTTTTCATAATTGTCGCGTGGGCATCTCGGGACGTCTTTATATTTATCCGTCGCGGAAAAAATTTTATTTGTCGCGGAGACGGTCTCTCGGTGAGAGCCCTATCTAAGTTTAGGTCTATTGTTACGGAAGGGCTCCGGTTTATTTAATTTTTGATTGAAATTCAGTTATTTCATGTTAGTTTCACCATGGAACTTTGTGTTTTAAATCTATGCAACCAAATATAATTAAAAACTAGCCCCTCAAGTTTCGCAAATCGATTTTGGGCTATGTATTTACGGTGCGCAAAGTTATCTCTGATTTTGTCATTGGAAAGTAATTTATTCACCTTTTTTAGTGATTCTATTTGATAGGTGTGTCTGCTTAATGCAAAGATATGGAGAAGTAACGTCGATTGTTGTAAATGCCTTTTCATTGATCACATGAAGATCCGCAACTCGACTTTAACTTTAATACTTTTGGGGTAATTTTAATTTTTTTTGATTTGACCATTGTCAAGTTCGTTATTCCCTTTTATTGATACCATTTGTCATGGTGATGCAATGCCCGGGTCCACAGCCCCTGAATACCCCTGATGCAAGGAAAAGCGAAAGAATTTTCAGTTTGATGTGTTCTGCCACAACTTTGAACCTTGATACATTTTATGTGGGTTTTTATCACTATCATTTTTATAGCATGAATTTTAATTTGTTCTTCTTTTATTGATACCCTATTTGCAATGGTATCAAATTTTGAATATCTATTAGCAAAGTAAAAAGTGAAAGATAATTTTCAGTTTGAATGTTCTGCGCCAACTTGAACCTTGATACATTTTAATGTGGGTTTTTATCACTATCAATTTTTATAGCATTGAAAGTTATTTGTTTCTTTTTTTGATACCCTATTTTGCAATGGTACACTCATGTTTGAATGCTCATAAATAATGATAATTATAGCAAAGTAAAAAGTGAAAAGTTAATTTTCTGTTTGATGTGCTGCCGCACAACTTTGAACCTTGATACTTTAATGTGGGTTTTTATCACTATCATTTTTATGCATTGAAAAGTTAATTTGTTCTTCTTTTTTATTGATACCCTATTTGCAATGGTAACATCATGTTTGAATGCACTAATTAATGATATATAGCAAAGTAAAAAGTGAAAAGTTGCAAAATGCATTTTTGCGCCCTACATTTGATCTAAATTTGGCGCCTTACGTTTAGATCATTTTTGGCGCCCCTCTAGGTCTAAGTTTGATTTGGCGCCCCTAAATTTAAGGTCGATTTTGCGCCCCTAAGTTTAAGGGTTTTTGCGCCCCTCCTTAATCTAAGGTCGATTTAGCGCCCCATCTAAGTTTCGGGTCAATTTGGCGCCCCAACGTTAAGCTCAATTTTGGTGCCCCTCTAATTTTAAGTTTGATTTGGCGCCCCCTAATTTAAGGTCGATTTAGAGCCGCTTAGGTTAAGGTCGATTTGGCGTCCCACCTATGTCGAAGGTCATTTTGGCGCCTATGTTTAAGCTCAATTTGGTGCCCCTTGTTTAAGGTCCATTCGGCCCCTAAGTTTATTGGCGTTGCTTAGTTTACCTAATTTTTTTTAAGGCGCCCTTCCCCTCCCCCTTTTTCAATTTGGCGCCTTACTTAGTTAGGTTGATTCGGCACCCTTAAGTTTAATATCAATTAGGCGCCCCCTCTTCAGGTCAATTTGGCGCCCCCATCTAAGTTTAGGGTCAATTTGGCTCCCCCGTAGTTTAATGTCGATTTGGCACCCCCTAATTAAGTCGATTTGGCGCCCCTTAATTAAGGTCATTTGCGCCCCTATAAGTTTTAAAGTCAATTTGGCCCCTTGTTTACTGTCGATTTGGCGCCCTAAATTTAAGGTCGATTTGGCCGCACCTAAGTTTAAGGTCAATTTGGCGCCCCTTGTTTACTGTCGATTTTTGGTGCCCCTAAATTTAAGGTCAATTGGCGCCCCCCCCCCAATTTTAAGGTTATTTTGCTGCTAGTTTAGTCATTTGTTCGCATTAGTTTACTGTCGATTTGGCGCCCCCTTCCCCCTCTCCTTTTTTCCCTTCCTCTCTCTCTCTCTCTATCTCTCTTTCTTTCTTTTTTTTTCTTCCTTCCTCTTTCCCCCTTTTTTCCCTTTCTCTTTTTTTTTCTCTTTTTTCTTCTTTCTTTTTTTTTCTTTCCTTTTTCTCCCTTTTTCTTCCTCTTTTCGGCGCCCCCCCGGGGGGCCCGGGCCCGTAAAGCCCCCCCCCCAGAATACGCGCATGACATGGGATAGTCCCATCAAAATTAAAGGTTGCTAAGGTTGTTCCTGTTTTTAAAAAAGATGACAAGACAAATATTGCTAATTACAGGCCTATAGCTCTTTTGCCAATATTTTCTAAGATCTTAGAAAAAATAGTTTACAAGCGGTTAAACGAGTTTTTATTGAGAAAAGACATTTTGATTCCTCAGCAGTTTGGCTTCCGAAAACATTTCTCTACTAGCATGGGTGTATTCAACTTACTAAATACTATAATAAAATCTTTTGACGATGGTACTTTTTGCCTTGGAATTTTCCTTGATTTATCTAAAGCGTTTGACACGATTGACCATGCCATCCTTCTTCGTAAACTTCAGCACTATGGAGTGCGTGGAGTAGCGTTGGCTTGGTTCCAGAGCTACTTACAAGATCGAACACAATATGTCGTGGTTAATTGTGTTAAATCGCAATCTGGTAATATTCATTATGGTGTGCCTCAGGGTTCGGTACTTGGGCCTTTATTATTCTTAATCTACATCAACGATATAATCAACTCATCAAATTTGTTTTTGTATTCTTTGTTTGCAGATGACACTAGTTTACTATTGTCTCATAAAAACATTGCTACTCTCATGTCGCTAGCAAATGTTGAAATCAAAAAGTTACTAGCATGGTTCTCTTGTAATAAACTATTATTGAATGTTAAAAAAACTTAATGTATTATATTTCGATCGCGAGGCAAAATTATTCCGGTTAATGTGGATATTCTTAATGTTGGGGGTCACAATGTTGCTCATAGTGAACATGTTCAATTTCTAGGAGTAATTATCGATGAGCATTTGACTTGGAAACCCCACTTAGATTCAGTGTCTACCAAGGTTTCTCGAGGTGTAGGCGTTATTTGTAGATTAAGATGTATTTTACCTGAGCCTATTCTAAGAACTTTATACACCAGCATTGTACTTCCCTACCTGACTTACTGTAATGTGGCATGGGGCAATACCTTTAAGACATACATTGACAAATTAAAAGTTTTGCAAAAGAAAATTTTAAGGCTTATCACCAATTCGACTTTCAGACACCCTAGTAAACCTTTATTCCTGCAGTTACAGTTACTTCCGCTTGATGATTTAGTTGCATTTAATTGTTTGATGTTCATGTTTAAACTTCATGTTTGCCCCCAATCTTGCCAACTAAAAGATTTATTTCCCCTTAACTCTCAGATACATAATTATAATACACGTCAACTAAACCTTATCCACCGACCTCATGTAAGAACTAAAGTTTCATTGAATTCTTTCATAACAACTTGTATCAAGGAATGGAACCAATTGCCTGCTGATATTAGGAACTGTACGACTCTTTATCGGTTTAGAGTGGAATGTAAAAAATACCTCTTAAACAATCTGAGTTAAATTAATAAGTTAAATTCTGAGTTGTTTCATACTAAATTTACTAGTAGTTGACCAGTCTAGACGTGTGTGTGTTGTCTGTGTGTGTGTGTGTGTGTTTGTGTTTTTATGTGTGCATGATTTACTTACCTTGTTTAATGTACATATCTGTAGTTTAGATCTTTGCATATTATGTATTTTCCTTCATTATTTATATCTCTTTTGGTTTAGTTGGTTTGGTTTGGTTTAGGGCCCCACTCACAAGCTTTGCTTCTCAGGGGTCCTAAAAAACCTTTCATGTATTTTATGTATCGCCTGATTATAACGTTTTTGTACTCATATGTCTGGTTTTTGAATAAATTAAACTTGAACTTTGAACTAAAGATATGTACATAATTTCCAAAATAGTCCGTCCATTTAATGTAGTCCAACATAAAAATGGTATGTTAGCAGAACATGACTATGTCCAGCTAATGTCACTCAATATACCATATATATATACGCACGTGCGCGCGCGTGCCCGTGCTCCCCAGTCCCACATACAGATTTTAAAGTCGGTACCATATGTTTTATATTTTTTTCAAATACTTTATACCAGAGTGTATTATCTCATTAACAAATCACTAATTGCATAAATCGATTCCCCAGATACATATTCACACTCTCATAATAAAGATATAGATTTCAGATTTTACAAAAAGAGTTAAAATATCACAGTCCTCATAATGTAATAATTTACATCCTGCATGATATACACAAGCATTTTTAAACCACCAATTAATGTACTTGTGTAGGGCCAAACACTACTACACTACAAATCGGACGCATCCGAGAATGAATCAACAATGGTACGCCAGGCTTCACGATTTGACATGAGAGGGCCAAACAATATCTGTGCATTTCTGAATAAATTTTGGTGCCTTACATTTTCTAATACCGTGCAACTCGTCTTCTAAGCAAAATGATTTTTAACATAAATTTGGGTCTAAACATTAAGTGGACATGTATATGTCCTGCTAATGTAAAAGACCTCGTAATGTACGTTTTCGAAGCAGGCAAAGACCACCCCAGGTAGACCTTAGATAGATAAATATATATATATATATATATATATATATATATATATATATATATATATATATATATATATATATATATATATATATATATATATATATATATATATATATATATATATATATATATTGGCTGGAATATATATTTCTGATCTTGTTCAAGCTTCGTCAAAATTTTTAAATAAAAGTGAACATCAATGAAATCCTTATAAACCCCTAACCTAAAGTTTCGCAAATCGACTTTGGGCAATGATAACTTTCCAGGTATACTTTAGTTATTCCTGATATTCATATTATTGGAAAGATAATTTATTCCCCTTTTTATTAACTCTTTGCACGCCACATTAATATTAAGCATAAAAAAGAAGACTTTTCTCTTTAATTATTAAAAATAGTATAACAATATTTGCTTAGTATGAACTACAAGAAATTATGCCGCAGACCCGGTCCTAGCATTATCAGTGATTTTCAGATCTTTTAGCCCAGCCATTACAGAGAACATGAATTATTACGATTATATAGTTAATAAGTACAATTGTGACTATAGTCGAACTTGGCAGGCAAAGTTTTGTAATGATTGTAATGATTGTGTGATGCTTAAATGCACAAAATATCAGAATATGGAGAAAAGTAAAAAGTCAAATGTTGCAAAATGCATTTTTATTGATCAAATTGAATTCCGAATCCCGAATTCAGGCCCTCGTAACTTTTGGAGTATTTTCTATTTTTTATTAAATTTTATACCATTTTCAAGCTCATTTATTCCACTTTTTGATGATACCCTAATTGTAAGAATATTGTTGTGCTTGTATGCACAGATCACCTTAATCTTAGGACATGTCAGAAGTCAAATGTTGCAAATTGAATGCCTATTGTGAGTATTATTGGTCTGTTGCGAGTTACTGAATTTGAGCAATAACAATGCATTTTGCAAATTTTTACTTCGCTATATATTCATGAATTATGTGCATTCAAACATGATGTTATCATTGCAAATTGGGTATTAATAAAAAGAAGAATAAATGAACTTTTCAATGCTATAAAAATTGATGGTGATAAAAACCCACATTACAATGTATCAAGGTTCAAAGTTGTGTTACAGAACATTCAAACTGAACATTATGTTTCGCTTTGCCTGGCATTCAGGGGGTATTCAGGTGTTCTGTAGACCCGGGCATGACATCACCATGACAAATTAGGTATCAATAAAAAGAGGAATAACTCAACTTGACAATGGTTCAAATTCAATAAAAATTAGAAATTACTACAAAAGTTATTAGGGTCTAAAATCGAGTTGCGGAACTTCACTGTGATCATTAAAAGTGCATTTTACAGCATTTGACTTTTTACTTTTCTCCATATCATTACAAACATAAAAATTACAATCTAATTTTATTATTTACGATATAGAAATATACATTTGCCTACCATTGCTATTTGACCTCAAATC
>CALNVZ010003435.1:5848956-5888761 GCA_940671915.1 Paracentrotus lividus | reverse complement strand
TAAATCGCGCAAACCGAAATTTTACACGAAATTTTTGCCCTATCATTCGCCTATTTACCCCCCACCCCCCATTGAATACTGCCCTCATTGACGAGGATGCGGCCGAAAGCGATCCTATACACCTTCTCTAACTCTATCGCCCCAAAGAAACTTCCGTATGTTGCAACGGAAAGGGGGACGAGGGAGGGATTGTAGGCAATGATATTTCTATATCTAAATTAATAAAATTAGATTGTAATTTTTATGATTTACTTCAATAAGACTATACATTGCCTCCATTGCTTACGACCACACCGACAAAAGTCGGGAGGGAACTATACGGTTAAGAAACTATTGAGGACGCCGCTGCTTGAGAGTTGCGGTGGAGAAACACCCTCACTGCAGCAATTCCATACAGGTAAAAGGAGTGAAAGAATTGCAGAACGCCAAAAGGCGCCTTGCAAATATCTTCCACCATACCCTAGTAAATAGGGCCCAAGAGGAGCTGATGTTCCTGGTCTGAAGGGCTTGGGAGAAGTTCCTCTACAAGGGCCTTCACCCCGCAGTCTTGATGCGGAAGCTACCACCGGGATAACATATCTCTAGAAAACCCCTTTATGGGGTTACGGGAAAATAACAATAGCTGTGAAGATGAGCGAAGATTCTCAGTCTACTTGACGAACAAAAGAGGCCCTACGGGCACTAAAAAGTCTTTTCTGAAAGATGAGACCCTGTCAGAGACGACTGAAGAACTGATAGAGTCCGACGAGGCTTGTTCTAAAGCTATGAAGGATGTGAAAGGAATCAGACGAACCACATATCTCTCCCAACGAATATACAGGCTGATATTTGAGGATAACGGCTATGGAAACTCCTTCTTTCCCAGAGACAAATATTGCTAGAGAAAACTATCTTAGGACTGATTTACAGGTAAATCGAGTTAAAGCCACACATCGAACGGTGGCTAGACAGCCTCCAAAAGTATTGAGAACTCCAGGGCTTCGAGAAATAGGAATATCGGCAATGAGCAGGCTTCTCTGGGAACCCTGCAAGAGTTTCGATTTACCAGCCAGGATAAGCCCAATGGCGCTGAACAAGAATACAATCCTAGTCGACCTCATCTACTTGCAACTAGAGCTCGCCTGCTCGGTCTGAAAAGCCATTATCCCTAGCCGTCTGGCCGAAAGCCAAGCAGTTAAAAGATGGGGCGATAGTTCCGCAGTAGGCACCCGTACGAAGGAAGAGAATATTAAGTCTCGGTCGGGCCTGAAGGGCAGCGTCTCCTGCTGTAACAGGAGCCAAAAGATCTTGAAAACAAAAAACAAACATAACAACTCGTGGATGAAAGTCAAAATCGGATAGTCAGATTACAAAAGGTAATCCTGTACTCAAAGCTGAAAGGACGTAAAAGCTTTCGACCTTACCGAAAAGAAACTTAAAGCCCCTCCGAAGTTTCAGGGGTCACTTCCGACCTCTGGAACGAAAGAAAGGGAATAAGCCTGAGACTCGCTTCGTCACAGGAAGCTCTACAAAGACTTCAGGTACAACTTTGTCAGACAAAATATCCAACGAAGTATTAACCCGGGAGAGTCCCGTGCGTATCAACCAAACCGAAAGGCGTTACAAGGGAGTCAGATGAGATTCAACATGAGTCGTGAGAATCCACCACCGAAAAGATCTCATCGTCTGACGAGGAAGCATCCAACTCCTCACAAGGAGGGAGGGAACCATCCATAGAGGTGAATCGGAAGTGGTGACGTAACCTTAAACCACTTGCGAAACTCCGGAGGTACACCCAACACCCGAATGGCATCCGAGAGTTGATGTCTACCCGAAAAGGAAGTGTCCAACCTGAGGGGACAGAGTTCCTATCGAAAAACCGGATCCGGATTCGGCAACGAACGAAGTCGCTCTGAAACCGAAGTGCCCGCCTGTAAAGGGGCACTGAACCCCGCGGGAACCGGATCGGGATCCGGAAAAGCAAGTCTACGACGCTTCACTACGGAAGGGCCCGCCTCAGATGCGGTGCCGATCCGAAAGGAAAACGACTTGGAAGACGGGGTGTAGGCTTCAAAAAAGAAACGCCCGCTATAACGGACCCTGGTTCCGAAAAGAAAACGGAACGGGATCCGAAAAACCTTCACGCCTCAACGACGTAGTATCCGAAAAGGAAGGGGACACACTCCGAGAATAAAACCGGAGAGAGACATCCCGCTTTACCGGATACCCGCTGACAAGAAAACAAAGCGACGGCTTTGGACGTGTCAGCCCGCGCTAGTGAGAACCAATGTGCGGCCTACTATCAGAGGATACAGGTCCGCATTGGACGGTATATACTCCCAAAACCCGGTACGGAAAACGACCTGCGGATCCGAATTACCTCAGTTAAGGAACGGCGCCGTATCCGTATGAAAAAGGAGAGAGACAGACCCCCCCACCAAAGGTGGGCGACCGGATATGGTCGGGGACGTCCCGCTCTGCCGATATCCGCCGACAAGTAACAAAGCGACGGCTTTGAACGTGTCAGCAGCGCTAGTGAGGAAACCAACGTGCGGCCTACTATCCGAGGATACAGGTCCGCATTGGACGGTATACACTCCCCAAAAACCGGTACGGAACCGACTTGCGGATCCGATTTACCTCAGTTAAGGGAACGGTGCCGATGTCCGTATGAAAACGGAGAGAGACGGACCCCCCCACACAAAGGTGGGCGACCGGATATGGTCGGGAACGTCCCGTTCTGCCGGATATCCCGCCGACAAGTAACAGAGCGAAGGCTCTGGACATGTCATCCGGGCTAGTGAGTAACCGACAAGCGCGCCTACTATCCGAGGATATAGGGTCCGTCTTGACGGTACTCAACCCCAAACCGGTACGGAAACCGACTCGCGGATCCGATTTACCTCAGTTAAGGGTACGGCGCCGATATCCGGTCCGGACAAACTCGATATAGAAACCGAGCTCGATCCGGTTATGCCAGGCGAAGCCAGAGGCACAATGGGATTCGGCACCGTGAGAGAAATGAACCCGGCGCCTTCAGCCAGTACTGAATTAACCAGAGAACCGGCCACCGGTTGTGAAACCGAGTATAACCGTTTTAGATCTCCGCTTGATCGAACGTGGCAAAGGACTATCGGATCCGGCGCGGGCCGTAATCGTCATCGTCCTGGACGCCGCCAATCCTGCCGGTCATACAGCGCGGTCCCGTACTCTGAGGGACCGACGAAGCCCTAGCAGCTAGGTTTTGTCCGCCGGTGTCGACCAAAAATACTCACCGAAGTTCGAGGTGGTGAAGAAGGCGGAAGGGACAGCGTCCAACGCCTCCTCGAACGACAAGCTCTCACCCCCGCAAGGGGGACTTCTCCGAAGAAAACACACGCTTGCTCGCTAATTTCTTCCCCCGCTTCCTTCTATATGAAGTGGGCGCGAGAAGAAAATTAGACAAGATGAATCTGTAAAATAAAAGAGAGAGAAAGGTGTTAATACACAAAAAGGGGTAAATAGGCGGGTCTATCAAAAAAGCGGAGCACAAAAACTCTGTGCACCGCAACACTCAAACGTAAACCACCGACACGTATAACATACACGCAGTAATGAACGTACGAAGTCTACGGGAGAGAGAGGAGCGTGAAAATAAACGATCATCGAGAGATAAAACTAATCAAATCTCGGTAAAACCAAAAGACCAGACCAAAAAGGAGAGCTCAGAATACTCAAAAAGATTATCCTGAGCAAAATAACCTCGCAAACACCGCAAGGAAGTCCAAAGGGAGAAAAACACGCTATTTTTGGCGCGGGCAAAAATACACGACTTATCTCGACGGAGGCGAAGAGATTAGAGAAGTGGTATAGGATCGCTTTCGGCCGCATCCTCGTCAATGGAGGGCGCTATTCAAGTGGGGTGGGGGGTAAATAGGCGAATGAAGGGCAAAAATTTCGGTGTAAATTTCGGTTTGCGGCGATTTGAGGTCAAATAGCAATGGTAGGCAAATGTATAGTTCTATTGAAGTAAATTAGGATATCAATAAAAGTGAATAAATTATCTTTCCAAAGGTATGAATATCAGGAATAACTAAAGCGCACCTCAAAAGTTATTATGGCCCAAAGTCGATTTGCGAAACTTTTTGGGAGGGGTTTATTATGAACACAGTACCGGTATATTCATCCATTTTATAGAATTACAAGCAAACAAACGAGTAATGTCAGAGCAATATAAAATTATGCTTGGAATTATTATATTGCAAAAAGAACTACTGAAACTGCTTATCCAATAAAAGAGGGCTAGTGGAGTGAAATTGAGGTTTCTGCTAGTTTCTGCTAGGATCGAAAGACGATGATACTGCTAGGATCGACAGTTCAGGCTTTTTTTTTACTCAATTATTATATTGAGAACAAATAAGGTCAACATATGGATTGGTAGATTAACTTAACAATACAAATAAAAATATCAATATCGTCAGCTTAAATATCTGTACCTTGAGTGTGAGTTTTGGTCCACCGTTATTAGCATCCCACACAACCACAGTGTGATCATATGAACCAGAGAATAGTAAGGTACCTGAAAAAAAAATAATAAGAGTGTGAGAATTTTGGGTCTACTTGTTAGCATTCCATGATCATATAACCAAAGAAAAGTAAAGGACCTGCAAAATAAATGAGAACATATTTTTAGACAAACAGAAAACTACCAGTAAAAGCATTAATAATGTTTGAGGCTTGGATGTGGTTAAACAGCTATTAAAAGCATACAGAGGAGAGAGAGAGAGAGAGAGTGCAGTAAATAGGCTTAGAATGAGGAAAGCAAGAAAATGGATACCATATCAATATTGAATTAATTTGTGGAAACAACAAACATCAAATTAAAATGAAGGAGATTGGATCGAAGTCTACACCTCTACTCAAGCCTAGAAAAGCATTCACACTGGTTAAAACTAGTGAGAAATAATAAGAGTTACACAAAACCTAGCATTAAAAAAAAACTAATATTTTAATTTGTTACCTTCTGGGCTGAAGCAGCATGCACTGACCGACCCCTCATGACCTTTGTTGAATGTCCTAGGACCCTCTGAGCGATACATGCCTGTAGAGACATCCCATACTCTAAGAAGCTTATCCCATGAACCAGTACACAGCTGTCTCTCATCACGGCTAAAGCAGCAGCATGATACTACATTGATGTGACCCCTGTGGGTTGGCAATATGAGGGAAAATGATGTTTAGTAGAACATAAATTGGAGATAAAGAAACAAATAATAAAGACAAGTTTATAATTTGTTTCTTATACAGCGCTACAGTATATCATATAAGAAACTATCAAATGTAATTCACAATTTTGCTTGGCAAAGATAAATATAATTTGAAATCAGGGGTTTAAAAAAAAAAAAATTTAAGTTGAATTCCAATAGGAATGAAATAAACATCTAACCGAGGATTCTGAATAAGTTAATCTAAATACAATATCCGGGCAACCAAAATGGCATAAAATTGCAATGCAAGCAGACAATACATAACATTAACATAAAAGTAATTGAATTCCAAATAATCTACAGTAAATCTTTTTTAAAAAGGTGATTTTAGTATAAAATTTTTATAACTACATATTCCCATTAGACTTACGGCATTTTCCATCATTTAGAAGCCCTGTTTTGGATTAGACATTGTATAACTATATCATCAAAAGAAATGTATTGGAATAACTCACTCGAGCTGGAGAGTGACTTTCTTGCTGTTTCTATCCCATAATTTGATGGTCTTATCCATGGAGGTGGTGCATAGACGATTATCATCCGGTGAGAATCGACAACATGTGATGGTACTTGTGTGTAGATCTGATTGAGAGAGAAAGCATCTGTAATGAAGCTTAAACATTGGTC
This sequence comes from Paracentrotus lividus, assembly GCA_940671915.1. Lineage (NCBI taxonomy): Eukaryota > Metazoa > Echinodermata > Echinoidea > Camarodonta > Echinidae > Paracentrotus > Paracentrotus lividus. The sequence continues at coordinate 5,882,909 of CALNVZ010003435.1, read as the reverse complement.
CTTTCTTTCAGAAGCACACACAGTGATAATCATTATTAAGCATTCTTTGATCTTGAGTCCAAATGTAGACGTAGCACACAGAAAACATCACTTTCAGTTAATCTACTTTATTATACATCAGACATTGATTTTAAATTAACCCCATGATTGCCTCGAACTACCAGTGATATTTTTTTCTGTTTCACCTTTTCAGAAAACAGAGAGTATCACAACACATTCGTTTTGGTGATAACTGACAGGATCATATGTAAAACACAAATGATTTGTGCCGTAACATACACACATACGATCAATAGATTACGACTGATTTTTTTCTCGGTAGCCTAATAATGGACAGGGCGCTCCAAAGTTGATGATCTTGTTCCTAACCCTAATCTTAATCATATCCTTATCCTAAGCGTTGCCAATGGGAGATTTCCTATGTCATTAGAGATCTCAATATTCAAATACTCATAACTTTCTTATCATTTATCCGATTTTCACCAAATCTTCACTAATGTGCTTATTTGATTTTTCTGCATCCACAGTAAGCCAACTATCTACAAAGGAACAATTCTCCTTTAATGAGGGCATTTTTGAAGGTTGACGTTCATGGCTGGTCTACAGTTTCCGGTTGAAGACCATTCCACTGGTTAATTGGTTTTTCCACTGGTTGATGGATTCCACTGGTTACAGGGCATTAATAGGATTTTAAAAAACATTGAGCATTTCCTTCTTACCATTTAAGCTACTAACAAGACTGCCATCTTGTACAGACCTCACTGCTACCACATTATCCAGATCAGAGACTGACGCAACATATTTGCCATCATGTGATATCTGACTGCATGTCACAATACCTCCATGAGCTGCTTTCCACTATATTCAAGAAAAATAACGAGAATTGTTAAATTGTTTCTCTCTTTTTATCACTAAGTAACTTGTTTTCCTGATGTTAGGTGCCATCAAGTTATCTTCAACTTCTAGTGACCCCATGGACAAAAGATTTCCAAGTTTTCCTCTCTTGGGCACTTTGAAACAGATCTTGCAATGCCTTGTCTGTATCTTTAGACATACATGTACCATCTATCGATCTTATCCAAAATGACTTATCAATATTATGAACTAAAATAAGATTATGTTAACTCGTTGATGACTAACTTATCTTATTCCTATATGTTTAATACAGGAAGCATCTGGGGCCTGTTTCACAAAACACAAGTCCAAGTTCTTGGAAAACCCATAGGGTCACATGTTATAGAACTATAGCACGCATTTCAATGGGATGTCCACAAACTTAGACTTATGAACAGGCCCCAGGTCCCAGTCAACAATGGGTTAAATATCCCTTGGGAGTTACTTACCAGAAGTTTGCCCGTCTCGACGTCAAACATTCTGACTTGTTTATCCCAGCATGCTGAGACAAGCTTGGTATTATCAGGACTGATGTGACATTCACTGACCAGAGAGCTATGCTCTTCAAACTCCTGCACCTTCTCACCGGTTTCCATGCTCTGAAAAATAGCGTGTGCATTTAAAACATTAAATAGTACTACGGCATCCATATAAATGATGTTTGAATAAGAGAGAGAGAGAAAGAGACGAAATCTAGATTAAAACTAGAAGCTTTATATGTACAGATGTTTCTCTTTTCTCATTTTTATTAAGCCATTAGCTTTAATTTTATTAAAGATATACTTTTGAAACAAAGTCACATTAGAACACTTGTTAATACAACTCTAAGACTTGAATACTTTAATAGATAAATACATTTAACTTTTTATTCTCAAAAAGTTCATAGACCCTACTCAATTAGAAAAAAAACCCTAAAAACATGGATAATGATAAATAAATTATTTTGGATTGACTAGGGTCTATGAATCAGCATTGAAGGGTTACTGAACTACATGAACCACTTAAGTAAAATTATATTTAAGTATAGCATTTTTTTTTAATTCAGGGGGATAATAACAGCATTCATAGTTCAACATTCTTACCCATAGAACACATGTCTTATCGTCTGATGCTGTGACGATGTGTGTGTCATTCATACAAAACTGAACAGAATTGATACCTTCATGATGACCCCTCAACACTTTATATTTCACCTGGAAGAGAAAAAAAATGGAGAAAATATTAAATATTAGAAATTTAGCAGTTAGTATGCCTAGGCCTAGTCTAGATCTACATGTACCCCTGAAACAGTCCCAACATGGCTTGGCCGCTAGCATGATGGCCGAGAAGCATTCAAAATTAAAAGAGATTTTAAAAACTAACTCTGTTTACAAACCAAATGTGATTGATAATGATAATTGATGAAATAATGCCCCATTACTCATTAGTAAAATTTTTACTTTTCCCCTCAGGCCTCAGTCAAAATCATTTTGGCAGTCATTTATAGTAGATCTAGAGTAAAAAAATAATTTTTACAATTTTTAAAAGAATCACAAACTATTTGATAGTTAGATAGGAAGTTTTGTAACACCTACCTTCTTGCCGAGATTCGACATGCCTTTCATAAATTCAACACAGCATGAAAAGTCAGCATGCACTGCCCTTAGCTCACTCGCCGCACCGGTAGCACATCGCACTCTGCCGAGAGATCGGGGCCACCGCCACATAAATGCCATGTCGAAACTAGGGTGTCCGTTATTCCGAAGGTTCTTCTGATAAAGAGTAAGTTTCGCTGATTTTTTAAAATAATTTCTCTCATGAATAAATATGGCACGAAAACAGTTGCGAAAATAATTATTTAGGTATGGCGTGAGAACGGCTCGATTTTCGTACCGAAACTTATACTTTTTCGGAAGAAGTCGCCTTCGAAAATGTTTGGAAATAAATTCTTCATTTAATGAAGATAGATCGAAAACTGCGGAATATATTATTTAGTTATGGACTGTTTAACGGCCTGATTCTAGAAGCAAAAATCTTTATCAGTAGAAGTCGCCATTGATAATTTTGTGAAATAAATTCTCTGAAAATCAAAATTTAATAGCAGTTCCTGTTAAATAATGACACCCCTCCGCAAAAAAAAAACCCCCTTATCCCCAGGTTATCCACGGGTGTCCAACACACAGTCTCCAACATTCTTAATCCATTCGATCTGGCAGCAATAGCTCAGAAAATCAAAATCAATGCTTGATGCAACACATGCATTGCCCCCCAAATACACATGTATCATCCTCCGCTGAGACTAGATCTATAGTATTATCGCATTAATATCCTATTAATTTTGAATTAGGGAATCTACAACACCTTTTGTTACTAAAACAAACCTTAGTCTTAGATTCTATTTCATTTTCGGACTAACGAACCGTAGACCTCTATTTCATTTTCGGAATAACGAACCTTGTCCTGACCTTATGCAGCTGTCATTTGTAAGACCCACTTCTTGACCCCCGGGATAGGTGCGTCACTTTACCAAAGAGAGTCATACATCGAGATACCATGACGCACCCTATGTCACAGAAAGTGACACACCATTTAACGAAAGTGACTTACCAATGACACACTCATAATGAACATTTCTGACACACCTTTTGGTGATAGTGACTAACCATGAACAACGATCGTAGCGATATATCACCCAAACCATGACGGTCTCATTTGACACACCAAGTGACGCAAATTGTACTAAAGTGACTTACTGAGACGCACATACGAGTCAGTATTATGACGGACTTTTTGACGTCCATGACGGTACTGTGAGTCACTGATTATGGGGACTTTGACACAACTTTGACGGACTACTCCCGGGGGTCAAGACGTGGGTCTTACAGTTACAAATGACAGCTGCAGCCATTAGATCCAATGACATGTTTTGCCTTTTTTTTTGTGTCTGATTTTGAATATTTTTGTCAAAGTTCAAACGTCGAATCTTGAATCTTGAATCTTGAATTGTTGCACCCGAAAAAGCTACGTTGACAGCTGTCCAGCTGACAGCTGAATCTCGGCAACTGTCAAATATCGGGCACTTTACCCTCGAAATCTAACTTAACGTTAGGATCTAGTGTAACAACAAGGTCTAACGTAACTATTAAACTTTTAAGTTAGACCCTTCTCAAAAAGGAAATATTCAAATAACACTGACACCGGTGATATTTTCTACAAAGAGAAAAAAAGCTGTGTCTGAATCTGCTAGCTGTGAAGGAGCATGACCACTACCCGGGTGGCGCGGGTGCGGGCCCGGGCGCGATCGGCAGTAGCGGCTCCAATCACGAATCGGCTGCAGCAGCCGCCGCATCTCGCAGGCACACACACACATTCACAGGGGCGGTAGGTCGCCGAAAGTCTGGCGAAGGCTGCAATGGCAACCGTGCCGCGCCAACCGCCGGACGATGTGACTGGTAGATCTACAGACATAGATAATTAATTATATACATACTTGAGCAAGGTCTTCATTCTCCCATACTCCAGATTTGCTCCTAATATCTGGAGTTACTTCTTCTACGATTTCTAAGGCGAGCGGATCAATATCACTTTCAGCAATAGGCATATTTACGATTGGATTTGGGGAAAGACTTTCATAAAAAATAAAAAAGCAGCGTATAAAAATTAAAATGGGCTCGTTCATTAATTAATGGTCTAAATTTCAATTTTATAGTTTAAACAAAAATTAAAAATCTTAAAAAGTACTTTATAATAATCAATTATGAATACTTAAATTTATTTTATTTCTAAAATGTTCTTTTTGGATGGAAAGAATGTCTAAATTTAGAACTAAAAGAGCTTAACATGCATTAACATAGCAACAGAAAGCGTCAAAATGGCGGACACTTTGGTCCTTAGGGCACTAAAAGGACAGCCTCAAACATTGAATCTTTCCAGCAAAAATCTCAACAATGTACCCAAGGCGGTCGGGAAGCTCTATAGACTTCAAAATTTACAGCTTAAAAATAACAAAATTGTCAAATTGCCAAAAGAAATCACTTCTTTGACAACGGTGAGTTTTTGCATTGTCCCACATATTACAAACAGTGTAAGGTTTAACGTTAGGCAACCTTAAATTTAAACCTTGTTGTTTTGGGTGATTCCTTTTTTATTTTTATGTGTATTTTCACTCATAGCACAGTATTTGTTAAATAGTTGGTCTTCAATCATATGGCAACCAATCAGCCGTTTATTGTTGGCATTTTTTTATTGGCATTATCCTCGAAATAAGTCGCCAGGGTCTGCAGAGACACCAGTTCATTCTCTGGACTCTGCCGATCATTTCGTCAGTCGCTGCACGGGCACGTAGAAATTTTTACTCCATAATTAAATTAATTTATGCACGACGCTCGAATGATCACGTTAGCATATGAAAAACACTACCATTGTGCCTTCCAATGAACAGTAGATCCTCTAGTCACAATAAAATTTAGATTCGTCATTTATTTTTTTGGTAGGATGGGGGGTCCGTTGTCCGGACACTTAAGCAGATAAAATCATCATCTTTTGCTCTGGATTTTCTCAAAATTTATGCAGTAAATGGCAAAAATATTTGTGAATATTTGTGCTTTGTTATATTGTCTGATATTAAAAGTCCATCAGTTGAAGAAATATTGATCACAAAGCTCCTAAAGTCGCCGTTTTGTCCGGACAAACAACCCGTCCGGACATACAACAACCGGGTATAAGTTCCCATTTCTTCGACTTCATACGTTTTCAACTTTTGAGTGAAATCCGACAGTGGGTTTGTTGCAGTTCCTTTTTAGATATCTTTTCTTTATTCTTAAAAGTATTGAAAGAGTGGGTCTCCGCTTAGCCTTTTGTAAAGTCAAGTCTTGCAGTTTTTCTTGCAAAATGGGTCCACTTTGGTTATGATTGACAGCGCGCAAGACAAAAGCGGTCTTTATCGGGAACAGCTGAATCGCGTTTTTCAGTTACGGTCAACGCACTTCAGTCATCGCAACCAGGAGGCGGAGCTCCACGCGATAGCTAATCAGAGCGCCAAACAATCAAAATGCATTGTTCTCTAGCTCTGTAAGAACGCACTTGTAGGTATTTCTACGTGCGGGTGTGGTGACATCCTTCCACTCCCATTGACTTTGTACACAGTGAGCACACACGCACAAAAGAAGAGAGGTGACTTCTTCCACTATATTAAAGGCCATATCTTTGCCATGATAGTATTGATACAACTCTGCTACTTATTTTCTTCTTTTTTTTTCGCCCTAAGAATGAGTCTAGGCTATTACTATATATTGGGCCTATACACAGTTTATTTTAATGTCTGGACACTGGATTTTCAACTTCAACTTGGGGAGGCTGACATTGGCATGCTACTATCTGGATTCTGGGGGGCATTTCATGAAACCATGGATGAGTTAGTCATATCTGTATCCGCCAACCATGGAGTTGGCTCCAATCTTACTAAGTTGGTTACATGAAGCTCTTCCAAATCCAAGCTAGACAACTTGTGTTTTCATGGTTATCGATATTATCGGAGAAGATGTCAACGAGTGATAACCTTAATCACGGTTTTAACTTATATTTAGAAATTATGTTTCCGCAAAATTGTCAATATTATCGAAAATTGATGTGATAAAATCGGTCAAAAACAGAATGAAATTTCATAAAATTATGTACAATTTATTAAATGTGTATTGAAATGCACACTCTCACTTACTGGCTTACTGCATATATTCAAAAGGTTTTGATCGTGAAATTAATAAGACCACGTCGGAATATGAGACGGGTACCCCCGCATGTGCTAATTTGATAGTTTTGTAAAAACAGACTAGGAAAAATTATGCTAGCCGAAAATGGAGCTAGATTGAGGTTTTCCTATATTTTCTGTTCGCTGACAAAAGGAAATCAAGAATACATTGCAATTTAAAAAAATATCTATTCAAAATCTCTTATAAAAATATTTTATGACTGACAGAATGATTTTACTACCAACGTAGTCTATACGGGTCTCTTTATGTAGCTTTATGGTAGGCTACATGATGCTAATAAAATTTACTCAGTATTATTTCTTGATTGGACATATTTACTCCATAAAATTTCATGATAGGATATAAAAAGCACTCAGTCTTTAACAACCATAATTTATTTTTTGCATATTAGATCAAAGTCTTGAGGTTGTCACATTTTAATTTAAACAGAAATGAGAAAATCCTGAGTGCCGCGGCAAAAAGAATTTGCCTAAACCGATCGCTTGCCATAAATTGCGTTTGATTGACATGTAAGCGCTTTCCAAAAGATATAACAGGTCCGGAGCTGTCTTAAGTATTTAGTCAGCTTGTTGTCTTCGATCTTGTCAGAGAGGGCTTCGTGGAACCCGCTTGTGAACAAGTTGTTCACTATCTCCGATTTAGTCAAGAAGTTAGACTTATGACGGTTTCGTGAAACGCCCCCCTGGGCTCTAACAGCGATGCCAATTTCTCCCTTATTTTTAAACAGATCTGGAAATAATTTAAAAAATGGTAGATCTAGTCAGTGTGGTCTTGATACAGAAGTAATGCTGACATCCATCTACCTACATGTATTTCCTCACTATATATTTGACTTGGGTATCTGTCGGAATGTGTTTTATTCTTTTGTATTTGGTCAAGAAAATATTACTTTGTCCTCAATACCTGTCATTAATGTATTTTGTTATAAATGACATTGTTAAATATTTATTTTCTTTATAAAAACAAAAAAAGAAGAATGTCTAGTGAGAGAAAGAAAAAAAAAAATCCTTTTTCAATTAAATTGGTAGTCTTTCCTTGAAATTTACACCTAGACTCTACATTATTTGTTTTAATTTCCAGCTTGTTTCACTAAACTTGGGAAATAACTGTATAGAGGAAATACCGGATGAACTCAGCGCATTACACTCCTTAGAAGTTCTTCATTTATTTAACAACAAAATACAAACTGTTGAGTCAAAAGTTTTAGGTAAGTTGAAAATCTAATATGATATTACCTAGCTGATTTTATCTTGGAATAAAATAGTTGAAACTCGGTTTGTTCTTTGATAACATCGGTGTCCCCCCCCCCCCCAAAAAAAAAAAAACGAGAAATAATAATAATAAATAATAATAGTAATATTAATAATTATGATTAATCTTTAAATATGTTTTTTTTAATACATGAAATGGATGAATAATAATAAGGGGAGTCGTGTAATGTATTTTAAAAACAATTATTTGCCTCTGATGGTTCTTTGACAACAGTGTGTTCACCATCAAGAAAAACACTATTCAATTAATGAGTGTGATTTAATTATATCATTTCGATGGATTAAAGTTTTGTATCAGAATTAAGTATTCTTTCAATCTAGATGAATGATAAAGTAAACAAAAAAATAATAATAAATAGAATTAAAAAGTTACATTTTTATCTCATGATTGGTTATATGACAGCAAACATCTTATTTCATCAACTTGTGTTTTGTGTTTACATTTTAGGAAGCATGAGACATCTTAAGCTTTTAAACTTAAACAACAACAAAATAAAATCCCTACCTGTCTCTATGAACAAGTAAGTATCAAGCCTTAACTACCTATTCTTGTGTCTTGGCAGTACACTTTTATTTTTTTGTATTACTTGAGAATCGGTCTCTCTTTCTTTCTGAGTTGACATGAACTGTAGAGTACTTTCCTTAAATACATATTTATGAAAACATTGTTTTGTGAAAATTGTTCTAGAATACTAATTCTTTGTAATACTGCCAAGTCTCAGATCATTTCACAATAATAAGTTCTTGTAAAACGTTTCATCATATTACTATGAATAGGTTACTAATATTCTCTCATTATCAATTAAAGGCTCCATACAGCTCTTAGATTTATACCATGGAACTTTTGTTATATTTATGCTTTCAAAATTGAGCAGGCTTTTTTGTCCTAAACAACACAATATGTTACAGAAAAGTTATAATCTATACAGAGCTGTACATTGGATGTTCTAGTATGTATTGTATGAAAAACAAATATAGTGAAAAGGGTCACTTAGTTATTTGATAGTCAAAAGGTGGATATGTCAACAAACAAATGTCTTATAGATTTCATCAACCAGTAACAGAAACTATTCCTAAATATAATTTGTAGGTATCACAATCCACAAACAAATTACTAAAAACAAAGATGAGAAATGGAGATTGATTTAAATATGAATCACCATGTCAATAGTGTAATTGGTAACACAGATTAAATTCATGTAGCATATAAATCTTGAATTCATTCCATACAGACTAATCAATCTTGAATTCCTGAGTGTCGATGGGAACCAACTGACATCACTTCCTGGTGAGATCTGTGCTCTAAGTCACATGGTTGAGATCCATGCTGCTAATAACCAACTAACCTCTCTGCCTATGGAGTTGGGCTTCCTGGTGAAACTCAAAAAGTTTCACGTCCATCAGAATCGGATCAAGGAGCTACCTGAAGGCATGGGAAAGCTCAGGAATCTGGAGGTCATTGATGTCGCAGCAAATGAATTACGAATCTTCCCTACTGAGGTAGGTATTCTTATTTTTTCAAATCCCTCTGTTCTAAACTTCCATCTGAACTTCAATTCTCATGAATTCGAAATGATTACACAATCATACCCAAACATTTGAATGGCGGACAAATTTCCTGAGCTTCTGTAGCAAAGTTGATCAAGCTACCATATGCAACAAGGGATAAAAACTATGATAATACAATCCATTCCCTTTATAACAAGGTACTCGTTGCCAAAGCAATAAAAGTTTGATGTACTGAAGATACTGACACATATAGACACATTTGCATATGTTTAGAATCAGGACAGGTAGATTTGCCTCATTATAATCAAGTCTTGTTGTATCCATGCTTGTTTTAAGAGGAGTTTAAAAGTTTACTTGATAGTGCTATTGTAACTAGATTTGTTATGAATACTTTATCAGTAATCTTAATGTGGCAATTTTTCTCATAACAGATTTCAAAATGTAGGCATTGATACATACAGTCTTGTGCATCTAGTTCCATCTATGACTTTTTTCTTTACTCATATCTTGGTTAAACAAACGACCATTAAAGAAGCTTCACTTTAAAGGAGACTTCCATAAATACATCATTGCATCTATGCTTTTCTTCTTTACATATTTCAGTTACACAAACTACCTTTGAAGGAACTCTACTGTGAAGAGAATCCCCTTCTTGACAAGGTTCCTGTTCAGTCTATCCAAGAAGATGAGGTTCTTACACTCAAGGTTAGTCTGCTCAATACCTTGGTTTATATTCACTTGGTCTAACAACGGTTGGTCCAATGCTCTGATTGTCTAATACCACTTTGGCTAAACCCATGTGATCGAACAGTTTGGTCTAACTTCCACTTGGTCTAATTCTCATTTGGTCTAATGACAACTTGGTCTGATTGCTGATTCGTCTAATAGCCAAATGGTCTAATTGCATTTTTGTCTAATTCCCAAAGGAATCAACCAAGTGATGTTAGACCAATTTGACATTAAGACTAAATGGACATTAGACCACATGGAAATGAGACGAAATGGTAACCTGGCTAAGTGGTTAATGGACCAAAAGGTAATAAGACGAACTGGTTGTAGACAAAATGGAATTAGACCATGTGAGATGAGACCAAATGGGCATTAGTCAAAGCGGCTTTAGACCATTTGTCAAGGTTACTAATATCTTAGAAGTGATAACCAGTTGAGTATTTGAACTTCTCAAACTGATGGTTTCCTAAAATTGAAACAAATATCAATTGAGTATTTAAACTTTTCAAACTGCTGGTTCCTGAAATTAATTAGGTGTATTGGTATATTCATTCAGACAGTTAATGCATTTTACGGTAGTCATTTCTGTGAAACAACAAAACTTGCTGAAGATGCTTTTTTTTTTTTTCTTTGTTTTTTAAATGGACAAGATATGTTTGAAGATGTATCCATCTATGTTTTGTTTAGCTGAACCCTTTTTTAAAGAGGGTATTCAGTTCTTTCTCTCTCTCAAAAAAAAATAATGCTTCAGTTTCCTCTGTATAAAGTGTCATAGTCGTTGTAACAAGTAGGAGCTGTTTTATTTGACAAAACATATTGCTTGAATACTTTTATCATACTTTCATACTATTTATTAAATAGGAAATAACAGCGAGGTATGTCATGAAGCAACTTAAAGACAGGTATGTACAAAAGCAGTGTATATGTTGTTTACTGATTAGCTGGGTTTTCTAATATCTTCAATGATAATTTGGCAGGCAGACAGTATGTTGTGCATAACATATTGGTGTCCCGTATGTTCTAAAATGTATGTTTATTTGATCCTTACATTGATCAGCTTGGCAGGTCTTAAACTTTGATAAAAAATGGGGAAAATTTTCTTAGACTGTAAAATAAGAGATTTATAACAGAATTATTATGATTGAAGAATTGTGACATTGTACTATGAAAACTATAATTACATATGTATGTGGTATGTAAAACTATACTGTATTAAACAATAACACTTTCTTGAAAAAAATAAAAATAAAATTATTTATTCATGGTTGATGCTGTCATATTGTTAACAAATCTATTTTCATTGTTAAATAATATTTAAAAAAATATTACTATCATGTATCAGTGTAACTGGGATAAAATAAACCAAATAAAGCATGTTGAAGCTAACAATAAAGATTGTTTTTTGCATGCTGAAACATAAAGGCGTAGATTGGTGAAGGTTGCTGGCAAGTTATTTTATGAAGAGAATCCAGCGTAAGTTTGTGCACAACTCTTCCTTAGTGCTGGCGTAATCAAGTTTGCAGTGTATATTAGATTTAGATTTATCTAACAATATGATTTTTCATTTTGTTTCATATCATGTACATGTAGAAGCAAAGAACAAGATAATGCTTTAAAGTTAACAATATCTAGGTACATGTAGTTTAGAATAAATATACTGTACTGCTTACTTTGTACAGGTGGCTGCAATTATCATTTTTTCTTCCACATTGAATAATCTGTATTTTATTTATACCAGGAGCACCAAAATGCACAACTTGTTTTAATTTAAGTTTATTTCATAGGCGTGCATTCATCTTTGTTGAAAAGAATTTCTTTTAGTATGAATCTCTATAATCCAAGATTCTCTCCTTTCCATATTTTCTCCCTCTCCTTTTGTGAAGATTAAGGATAGAGCAGACATTCTTGAAGTTCATATTTATACTCATTACAATTTGTTTGGAAAACACATTGTGATTACAAATTATAGACATACCTTTAAAAATATAGGTATATATTACTGGCAAACTTAAAAATCATTACACTTTTTGCTTACCAATGTTAATCTTCATACAATGATTGAAATATGAAAAATATCATAGTATTCTGCAATTTTCACTTGTTGCATATGAGCTACCTTTAATGAACAAATGAAGCTGTATAGGAATGAAAATAAAGTTTCATATCTTAAAATGTTAAAATATTTTTGGTTATCAGTGAATTAAAAAAATTAACCCATGTATGAAAATTGAGCGAATCTAATAAAAATAAACTAATATGTTGTGAAAATCATTGAGTTAAATTAATCCTTAAATCAACCAATTAACATTTCATATATTTTGCTTTGAGATGTAAAAACAAGACTTACCAGTATTGGACCAATAACAGTCTGATATTCATTTCATTTCTAATTACTTACCATTCATTTAATACATAATCAACACAATATTATCTCTAACAAGTTTGCAAGATATTTAATTTAGCTTAATATATAACCATCATATTTCTTATACAGTGTATGAAAGTAATTGTTTACCTAGATTGATAAGTAGTAAGACATCTGTAGATGTAAATTATTGTTATCGCTTGGCTTGTAAATTGAGTGGAATACAGAATCTGATAGAACGTCATGTTTATTTGAGCTCCAGATCTTGCTGTCAATTTAAATGTGAAATGTGTCATTTGATACATAGTCAAGGAATCTTGTTAGCTTTTTGCATGTACCTTTAAGCAAAGATACTTCCAATAATCAGTGTTATCAAAAGACCAAATATGTCAAATTGAAAATTGTCAATCATCACTTATGTATAGTTTTAGATAAAAAATGGGGCATGAATGGAATTTAAGAAAAGTATGGTTTGGGGTAATTAATTACAGGTATACTGATTAAGTGATAAATGGCTTTTTGGATTGTTTTGTCTGTTTTTTAAACACTGTTAATGTACTGTCCACATATTTTTGTTTCTTTCACCGTCCAACTCTTCAAAGCTTGTACTGGGTAACAAATTTTTCCTTTAAGCTCTTAGAAATTTCACTCAATGTACAATTATAAGAAAAAAAGACACAGAAGTATGTCTGAAGAATTTTTTTAGAGGGGGTTGTTATTTTGCCATTTTGCCATTAGGAAAAGAAAAAGTTCCTAAATATCACACTAAAGTATACACCAGTCCGACTTCAGAGCAATGTAACTTTCAGCGGCCATAGCTGGGGGGCTTCCAATGGGCTATGCAATGAGACAGATTTTTTTTTTTTTTTTTGGTTTTTTTGTTATGCATACTGGAATCCCCCCCCCCCCAGTTAGAAATTTGCATTAAAACAGCACCAAAACTAAAATGGTCTATAGAACAGCTATTTTTTTATAATAAACAGAAATACCAGTACCAAGTTTTAAGCTGCTATGTCAGGTAAGTTGCATGAGTAATTTCATGTAATCATTATTTGGGCAAGTAGACTTATGTGCAAGGACCTTTCAATCTGATAAATTCCTACCTTTCTTCTTCGCCTGATGAGTTTCCCTTCCCCTTTTTCTGTCTTTGGATAAAAGTTCATTGTTCTCAGAATTTTGAGAATAAGTATAAGAAAAAATATACAGTCAATTCTGCATGAGTCGACCTTCTATTAGTTGAAAAATCACATTAGTCGAAGCAATTTTTTAGTCCAGATTATACAAGACATGTTATTCACCTCTCATAAGTCGAATTTCAACCAAGTCAAACAGATTTCTATAGTTCCAATATATTTGACTTAGGCAGTAACCTATATGTATGTAAATATTATACAGTATAAAATTTATAAGTGAATTTGTAATGGAGAGAGATTAACTATTTACGATTTCCTCCTTCAGGTGGTCTTACCTCCGCCGAGCCATCAGACACTATCCGAATGTACGTGACATGCTCGCTCAAGCTAGCAAGTGCGCCCTCTGTGGAGAATCTTTCCTCAATACCTGGCTGGAGTGCGTGTGCTTTGTAGATGGGCATAAGGTATGGTATCCTTTAACTCTATTTACTTGAGAAGGATTCTTAATCACTTGACTGTTGCGTGGTGCTAATTGCACAGTACGGGTATGACCAGCGTGGCGCTGGTGATACCCGACAGACAAAGCTCAGACAGTAGCACGATCACGTAATATTATGTGGTCCGCGCACAGTGTACAAACCGCGCACAGTGTACAAAGGGCAAGCACGTAATATTACGTGGTCCGCAGCCAAGTGATATACCTCAAATTTTTGCAGGGAACACAATTTTCAAGATAAATACATATTTAATAGCTTTCACCTTTACTTTTGAGTAGAGATATAAATGAGTTGATGCTTTATCATTTTGTGAAAATGTTTGAATAAATCTATATTTTTTTTCATCATCAGTTCTACCCCTGCTGTTCTTCATCCTGAATCATATTGACAACTTTCTATAAACATTGAAAGACAATCAACTACCGAAAGAAATCATATTAGATTACTCGATTCTCCAGCAATTTAAAGAGAATCTGTTCTAATCGATCTTATATGAAGCTCAAACGCACATCTTTAATAACTGACATAATTTGAATGAACTGTAATGATCATGGATTTGTATGTTGTATTTCCATTTGTCTTCTCTTGCACTGTTTCCTACAGGATTTGAAGTTGGGCAACTCCCCAGGCAAGATCCCTATCCGAGCTCTGCTCTGTTCTTACAAGTGTTTCAACCAACCTGGACATGGGTTCTATGGTGTTGCTTTCCCTTGATACATACAGTCCCCTCCCATTAAAATGAGTATAACATTTTCAGGCATTCTCCCAGTCCCATGTGCAGACCTATATGTATGGGTTCATTATAACAAGATAAACGCCTTAGTCTAGACCACCTTGTTAGAACAGGACTGATGTATGTAGCATGTATTCCCATCCATGATCGAAATATCATAGACGAGAGATTGGGAAAAGCAGAATGCTACAGGATATACATGAATTGGGAATATAATTGATATCTCCTGAACACCTATAGACTACCAGTGTTTTCTGCTATTGTAGCGGGCATAAAGGGGCCATCATATGGAATAGTGGATGTCAATAAATAACCAACTTTAATGTTAGGAAGTTGAAATGAGAGTGTTCCTTTTAAAATATATGGCTTTAGAAGCTGTAGACCATTGTCAACCTCTGTGGAGCATGAATTACGATATAACCATAGTATGCAATCATATATTTGTCTGCTTAGCTCTACCATCAGGACAATAAGTGGCTTCCATTTATTTTCCTACTGTGCTATCAAGGACAAGGTCAATGGACAATGTTCATGATCACAACATGATCAGAATAGTAATGAGTGAAACTGATAGATTTTTTTGTCAATTAGAACAATATTAATTTTTGTTTATGCACCAAAAAATCACAGGTCTTTCCCTGAATGAACAAATACAAATGTACTTCCTTCTTCAAATTATTAAACAGACAACAAAGCTGTGTCATCAGATGTAATCTCTTTGAGAGGTTTTCAATGTTATATGCAACAAGTTTTTCTTATGTGAGAGGATGCAATGTGATTATAATGTATCGTATTTTCTAAGTTAGATATAGGTGTATCACATCACTTGGACATAACAATTCAAGAATTCAAGAATTGATAATCCATATCGGGATTTAAAAGGTTATTTTGTGACTTGTCATATCAAAATGAGACACAAGCCACCAGGAAAAAGAATAAAGAATGTCGGCAAAATAATCAATTCTTTAAATACTTTCCCCTTAATATTACTATTTTCCTTGACCCTTTGCCAAGCGACTTGTGTCTCCTTTTGATATGACGAATCAAATTTGTGATAATGTACAACGTACACAATGTAGGTGAAAATATATTTTCTTTATATATTCTCCGTGTGTACCAACTTCCATATATGCTGACAAAGTATTATTAATGATTTTATATTTTCATAAAACATACGCACACAACATACCAAACATTTGCTTTCAAACTGTTTATTTACAAATCAAACAAAGAAGACATTGTTGAGAATGCATGAGAATTCATGTAAATTACACAAGATTTTCAATCTGTAGCTACCATTAGTACATGAGCATATCTATGCAAGCTTTGAGCTATGCACTTTAAAGCAATTGACAAACTTTTTCAAATTTAACTTATCACTACTTACAGTACAGGCCAAAAGTATGGGGTCACCCTCAGATTTAAACAAAAATCACACAACACACTGCATTCTGCATTCATTCAAATGTACTGATACAGAACGATTGTTTTGGGGAGTACCTCTAATTCTATTTTCACAAAAATCCTGATGTTTCACGCCTCAGTGGGCTCACGATGCAAGAAAATCTTGAAAATGAGAAAAAAGCTTAGGGCTCCGTCTTAGTTCAGTGATTTATCGTATATGTAATTTGACATTTGGCATTATTACTTGGAGATCAGTTGAAGCTATATGCCAAATTTCATGAAACATCTCGCAGTCTAATGGACAAAAATGAACAATGAAAATATGCCAAATTTCAGTTTTTGTTAAACCTCTGGCTCTGTACATAAAGTCAATGCCTGACAAAATAAATTCGGCCTAAATTCATTGATGAATTTTTTTCATTGTACCATGATTTGTTCAATGAAACTTGACACACAGCTCCATATAGTCACTATCTAACATGATCTTGATTCAAACTGTGTATCAGGAAAGTCACTCAAACATGACAGAGCCCTAAACTTTCTTCTCATTTGCATAATTTTCTTGTATATTGTGCCCACTGAGGCGTAAAACATCATAATTTTTGTGAAAATAAAATCAGAGGTACTCCCTTGAAACAATCGCTCTGTATCAGTACATTTGAATGAATGCAGAATGCAGTGTATTGTATAATATTCTATTAAATCTGAGGGTGACCCCAAACTTTTGGCCTGTACTGTACATCAAGGTACTCATTTGTGGCTGACATATATCCCCAAATAGCGAGTTGCATTGCTTGATAGCAATAGCAAGTACAATGCTTTATCATATTGTAAGAAGGTTTATATATAGTTCATGCATAATAATGAACGTGTACAATGTAACCTTTTTCCCTCCAGAAAGCACATTCATTGATGTTAAACATAATTTACCAATCAGAACATCTTTGCTTTATATAAGGAGTTCTGTACCTCTGTCTTCATCTCTTGGCTGCTTTTTTTTCTTTTTTTCAAAGAATGATGGACAAAAGACTGAGTTTACCAATCACAAGTTCTTTAAATAATTATGCTGCTGCCGTCCTCTGCATAATCATGCCTTTTTTTCAAAATAATATATGCAATTTGAGCCATTTAATGCGTGGATTTATTCAGTATTCATATATGCTATCCTTCCAAATGATTTATTATGTAAAAATGTAACATTATTCTAACTGTTACAATGTACAGTTCTTATGTATATATGATATTAATGCAATATTATAAAATAACAAGCATCTATTATTGTAAATTATCAAATAAACATGAACCAAATGTTGAAATGGCTTTGTAATATGTGTTGTTACTTTCCTGCTGCTAATTTGAAGTATCCCTTTTTTAAAACACAATTTTAAAAATAGTTTTTGATGCCATCTACTGTTAACGCTTACAAGGACATAATGGCTGGAATTAATGCAGGAAGGTTAACATAGCCCATAATCCACATAGAGTACTGTGTCAGGGTTCCCAGCATTTCTAGAAAACAAAATTCCCTGATTTTTCCCTGATGAAATCTAAAAATTCCCTGATAATTAATTAAACCCATTTCCAATTTCACATGTTTTCTCTGTTGTCGCCATGAACTATTTGCAGTATAAAACACTTGTCTGACTGACTACCGAACTTTCAATTTTTGAGCCAATCAAAATTCCCTGACTTTTCTCTGATTTTGAAGCATTATCATCAAATTTCCTGACTTTTCCCTGACTGGAAAAAAGCAAAATAATTTTCCCTGATTTCCCTGATTTCCCAGATTGGGCTAGGAACCCTGTGTGTTAAATTCAAACCATGGACTAAGAAGACAGGAGTCCAATGCCCCGTCATAAAGTATTCTAAACCTTGGTTTTGCGTGAATGAACTTTACTACTACTTCTTGGTCTCATATTTCAATTAGACAGATTGTTGGTGCATTCTACTTTTCATCTTCATAAGCAACATACCAATTAGTGCTAATTAAATGTTATACATTTCAACATCAACCCACAAGTAAAATTTGGGATAATGACAATTAGGTCATTGTATGAAGGATTGCAATAGTCTTATCTTCTATACCATCAAGACTAAGACCCCAAATGCAAAATACATCCAAAATATATTTTAGTTAGATCATGCAGTCACAAGGATACGAAAATACCTCTACAAAAGACTGGGGTTTATTAACTTTTCAACTGACTTCTCTGGTATAGAAGCTGATTGAGATGGCGCTAGGTGGGGTAAACCTGGATCCAGTCTTCTATTTTCCTTTGAACTTTCCTCCTCCTTTCTTGGCTTTCTTCTGTGCTGAGCCCTTCAATGGTTCTGACTGGATGAGACAAGACGAGAGAGATAGAGAAAGAGAGAGAGAGAAAGTGCTGTGAGAGACATGTGTAAATGTTGCTTTAATCAAATACAGTCAACCTTGCCTATTCCTAATCTGTTGGGACTGAAGAAATAGCTTCCACTTATAAAATTGGACTAATAAAGGAATAAAGACAATAGAATATTTATACAAACAAGATGACTCGAAAAGAACTTTGAAGAAAAAGGGTGTTTCCTCGACTTATCACAGTTTGACTTAGACAAGGTTGACTGTAACATGAACATAAACAAGTATGCCTATAGTAAGCATGTACATGTTTTCACTTTCTGGCAAGCTACATTGATAACTTATTTCTACAGTGAACATTTCATTTGCTTGCAGCTCATTTACAATCAATATTACCAAAGCATTTGACTTAATAAAATTCCTACAAACAAAACAAGCCATGTCATCAGTAGGGAGTAATAGACAATGCTACAGTCCACTCTTCTTATCTGATGTCTGGAGTATCACGAGATTTAGTTAGGACAAATTAAAAGGCCTTGTCCCTAGCACTTCATTTTGACAACGATGCAGGTATAGACGAATTCGGGCAGCATTTCATGGAAGTGAGCCTTCTACTGTGTCCTCCATATAGCTGGGGGTTACCCAGTGTATATTTCCCTTTGTTACGCATACATGCGCACACAAGGAGCATGCGTAGTACATTGGAAGCCCCCCAGCAATGGCTGCCACCATAACAAAACATCACCCAATCCGAATTCATCTATAGTCTATTGCTGTTTTAACCAACACAAATACAAGACTTAATTATAAAGAAGTGATTCTCGAGGCTCAAATTTCAAATGTATGCAGCTGAGTCTACATATACCAACAAGATTTCATTATGAGGGATTTGGCTTGGTCCCAAGCACCTCATTACAATGGGAGTGGATTGCTTAATTTAGAGGTTTGTACCTTTCTCTTTCCAGCTGGTGTAGATGAGGGCTTCATAGTGAAGAATGAATCCAATCTTCCTTGCGTTGCTCCTGTTCTTGCTTTCACTAGCTTCTTACATCCATTCCTCATACGGTCCTCACTAAATATAGACAAATTTATCAAACTAGTTACTAGGGGTTTTGACACAATTGAATATATTCAGTAATAAAATTTGCTAACATTTGCAACAAATTGTAGACAAAGCTATAACCATTATATATATTTGGTGAATTTTCTTCATGAAGTAGAAACTTGATAAAAACAAGGTCCTTAGGACGACGGAAATTACCTTGTTAAA
Organism: Paracentrotus lividus; assembly: GCA_940671915.1. Lineage (NCBI taxonomy): Eukaryota > Metazoa > Echinodermata > Echinoidea > Camarodonta > Echinidae > Paracentrotus > Paracentrotus lividus. Next base: position 5,863,019 of record CALNVZ010003435.1, on the reverse strand, counting down.
TAAGAGTTTAAAAATTGTAAGAACTGGCACCAGCAAAATTACCTTGTTTCTCAGGAATATTGATATTTATAAATTTATAAGACCCCTTTATAACAGGTCTCCACTGTAATGTGCAAGGAGAGATTGCTAAAATATGGAATGAAAGCGCTGTAAAATCTAACAACAACAACATATCTCCAATTCAAGAATATAAGAAAGAAGGATTATCTCAGAGTCTAGAAAGATTTATAATGCAGCACTTTGGTTGTAAAACTGTCATCTTTATACGATTACCATGAGTTTAGAAGCTTGGTGGATGTTGGGTTGCGTAAAAACCACAACTTTCATGTACACATAGACCACATGGCAAATATATGTGATGTAACCCGATTCTCATCTTTATTTGCCCATGACTCTGTGAGCCATAATGTAATTTCTATCCAAACTGTTTTTGACAATTAAACTTCAATGTATAGATTTGCTCACAGAAAGTTCTATGAAGATATTACATCGTAACCAAAATTTAAGAATAACTCTAAAAACACTTACTTGAAACCTTTTTCGTTGCACATAAATTCAATCAGAGCATCCTCATCAGGAGCTGTCCATTTGAGCTATACCAACAAACAAACAAAGAACAATTAATATAGTTCAGCCTTTAATTATTAGTCCTCCATTCCTCTTGAATTAAAATATACAACAAAATCCATTGATATCATTATTCATGTCCCTAGTTAATAAACAATCATTATGTTGATAAAACAACAATTCATCAATACTTTTCATCATGAAATACAAAAATTTAATTGATTTCTATGAGGGTGTGTTAATTACACACTAGAAAACACTAGAAGAGGATTTTTTTGTCATCTAGTAAATCATATTCAAAATATTCAAAGACGTTTGTATGGCACAAGCAAGATATTCAATTACAAGGAGTATAAGTCTAAAACAAATCTACATCCAAGTATTACTTAAAATGAAAATGAAAATACAAAGAGAGTAAAACATTGAGATGCTAGAACTATATGCACTGAGATTAAAATTCCATCTGACTGCAATCAATTGAACTCAGGAGCACACCTTAAGCTTGTTAATGTAGATCAACTCATTTGACTGCAATCAACTGTGAGCTTGATCTCAGTCAAGAATTTATGACAAATAATAAATAAGTAAGAACAGAGAATGATTATCAAATATACTTTTTCTACTCACATCAATTTCGTTGCCGGGGGTGATTTCAGGTTCTAAAAAGAGCCCTCTAGCTTCCTTGAATAGCCAGTCTTCGGGGGGAGGGTATTTCTGAAAATCAATGTGAGATTATAAAGTAAGGAGGCAGGGATAACAATTATAAATTACTCAAGGTCTTTATATAGGTTTGACAATTTTTCTTTTTAAACTAGCTTTATATAAATTTGTCAAAGTTAAATACATTACTCCCATTGTATCCCAATGCAAGCTTTCCACTAAATGCTCTGATCTATCTCCTCAAAAATAGCCTCATTGTTATCATGGGTTTTGATCAGTTTGAAAATTCTATTAAGCCCATCTAAAAATTCACTCACCATACATTATGGTCTATCTTCTCGTCTCATTATTGCAATGATTCTTCCTTAGTTCATGGTCTCCCTTCATCCCAAGACTTTAGGTGTGATCACACATTGCCGATTTACGGCAGATCTGTACAATGCCATATGAAGAGAGAGTCTGGCCATGGAGATATATTCAGTGACATCTCCTTGGTTCAACTCTGTTTCAGTAGGTGCCAATGTGACGCATTTTCTTTTACACTGTGCTACTGTACCATGTTTTGATACCTGAATTAACAGAGTTGGACAGACTCTCGTGTATTCTGCACTGCACCAAACCACCTGAATTGGCAATGTATGATCACACCTTAGCTCAACACCATGCTTACATTCTGGTCTATCTTCTCTAGAATAGCCTCAATGCTTCCATGATTCTTCATCAGTTCATACGCTCTCTTCATCCCAACTCCTTTGATTGTACCACAGTAGTCGCAGCCCATTAGAATGCACAGATCAATGAACTAGAAAATAAAAGAAGTTTTTAAGATTCCATCTTGAAAAGCTTGTTGAAACATACCAGTTTCTCATGAAATTATCATTCAAATGCAATCTTTGTTGTAATCTGTCTCTGCTGATTGTAAATAAGCCCTACATCATAGAACAGTTGCCTCAAGACATTGAAAGATCAAGTGACACATCAGGCCTAAAAATTCGTGCCGGGTGGCGAGAATCTGTTTGGATTCTCGCAGTGGTGACCCGCGAGAATCTAGATTCTCGCAAATATCGAAGAGTCGGGAATGGTCTGGATTCTCCTCGCAAAACTTGCGAGAATCTTTTTTTTTTTCTTGTATACATGCAGTTTCTATTGCAATAAATTTAAAAAAAAAAATTATCTTTCACATTCTCTAAAAATCATCACTCTATATACTAGTATGTTCAAATTTGTTTTTTCAAATGGTTTTATTCAACCAAACAAACAGTCTAAAGACAACAAGAGGTTGATTCACAATAAAATTATATACATGTATAAATCAATTGTGATATAAAAAGATTTTATATAATAATGGAGTTATAAATAATATATGAAAGACATAATTTCTAATCGTTTGAAAACAACTCGCTAAAAAGGCGCTATCGCTCTTGAAACACGTCGCCCTGTTTTTGGAGGGTGAATTGAATTTGTCCGTGGGCGAGTTGTCTACAGTTCGCATCACGTTGCTATAACTCGCCGTACGTATCGCTTAATTAATATGATTGGTTATATTTTATGTAAACAATGTGTCAACTACCAATCATCGGCTCCGTAACAAAACGTATGTTTTCCATCGAATAATCGACCGGCGCGCACACAGAAATAAATTTACGTACCGTAAGAAAAGTAAATAGTAAGTTTGTTAGTCGCCCATAATTTTATGCTGTCCCTCCGGTGTACCATACATGTATTTTTGTGTTAGTTATAGCCGGGTTGAGGCCAGATTTAAGTTGTGTTTGCGGATAAATCGATCTAAACCCAACTTTTTTGTTTGCAATTTGTAAATAAATGTGAAGCCTGTATGCATGTAGATATGGTAATCGTCGATTTTTTTTGTTGCCAAATCGTAAATTGAGTGATTGAATTTGAAAACTTCATTTTTTTTTGTCAACCTCGACCTTCACCTCACGCGAATCCACTTGGATTCGCGCTGTACGGACCCGACGGGAATCTCCACGCGAATCGATTCGCGGATTCGCGTCGAATTTTTAGGCCTGCACATAGATAGGTGTACTAACATTTACTCCAGTGTACACCCACATTAAGACGTAGGATTAGGGATGCAGTAGGGTTTAATGTAGTCTGTTACAAAAAAAATGGTACAGTCAGGGAAAAAATAATTTAAGTGTGAAATCTTTTCAAATGATGTTGGTATGTGATACCAAATTAAAGCCAAAATACTTTTCTTGCTAATGCACTTTGTTCTGTATAATTTGCTGTATTAAAACAAAAATTAATGCTAAATTTTGTGCAACAAAGAACATATTAAAAACTACGCACTTCTATTGTTCTGGAGCGCTACAGTCATGGCCATTATGCGAAACGTACACAAAGGCATTGGGTGGCGTGCGAAAATTGATTTTTCTTGATTGTAGAAAACTAGTCATATCTCAAACATTACAGCACCAAATTTGATGAAAAAAATTGCAGAAGAAAGTCTGATTTTCCTGCTTTATGAAAATACCAAACAATACCATGTTGTAATCAATCTTCATACTATAAAAATAATGGTCGCCACCTGTACCATTTTACTTGACACAGACTGTATAGCATCAAGTCTAGGGATTGACAGTGAAGCTATTGTTGCAAGATCATACAACCAGACAGGAGACATCATTTAAAGACCTCATTTGTTGCATAATTTTGCTTTTCTTGTACTAGTCAGCATAGATTACAATCTTAAACTTTTTTTTTTTATGGAATGTACCAAGTTTCTATGAGGTAATTTTTTTCCATCAATGAAATGCAACTTATAGCATCATCATACCTGCCAACATTGTGGCAACAAGTGTCCAAATATCTAGGGACAAAGTGGGAAGAAAATGTTAAATACAGGGACATTTCTTTATTTCTATTACAATACTGTACATGGTCATATTCAAACATGAGTGACAACATTTGGACTGATAGAAGGGCGCATATCTCCGCACTTGTAGGTTATGAATGGATCGTGACTACCCTATTATGTATAATGAAGGAGTGGCATGTGTTATCATCAGTTGGATTTGAATTTTACAATTGGTCCTGGAAATTTTTATTATAAAACAGTGCTTGAGTGACACGACAATAAAAGACATGGGTTTCTGACCATTATTGGTTATGGTCGGATATGTGCCCAAGTAGATCTCTAAGGGTACCATAAGTGTTGGTATATGGACATTTATTGTCCTTTTAAGTCTTTCCTTCTCTTATTGTCCTTATCGGTCTTTCCTTCTCTGTGGAAAATGGTCCACCTCTATGTGTCATCCAAAACGTGAGTGACACGACCAGTGCCTTAAATGCAACAATTCAAGTAAATAACTTGATCAAAATTGCCTGTGTGTATATGCCATGTTAGAGTAGCCCCTGATAATTGCTTTAAGCAAAAAAAAATATGACATAAGAATAAGAATAAGAGGCATTTAAGGCACCATAGTCCCATATGTGCAAATTCCTGTTTGATCAAATATTCAGCATAAGAAAACTGGATCACATAATATTTGAACTTAAATGATAGGTTGTATTGTAAAAAAAAGCCTCTGTGTTGATTTCTGATCCTAATTTGTATTTTCAAAGGCACAGCACCACATTGAAATTTCAGCTAAATGTCTACTTTAAAGGAGGAGTCCGGGCTGAAATGAAAAAGTTTTGTAAAATTAAGTAAAATTCATCAAGCACAACACAGAAAATTTCATCAAAATCGGATGAAAAATAACAAAGTTATGCATTTTTTTAGGTCTTGATTTTTTTGTAAAACAGTTCTTGGCAATTGTCTCATTGTCTCATTTGAATATTTGAATATTCAAATGAGCAAACTGATGATGTCAAAGTCCCCCTACTTCTTGTGTATTTTATTATATGAAATCCTATTTATCTCATTTTTTCATATATTGTGTATACAGAAAATCTGTCCCTCATACTGAAATAAGTAAAAGCACTTGTGACCTTGAACATTCCACAAGGATTAATCCGTGTTTTTATGTCCTTGGGGCAGAAAATCTTGATAATTGGTATTTCATACAATAAAATACAAAGAAAGTAGGGAGACTGAGACATCATCAGTTTGCCAATTTGAAGAACTGTTTCCTAAAAAATTCAAAACCTAAGAAAATTCATAACTTTGCTATTTCTTATCCGATTTTGATGAAATTTTCAGTGTTGTGCTTTTTCGATTTTACTTTATATTTCTTATAATGCAAACTCCAGCCCGCATGAGTCCTTTAAATTGAATATGACCACATAGATTTTTTTTTTCAAAAATAGGAACAAAGGGTTATCAAGGGTGATAAATGCTTTTCTGTTTTCCCCAAAATAGGGACTGCCCCTACTAAATAGGAAAAGTTGGCAAGTATGCATTATATGGTAAACCCAAAAATGGACATAACTGCAGGATACTGACCTGTTGTCTGTCCAGACCAAGTCCCTCCAAAACCCTCTGATAATTGAATTCCTGTACAGGCATTTTCCTAAAATAAGGGAAGAAAGAAAAAAAATGAAACTGAGGCAATTTCACCTATAAACCTCAAAGAACATTAGGCGGAAAACAGATGACAATTTCTCCTTTTAGAAACTAGAATGCCATGAATTATGAAATACATCAACAGAAAGAGCAAAAATCACAGACCCATAGAGATCTATTACTGCCACTGTACACTAAAAGGTTCTTAAATTAGAAGTTTAAATGAAAAAAAAACATTGAAATTAATGTGCAAAATTGGCAATTTTCTTGATGCAATTGTAATTTTCATTAGTAAAGAGGAATGAGGTATGAACTGAATTTTTTTAAAGGTTTGCCAGAGTGTATTAATAATTTTGCTAATTTGAGGATTAAAAAGTGATCTATTTAGACCATAGGGAAATTTTGGTCATATACCAACCTTGCTTCACTGGCTGTGAGATGTCTAAGCAGTACATTGCCTCCAAACGTCAAAGCATCCATATCTTCTGTTCCTACTGCATATACATTGCCTTTCTTCACCAATTCACAACACTGTGCTTCAGCTTCACCTGGGGCCTTAGGGACAAAGAGTTTTTTTTAAAAAGGAAAAAAAGAAGGAAGAAATCATATAAGAGATGTATTAAAAAAAGTGAATAAAATTTAAAAAATTAAAACCCAAGTTTCATCATCAATCATTTTAAAAATATGGTGTTAATTATGAAGTTAAAGGCCCGGTCCCACTGGCGGGAGGAGTTGCGTATACAAATTTCGTTCATCCGCAACATAAAACAAAAACAAAACAAACAATCCGCAATTTATACGCAAATCATCCTAAAAAGCCAGTGGGACCGTGCCTTTATATCACTGGAAATTGCAACTCATGACTATTTTGCTGATATCTCTCGCAGCTCACCAATGTCACACATTACTGAACCCCACTTTATGAAAATGTCTCGCAAATCACAACCGTAATGTTTTAAAATTTTGAAAGTATTGAACAGAGGAACAACAAGAGCTGCACATATTAGACATCCATTGGTGCAATCTCCAAAGCTGCGCCAAGTTATACTTTCACTTCTAGCTCCAATTTACGATTGACAAACAAAAGGTAATAATCATGATAATCCAGTAACAGTTATCATGTAAATTCAATCTCCCAATTTTTGGAAAGATACGACTTTGTAATTGCTCAAGATTGATGTCATGATCGAACCAGCCAACCGTGGCAACATGAAACCTACCTTTACATACGGAACACCCATCAGTTTGAGTAGCTTCTGGCATTCTTCGTTGTGTTGTGAAGTGACCTTGACAAGACGTCTCTCAAACTTGTTGACATTCTCCTGGTCTCCTTGCTTCTTGGCTTTCTCCAGCTCCTTCTCAGCCTCAGCTCTCATCTCCTTCCTCTTCGTCAGCTCCCCAGACTTCATTTCAGGAGGCTTGCCGTCAAAAACGTAGCTGTTAGATAGGAAAAATTTGACCTTCAAAAGTTAAGAGCTCAAAAAAAAAACAAAAAAAAAACAGGATAAAAAAATAACCTCTCAAGCTAGAATTTAGAAAGTATGTTATTGTTTGGGGTAGCAACAAATAATTATATCAGAATCTGTACCATTTGGTTTCAATGCAAATAGTTTTAACTATATTGTTAGCTGAAAATGTATGTAAAAAAATAATCTCTCGAGCTAGAATTTAGAAAGTATGTTATTGTATGGGGTAGCAACAAATAATTATATCAGAATCTGTACCAAGATTTGGTTTCATGCAAATAGTTTAAATACATTTTAGCTGAAAATGTATTTCCTGTTTTAGCTCAACAATTCCTCCTCTGAATAAATCATCTTGAAAACAATTTTAAATAGTAGTCAACTATTATCAAATTATTAAGAGAAATACTTCTAAATATTGATAATAAAGGAAAGAACATAGCTAATATGTATCGTCAAACATTTTTATGAAATTATATTTTTTTTTAAAAGGACTAAAAAATTTTCATTTCTGCAATTCAGAGAACTACAATGTTGCTAAAGTGAAGGGTCATTGTTTGAAAGAGCTTCGGGCCACTTAGGAAAAGCGCAGCATACAGTGCATGAATAAAAGTATTATAAAGATTTTTTTTTTTTCTTACCAAGGCTTGAGACCATTCTCTATCATCCTGATTGTTCGATAAAACATTCCCATCAGATGACTGTTAGAAAGAAAGAAAAAAATAATCTTATGCATAAGCTTTCAAATTCTCTTGATGAAACTTCTAAAATTTAAAATGACTAATTTGCTGTTACATGTATAATTACTTCTTCAAAGGTTTGCCATCTTGAGTAGACAATTCTTTCAAATTTTCTTTATTCTTCAAGTATGATAATTTCTTACAACCAACAACACTGATGTCAAGAAGGATATCAACTTTAAATGGAAGTCTCCAAAGAAATATCAATGTGTAAATCATATCAATAAGAAAATTTGTTTTAACTAAAAAGTAACTCTACTTAAAGATGAAAATCATCAAAATTGTAGTGCAAGCCGAAGGGATGACAGATTTATGCATTTTCTAAATATGGATCCATTAGAAAGCTGAATCTACAGAGATGATTCTTAAAACAGAAGGATACAGCCTGAAAGACCACAAGCAACTACCGGGTCATGATGATCTACACCCTAACCCTAGCTAGACACCGGGTTTCGATGTCTATAGCTATAGGCACCCGGTCTGTCGGCCCTGCGGCATGCGGACTATAGTGATGTCCCCAAACATAAAGAGGGAGGATAACAAGGGGGAGCATGGGCTATTAATACATACCTGGTTGTTTCACCTTCTTCATTTGTAAGCACAGAACCATCTTGACGAACAGCAATCAAAAATTGGTAGATACACATGGAAGCATCAATGGCAACCTTACGTCCTGAATGAATGAATGAATTGCAAGATGGAAAAAAAGAAAAAGAGAGTTGCAGACCTAGTGATGGATCATTATAAAATTGCCCGTTTGACCCCTAGGCATGCTAGGGCAGTAGGGGAGTTGGGCAGTACCACGGAAGTAAGTAAGTAAGATATATATCATAGATTCAAATCTACTTGATGCACTTTTAACCTCAAATAGAGTTAACGTTAGATCTAAAATAAATTAAATGATAATTTTGTTGCATGACTTCATTCACTTCACAGTTTTAAAAGGAAACCTTTGCCAAACGTTTCCTTCTTCAGTTCCAACTTATAATGACTGTGAACTCAATGACAATGAAACATAGATCTATATCAAATTAGTTCAATCACACAACAGTCAACACATCATAAAGTTCTAACAAAGAGAGGATAACAAAAACAAATAACAGCAAAGGTCAAACTTTAATAGTGAAACTTAGTAAGACTTCCTAGCCTTCGCTTTTGCACTCCAGTCCAGGATTTAGCAATGTTTAGTGTTGAAGAAGCAGGAAAAGACTAGAACCAGGAGAAGACAGAAATACAAGACTAGGACAACTGAGGCTAACTAGCAGTAGCATAATTCTAGTAGCATAATAATAGTATAATTCTACTTACCAAAATAACTTTTAAATTCATGTTCTTTCACAGCTCCTGGAGCGAAGTCAGCAATCAATCTGGAAAGATTGTGAATTCCCATTCTGAATCTGAATCTGATTCAACCAAATTCAATTTCAAAGAAAATTTGTGTAAGTTAGATTTTAACCTCTCGCCCGGCGCCCGTAATTTGCAGTTCTAGATTTGAAAGATCTTCAATTATTTCCAACTCAGTCAAGTCAAAAATATGATCATGAAGTATTCTTTGTTTTACTACTAACTTTAGTAATACTAGTCCGAGTCAGTAAATTGTGTCAATAACATTAACGCGTTTAATTATTCTTACGATAATCAATGACAAGGCAACATGAGCAAGCTGGCGCGCGCAAAAGTTCGCGGGCCAGATTTGCACACACTTTACTCCACTAAGTACTTCCTGTCATTCATTCACTCATTTGAAATTTGAACAGTGGAATCTATTTGATTTTTGCGAGGTAATTACATAAATATATTATCCTAGTTGCTATATTTTGAATGTCTACTTTGTGTGTGTTTGTTGAATTTGCATGATTTATGTTGTTTGAGTACCTAGGAGGATTGTGTTTTGTTTTGGCATTGTTGACTTGGAAATTATGTATGAAATGAACGAGTAGAAAAAGCCGCACAATTTTCGGTCAGTGAGAGCAAAGGAGATCGCGATGCGCGCGATGAGCCCGTGCCCGTGGCGAGGCAGGGCGCGCGATGCCGGGCCGATTGCCGAGGGCTAGATCAGAAAATAACAAATGAGAAAGGGTGCAGAGCGCGGAGCTGAGCTAGTGACATGCATGGGCTGCGTTACTGCGGGCTGCGTACATGACTAAGTTAAATAGACAAATACAGTTTGCATGAATTCTTTTTCTTCCTTCCCAATTCCCTTCCCCTGGCTTCTGTTTTTGTCTTCATTCATTGATTCAATGTTTCTTTTTCAACTTCAAACGGACAAACCTGTTTGGTTTTTATTAGGTGGTCTGTCTTTGACAGATCACCTCTTAATTTTGTCAGAATTTTCTTTATTATTTATTATTTATTTATTATTTATTTTTATAGCCAATATGTTGTTCCCACTCTATCTCACACAAGCAACTGAACCATCTGGGACTAATGACAAGACTTAGTAAGAAAACTTTCAGAAAACAAACTTAATTTTTCACTTTTTAAAATAACATTTTCACTTATCTTTCTTCAATAACTGAGTGTTTGGATGTTCCTTTCACTATCCCTGATGTTGTAATTTTTTTGTTTTTTCTTCTTGGATGAAAAATTATTTTTTAAAGTCCACTTTCTGAAAATTTCCCCGCACGTTTTTGTGCGGGAGATGGCAAAAAATTCAGTGATGTTTTTTTTTTTTTTTTTAGATTTTGATTTGAAATTTTTCCTAAACCTCTTCACTGTGTCTTATAATGACATAGTCTCATAGACATATACTACTACTAATTTTGGAGCTGAAAGTGATTGCAAAAAGGAGAAAAACCGTAGATAAAACAACATTGACAAGGTTGCAAAATTTTCTCCCAAATATGACAGTTTGGTCCACGAGGTCAATACTAAAGTATTGACATCGTATCATGAGTGCTCTATCTCAAAATCTTCTAAGTCAATTTCATTCATTTTCATGTCATCAATGGATGTCACTCTGGAAACGTGCATCAAAGTTTTTCAAGGTCATCAGGTCAACATGACGTCATCCAGGCGCCATTTTGGGTAAAATCTATTTATTGCTTATAACATCGTAACCAATAATAAAAAGTACTCATATTAACATCAATGTAACTTAAGGTCAAGGGTAAAAAAGTTATAATTCAAAATTCCTCTAAAGGTCATGACGCGCGTACGCGCGCGTCAAATTTGAAAAATGCCTAAATCACCTAGTATCAAGTTTTGCATACGTTTCAGGCAATTTCCAGCATTTCAAAATTTTGCGGCGGCGCATGGGTGCGCGCGCGTTCATTGCGCGTTTCACTATAACGCAGCCTTCAATCGCCATTTTTCATTATGCCATCTAATAGAGAGCTTAAATTCTGAACATTTTGATACATTTTCAACTTGATACGACCGATAATAAGGAAACTACAGCCCGTCAAACTTTTCCGTGGCGCGTGCGCGCATTTCCTCTTCATAGGCCAAATATGGGCAAAAAAATGCCTTTACAAATTCGCTATAGCTCGAAAAAAGTCCACGCAACACCCAATTTTTTTTTAATGAACATGTTCAGTATGAGTTGTAGATTGATTTCATGGGCTGTTTACCCATTATAAACATTATGACGTCATCAAAAGGCGCTAAACTCAAAATTTCATTTTTTTTGAAAATGACGTCAATAAATTATGCAAATTTGATTCCCACCTCTGTAAAATATGGGTCGATTTTCGCCCAAATTTCAATATGTTGTAGCTGAGGATATACGCTTTCGGGTACGTGACCTTAATTTTCATTTAAACAAAGTCATTGTCAAAAATGGCAATATATAAAGGCATGTCATTTTTGCTCATTTTGCACGCAATCTCTATTACGAAGCACTTTTGGTTGAAACATAAAACTGCAAGCCCTCCTGAAATGACCATTCCCTCCGTAATTTCTGCTTCATTTTCTCTGAAATTTTGATAGGTTGTAGGCAAGGAAATTCTCTTAAACATAATCATACGTTTTTTCAAATCAGACTCCGGAATCATGAACTTATTAACTGGCCGTACTTGAAATGTTTTTGCCGTCTGGAATTTTTCGTTTTACGTGTAATCCTTCGTAGGATTTTAGCTCAATCGGTAAGGCGTCTGACTCGTAATCAAAAGACCGTGGCTCGCGTGGGTTCGAGTCCGGTGTGTCTACATTTTTTTTTTTTTTTTTTTCATGTGAATGTCTTCCCTCGGTCGATTTCAACACACAAAAATAGCCAATAATGTAATAAAAATAATTTTACTTTTTATATTAGTCAAAAATGCAATTTTTAGTAGTTTATGTACACAACCCTATTGAGGATAACTATTGCTTTACTGAGCGGCATTATATCACATCAGTGCATTTCCTCTTTGTTTCATCTTTCTATACATCTTTTACGTATTTCTTTGATTCCATTATTCTATCATTGATCATATTATCAATGTAAATATATCAATCAATATCAATCAATATCAATACAACCCTATTGCAGAATTGACATATTTATATGAACGTGTACTGAAGCTATACTGCAACAGCCCTATTTCTGGTCGGTTTTCGCCCAGTTTCGAGTATGTTGTAGCTGACATATTCCCTATCGTCAATGTGCTGATCAGACTGAAAGACAGACCACCTAATTCGTCCCCATGACGAATTAAAATTCTAGTTTTGGTTGTTTTTTTTTTTTTTTTTTTTTTTTTTTTTTTTTTTTTTTTTTTTTTTTTTTTTTTTGCATCCTCTAGTCTTATCTTCTTCCTTCTTCCCCATCTCTTCTTTTTTATTTTATTTTTTTTATCTAGATCTAAGTTCTTAATCTTAGATGGGCTTTCTCCTAATGCAGCTGTCATTTGTAAGACCCACGTCTTGACCCCCGGGAATGGTGCGTCACTTTACCAATGAGAGTCATACATTGAGATACCATGACGCACCCTATGTCACAGACAGTGAGACACTATTAAATTACATTGACGCACATTTGAGTCAAACATATGACACACCATTTCACCTTAGTGATAATGACTGACCATGAACAACCTAATTAAGAATGATAAATCTCTTACGCCCTTTTGGGGACAAAAAAATCCTCCGTTGAGCAATCTGAATAATTGGTCTCGTCAGCCCCTAGTTGCTGCTTGTTTTAGTCATAGTCTCTGACTGGTCTCCATGATCTGATGTAAGGTCTGCTCCACCCTGGTAGTTCACTACCTGTGTCTACGTCTGCAGTAAGTGTTCTGCATCAGGCAGCAGGTCCCCAAATCCCCCTCCAATGCTGTCCATCTTGATGATTTACCTCTCACTGTGAATATGAAACAGAGTAGATTTTTTTTCTTTGCGATGATTAGTCACAATACCAGGTCAATAATTATAACCTGTAACGTGACAGTACTGAACACAATGGTAATCGTTACAGCCCTTTGTTGGGGATCCAATGGATGACATGGGGGAAAAAACCCAACAAAGTCTCGATCTTGCCGTGATTTCTAATTGCTGCTATAGTTTATACCACTGATTTTTGGCATCAAGATGATTCTCAAAATGGCAACAGATGTATAAAAATGTTGTGTAAAATACAAAATTCTGTGATGCTGTGCAAAACTAAGTGCATAGCTTTGGTCCCCTTCATACATCCATCCCTTTAGTCTGTCAGAGTACATCTGTGTCGAATGTGGATAAATAACACTAACATAAAGAATTAACAAGAATTTCGGTGATAAAAAGAAATTAAAATAGACCTTAACGTAGGCCTAAAAAAGAAACACAAGAAAAAAGTTAAGTTGAAGAAGAGAAAATGAGATTAGGAAAGATAAAGATTTGAAGATCACCTTCAAAATTGAAGTAGTTAAAAATCACCTTGCAAACATTAACACATTAAAACCATGCAACACCACACCTCCAGATTGCCAGTTAAAATTCCCAGGCCAAGGGAACATTTAACGCATTAAGCTGTCATTTGTAAGACCCACCCTGACCCAGGGAGTTAGTGCGTCAACGTTGCGTCATAGTCCCCAGAAACCTGTGACGTATAAGTACCGTCATGGACGCCAAAGGTCCGTCACAAAATGACCCGTATGTGCATCATAGGAAAGTCACTTTACCAATTTTTGCATCATTTGTGGGTCGATGTTTTTTTTTTTTGTGGTCATGTTTTTGGTGATATTTCATACGCAAGTAGGGGAACGCCCT
>CALNVZ010003435.1:5790087-5842293 GCA_940671915.1 Paracentrotus lividus | reverse complement strand
GAACAATGCTATGACCGAACCAACAATAGATACAAACATTTTTCCTACTTCCCTACCCCTCCATAATACCCTGCCTCACGCCCTGCCTGACACGAGGTGGCGCTAGACCACTAAGGCATATAACTTCATTCTGAACCAACCATTCGACACTCGTCATAGAGACAAGGTTGGGGCCGGAGGGAGGGGGTAAGAGAGGGTCATGTGATTATCTCGTAAATAATAAAATTAGTGCTAATTTTACTAATTTACTTCAATAATCACATGACCCTCTCTACCTTGCTTAGTCCAAACAGACCAGCACCGACCACCTTAGGGTGGACAAAACGAGAGGCAGGGGGGGCAAGAGGACTAGATAGTCTCGCGGTGGCCGCCGACAACGCCGAGACACCCAAAACACTCCTCACCTGTGCAAACGTCACGTAGGAAAATGAATGAAGGAAAACAAGAGCGTCAGAACGCTGCCTTCAAAACATCCTCAGGGAACGCCTGCAAAGAGCGCCCAAGAAGCGCTGATACCTCTGGTATCGAGAGCTTGGGGCCCTTCCTGACATCAAGGCGTCATGACCCGCCGCTTTAAGACCCTCCACGAACCATCTGGAGATGGAGTCGGGGAAAGCGGCAGAAAAGGAATCTCGAGTGATGAAGAGTATAACTCTACGACGAGATTCGGATCTGGAGAGGTACCCTTTAAGGGCCCTAACCGGACACCACACCTTATCCTCCGGGACCAAAGAGAAGGAGGAGAGCTTTTGAGAGAAGTCTCCACCGGACCGCACGAGGCAGTCTGGTTCTTCGCAATGAAACGGTTCAGGCGAAGACGCACTCCCGAGGGTTCGAACTGATGTGGCCCTCAGTAACACTAAGCAGAAAGCGAACTTCGTCTGTGCCTAAGGCCACCGCACCAAGAAGACAGTCCTAACTGTCAAGAGTGAAACGATGCTTCCGACAACGGCTCAAAAGGAGGGTTAGCAAAACGCCTCCAAAACTTAGGCAAACTCCAAGAAAGAGCTAAAGAGTAGACTGAGGTCTTCGCCAAAGGAAAGACCTAAGCACGGCTAACTCGGGAGAGTTAGAACGTAAGAGCCGTCATGAAAACCATGTGAATTGCCGCAATGGCAGAACAATAGCCTCGTAAGGTCGAAACGAGACAGGCATCTCTCTCTGCATTGTTCTCGGGAACAAAAGCAAGGTAAGAGAGGGTCATGTGATTATCTCGTAAATAATAAAATTAGTGCTAATTTTACTAATTCACAACATTTACAGATTACTTTACCAGCAGATTTGTTTCATATTTGATGACTTTGTATGAAAGTCAGGTATGAATGTATTTGTGGATTTTTCTTGACCTTGTAACCTTTGAATATGAAAATAGATGTATTCAATAATTTCCAATTTCTTAACAATAAATATATTTTAAGATAACCCCAAAATAAGTTCTTGATTTTAATAACAAAAATCTTACAATGTGTTATTTTGTATTTCTGAAACCTATAGGTCCATCCTGTTAGGTTCAAAAGGACTAGATATTCCAAGGATATCCCAGAGATTAGAGACACTGAGTGCAGTCAAGACGTATGAACCTCTGGAACCAATAGCTGACACAGATATACAGGTAACAGGAGTTTCTTACATATTATCAAATGACTCAAATGAGTTGCATTCGGGCCTTTGTTCGTTCAAATTTGAGTGGAATTCGATAAATACAAAATTAATGGGAATTATATAGGGAAACCAATTTTAAATTTTTTTTAGAAATGTAGTTGTTTTGGTACTTGGCAAAATGTTTATTTTCGTATGAATGTCATGACTAGCAGATAGTTGTGTATTATTCAAGTACTGTGGTGTAGAAAATGGGAGAGGTTGAGTAGTTGAGGACTTGAGGTGATGCTATACAGTGCTGCTGATTCAAAATGGCTTTAAATTAAATGTTTAATTTTCGATCCTGTCAGGGTTTGCTGAGGAATGAGAGAGAGAATGCCCTGCTAGCTGTTATTGAGGAAACAAAAAGAAATGTAAGTAGATTGAATTTCCAATACTGCTATTTATTGTCCATCACATTTAATTTGTGGTCAATCCCAAACACTAATCAGATGAAAAAATTCAGTCTTCAAATAATAATTGTACCTAACTCCAACCCTAAACCTAACATAAAACCCTATTGCAACCTTAGGATTATATATTTTTTTAAAGAAAGCCTGTAGCATTGTAGCCTGAGCAAATGTTGTTTCTCCACTTGGAAATTATTATGTTTAATATCAGTGTACAGTCATTACATCTCTTCTTTAGGATGGAGCATGAACAACTTATTCATAATCTGTTATATTCAAATTTGTCCATTGTAGGTTGAAATGCATTTGTGGTAAATTGACAATGATGGTCCTCTTTCCACAGTAACCATCAACAAAAAATGAAAATCTGTACCCTTGATAATTCTTTGTTGTTGTCTGTTAACTTACAGACGAGACTACAGACTGAGCAACGTTTCTGGCAGGCCAAGCAGAATGAGTGGGAGCAAGAGAAGCAACGTATCCTCAACACTCTTATTGGTTCCAGTTCAGAACTCATTGATGTCTCTGCAGAAACAAGCAACCTGTTCAGTGATGTCAGTACCAGGATAGAAGGACGTAGTGCCATGGACAGTATGGAGATGGCATATGCTAGACAGGTGAGTAAATAGATAATTAAATATTGTTTTGAGAGAATGGTGTTGAGATTAGATAAAATGAACTACTTAGAGAAAATTGTACTACATTAGTTGTTGAGAAACTGAAGATTTAACTGGTGTTTCAAGTAAAGGTCATAGTTTTATTTTCCTAATCGTTTATAAGCAACAAGTCTCACCACAAAAATAAAAAATGATAAAATAAAAACTAAGCGAGCAATTCCAAATGCAAAAAACAAAGATATGGTATTCTCTCCTAATAATTTCATATCAGTAAGTTCCTTAAACTAACTTCATAATGCAGGCCCTTTTTGGCCCTTAAAGCTGCTATCCACGTGAGTGTAATTAATTATTTCCAAATGATTGTGGTTTATCTTTATGTCAGGTGTACATCTACAATGACAAGGTTGTGAAGGGAGGAATGAAACCTAATCTCATCAGCCTCTTTGAAGAAATGGCTCAACAATTTGAAGACAAGGTGAGATATTGATATGATATTGGTATTGCACCTGCAAAAAAAATAAAAAAATATTCCATTCGTAAGGTCTACTTTCCTTTTTTATGCCTCCGCCACCGAAGGTGGTGCTGGAGGCATCATGTTTTCGGGTTGTCTGTCCGTCTGTACGTCCTGCCTGGTTGTTTTTGCGATATCTCATGAACCACTTGAGATATCAACTTCAAACTTGGGGATAGTATGTTTTACCAAGCAAAGACGATCTGATTCGATTTTGGAGCATGTAGGTCAAAGGTCAAGGTCACAGATGTAAAATAGTGAAATACTATGTATTGACATTTGTTATCGCTATATCTCAAGAACCATTTGAGATATGAGCTTCAAGCTTAGGTGTAGTATGTACCACCGTAGGAAGATGATCCAAATAGATTTTGGAATATGTAGGTCAAAGGTCAAGGTAACAGAGGTCATATAGTGAAATTCTATGTATTAAGTTTGTTATCGCGATATCTTAAGAACCATTTGAGATATGGGCTTCAAACTTAGGTGTAGTATGTACCGCCATAGGAAGATGATCCGATTAGATTATGGATTATATAGGTAAAAGGTCAAGGGTCACTGAGGTCAAGATGTGCAAATTCATGTATTGAGTTTGTTATCGCGATTTCTCAGGAACCAATTAAGATATGAACTTCAAATTTGAGGGTAGTATCGATCACCAGAGGAATATGGTGTGATTAGGATTGGGGTCACAAGGTCAAAGGTCGAGGTAAAAATTGTCATTTAATAAAGCAAAATGAATAGATGAATGTGCGATATATTTCTGATCTGGCAATGGCGGAGGCATATATTTGAGGATTCGTCTTGTTTTGTTTTGTTTTTGCTCTATTTGTTTTGGAGCAAAATCACATTCGCTGTGTTTTTTAGCTGTAACATTCAAGTTTGTTATGAAAAAAAAATCAAAGCAACTTGAATCAAAAGAAGTTGTAGTAACAGAGACAAGATTCCAATTAGGATTTGAAGGGAAAAAAACACACAGTCACATAGGGCCTCCTTCTGTCTCTGTTAGTAAATCTCTTCTTAATTGTAAAATGAAAGTAGTTGCCGTACTTGATTCTTTGATAGAGGATTTCTGGGCAATGATCATGGAAATATCTTCTGTTCTTCTGGATTGTCGAATCAAAGTAGATCCTGTATATGATTCTAGCTTAAGTCACACTATATTTCAATTGTGGATCCAGGCAGGGCACAGGGGATGTGCAGCCCCTCTATAATTTGAAAACCACTCATTGACTGTACATCTTAAAATCAGGAAATTTCGGATGTTCACCCTCTTATCAAGCCTGGCACCCCCTCTTTTTGCGAATCCTGGATCTGCCACTAGATTCAATATGTTTTACCTGATATGAGGTTTTTTTAATGTTCATATTTCATTTTGGGGAATTAAGTTATAAGAATAAAATTATGAATTTTCCCAATGTTTTTTTCCCCTTGTAGAGGATAGAGGATTTCTGGGCGATGGTCAGGGAGATGTCTTCTGTTCCAATGAAGGCATCTTCAGATTCTGTATCAGTTAGAAGTACAGAAGATTTACAAATGGCTTTCATAAGACAAGGAAGAAGATTCCTAGAACATAGGTAAGTGATCAAAAGTAATGGCTATTTTGGAGAGTATAACCTAGAGGTCTGGTTTGGTGGGGTGGGAGGGGGGGTAGGAGGGGTGTAGTATTTTTCAATGTTAAAATTAGCAAAAATCAAACTCCTTTGTTACTGGGTTTCCCCTCAAAACTTAGACAAGTTTAAAAACATTTCAATGATATTTACTGTATTATCACACAAAAATCTGATAATAATGACTCACTTTAATTTTGATAATTTCTTTAAAGTTTTGTATTATTTTTACTCTTAATGTAATTAAGTAGAGCAGGTATGCTGGTACTAGGTGATCATACTAAAAGTGTGGACATCAGAAACATCATTGACTTGTAATATTGGCACAAGTGAAAAATAAATCTGTCTCTGTTAATACCCTGCAAGGCCAGCTCACGTATTTAGGACATAGGATGAGCAAATACAGTTGACTCCTGTTACAAAGATATGCTCAAAACCAAGTCAGTTTCTTTGTTTTGTAGTGAAATCTTTAGATACTGAACTAGGCCCACAGCCATGTTGCCCAATTTTGATATTGGAACTGTAAAGATTGACTTGTTACAAAAAGAGATCTGTGTGTATCCATACTTGTTATAATGGGAGTGGACTGTATCTGTTGAGAACCAAGATTATCAACAAACTAACAAGTGTTTTCTTCTTATCTACCCTACCCCTCACAGTTACATTGAGTACATCAGTAACATCATTGGTGATAATCTCAGGACAGCTAGACTAGGTGGCGTCCCTGGTGTTTATCAGCTTGTTAGAGGTTTCCTGAAAGTCAAGCTCCCTGCAGCTGTCCCTGGTCTTGAGGTAAGTCATCCTCATGGTTTCCTATTCTTTTGTGAGTTTTCCATTTCGTGAGAATTTCATGGAGATGTTAATTTACAATGACCACAATGTTAAGCTGGGCATAAATGTTTTGTACACGCATATTTTGTTGTGATGATACCTTGCTGTAACAGAGGTTAAGTGGATGAATGTATGTGGTTCAAGTTACTTTTATTTGTATGGATAGATGGTGTGAATGTTGATTTCACTGATTTCTATAACCTAAAATTACCATTCCCTATGTGATATCTGACTTTTTTTGCTACATACCCATGCTGAAAGTTCAGTGCAATCTTCAGAGAAACAAATGACACAAAATCAACTATTTTTGTAACAAATACATCTTTATTAACAAACATATCTTCTTTTTCATAAAGTTGGCAGCTAATGTAGCTGTTTTATCTTACAAAAAACATAAAATCTAACATTAAAAAGTGTAAGTAGACTGGTACATGTAGGTGAACTAAACAAAATATCAGAGATACGGTTCCAACTTAGATCAACAGTTGGTTACAGTCAAATGAGCTCATCTCCATTCAGTCTCTGACAGAAATTTTTCTACTTTGAAATGAATGATAAGCCCCATACAGACAAGATAATGTAATAAAAAACAAGTGAAAATGAATGGCAAGAGGAAATATTTTGGGCTGAAAATATCTATTGGTGATTGCAAAATAATGTCCCTACTGACTGTCTAATCTCTAGAGCATAGGATGTGTGTGAAGCTAATCAACTTTATTTTTAAATCACATATTGCTGCATCCCCCTCCCCCTACTGGTTTACTCTCATGGGCCGGTATTCTTGAAGCGTGATTAACTTAGTACCCCTACTAAGTTAGTAGGGGTACTAACTAATCAGGCTACTAACTTAGTAGGCCTACTAAGTTAGTGAGCTATTCACGAAACCCCTACTATAGTAGGCCTACTAAAGTTAGTAGCCCTACTAACTTAATCCCCTCCTTACTACGCATGCGCAGTTCATATCTACCGCAGATCTAGGGCATTGTGACATCACTGTGCATAATTAACATAAATTACGCGCTTTGGCTGTGCGCTCTCGATCTCTACGTTTGTTGGTATAATTTATGTTGAATGCTCGCGATCGGCTTTGCATGGGCGTTGTTTGGGGGAATTAATTCTTTTAGCAAATGTTTGGCAACTTAAAACCTACCTTGTTCTCGAGATTGGGAGAATTGATGGGACTAACATCTTGGAAGTTATCACAGTAAAATAAATCATAACTATTAATAACTTTAATCATTTAAACAGTTTCATATCAAACGTTGGAAAAACATCTTCTTCCCCTGCTCGATATTAGAGTTGGAAAGGTTGACTGACCCGTAAATTCTGTCTTTGGGAAAATTAACTGATTTTATCCATCAAAATTTAACAGTGAACTAAAACAAATGGTTATCTTGTAGAAATATTTTAAACACAGATGATTAGACTATTTGCAAATGATCAAATCAACATTTTATTTTTCAAATGTAGGCCTATTTTGTAAATGTATTTCATTGTGCAGTTTGGGGCTTGTAGGTTATCGCTTTTTATGTCTTATGTATCATGGGGAAACCCCGTTTTATCTTTATGGAGCGCCATAATCATTTTGAAATGAGAGGAATGTGGTGTGGTTTTTAAAGAAGACTTCTATTAAAAAAGAAAAGAGCAAAATATGATTCTTTATAACTCACACTTGTAGACTTGTTTATTTTTGTTTTATTTTAAATGTGTCTTTGAATAGTGTTAAGGCAGACGCAGATCCAGGAAGCAATGGCGGGCCTGCACCCTAAACCATAATAAAGAAAAAAAGTGCCTAACATCAGAAATTTTGGGGCCTTTGCCCCCCCCCTTTCAATGGAAAAAAAAATCTAGATGAATGACCTAGAATGCTTTCAGACTACCCCCCCCCCCCCAACCATTTTTGGATGCGCGACTGATAGACCTATATAAATAATTTAATTATAATATATGAAGAGTACGGGACTTAATTTCTCTCCCTCACACACTACCCACACAACTCATCTTTCCCTCTTTACTCTCTCTCTTGATCATGACACTGCTCATTCATCTTTTTAGGCCCATATATCTTCGCCCATAAACTCAATTTATAATTAAATACAATTCGTGATCTATCTTTTAACATACTAGGCTTATTGATTAAAGCAGTACCCTTCAACAATTATCTCTTAAAATATCATCTGCCCCCCCCCCTCGCTGGCCCTCTCACGCTCTCTCAGAAGCGTCGATTCGCTTCGAGAATTCAAAGGATGGGGGAGGGGGGAGGTGAGCCATTGTTCACACACAATGGCTCGCCCCCACCCCATGCTTTGAATTCTCGAAGCAAATTGACGCCTCTGCTCTCTCTCTCTCTCTGTCCCACGTTTAAATTATCTCCTTGTACAGTATTTGATAACAGTGAAATACAATCCACTCGTGTCATAGGGAGGTGCCCAGGACGGTTCTAGCACAATTTACTTATGGATAATTACCCCGGACAACTATGCCCATCTTGAAATCTACCCCCTAACTCTACAACTAATCCTTTATTCTGGGGTAGTTGTCCTGGGGAGTAATTGTCCAAGGGGTAATTGTCCTGATACAGGACCCAGCAAATTACATCCTTGTAATTAGATCTCTTCAAACACAGACACATGTTTCATGTTTAAAATCAAGAGTTGAGTAGATTCCTTTATTTCTTTTCACAACAGGAGTGTACTTTGCATCTATCGATCTAAAAAAAAAAAATAAATAAATAAGATAAATAGATAAATAAATAAATAAATAAATAAATACAATAAATAAATAAAACTAAAATGGAAATACCAGATGACACAAAGGATGGTGTACTATCCAATGGTGGATGCAAATAATATGTTTCTCTTCCCCACCCCTGCTCACTTTGTGGGTCAAAATAGGTATGTAAATAATCATGTAACAATGTCCAATTAACGTGTGTCCCTCTCCAATTTTCCATCTTTACTCCAAATCTTGAATCTGCAACTGATAATAGTATAGATAACTAGAATTCAAATACCATGAAATGAAGAAAACATCTTTACAGTTTGATTTCAAATGTAATTTGTAAATTTATCTAATAATAATTATGTTAGCAATTAGGGGAAAATTTAATTCTTTTATTTTGGGGGTAAGAATACTTGTAAGAATCACATTCGCATCTCATTTCCGATATAATTTTGTTGAAATGTTTGTATATTCTACCAAAAAATGGCATCACTGTGACATTTGTCGTCAAGATTTTAACATTCTTTTGTTCATGTACTTCATAATAAATTAAACTAATCTAGAAGCCGCTTCATAGCTTGGAATATGATGTTCTCTCCAATCAGTACCATTTTGTAAAGACTGGCTGATACGTCAAACATCTTCCTTGTGAATCTGTAAATAGAGAAACAGACAATACCCCAGTGTTAGGAGAAAATCATTTAAATTCCATAAATATTCATATTTGTTTATAAGGACCACACTAAAAATTTAATCCAGAGAATATGTTTATTTGTTTCCTTTTTGAAACAATGAAAGGGAAGGCCAGGCGGGGCACACGGGGTGCCACCCCCTCTCATTATTTTGGAATCACACATAGAGCATACTTGTTAATAGTTAGGCCTATATCGTAAAAAAAAAAAAAATCGCGTTCTGCCCTCTCACCATACTTTTCCTGTGCCCCTTCTTGTTTCCAAATCCTGGGACCCCCCCCCCCTCCACTGTAAGTAGGCCTAACTGTTTTACAGCTTAATCTAGTAATTGTATTTTTTAAAACTAGTATTGTATGCTTGTAAATAATAAACAACAAATTCCATTTTACATTTCCATTTACGTGGCTGCACAAAATTTATAGCAGTTTTGAGATTTCATATTCACCAAATGCTGAAAAGAATTAAATATAGGCTACATGTATGCAACATTCCTAAATACATGTTGTGATGTCCACTTCCCTACCTGACATAGAGATATCTGTAGGCCTATGCTTATACAGGAATTGAATCCTTACTAATTATCTATTAAGAAAAAACACAACAAAACAAAAGCCAAAAACAAACTTACCGAATAAATTTCATCTCAGCAATGATTTGGATATGTGGATGAAGTGCCAATAGTCTTGAGTAAGCCTTTCCAGTTCCTGTCTTATTTGCTCCTCGTGGAATTTCCTTTGAAAACCTGTAACCAAAATTTTTTGACAGAAAAATAAATTTTTGTTGAACAGAGTCTCATATAAACATAAATTCCAATAGCTATAAACTTGTCAGAATGTCAACCCTTTCCAAATAAATGACATGCCGCAATTTTGGAAACACAACATGGAAATTAGAAATTTAACAAAATTGAAGGTGCCAAGAATCACATTACATCAAAATTTATTAGGAAGTAACCTTAATTATTTGGTATCAAACTCGTAAAATGTTACATAAAAAAAAACAAAAAACTGATGCCTATCATGTGTATGTCAAATGTCCCCAAGTTTAGTGCTTGTAATATAATTGACATTTTTTGGGCCCCCCCCCATGACCAAATTAAAAAAAATATATAAATAAATAATAATTTTTAAAAAGGAAAAAAAAAAAAAGAAAAGAAGAAAGGCCGAGAGGAAATCTGTAGGCCTAGATCTATATCTCAGGATCTAACGTAAGATCTATTCTAACGTTAGTTCAAGATCTAGACCTCTTCTAGGCCTACAACAACTGGAACACAACAAGACCAGCATGGGAAAATATAGGCCTATCTTATCCTCAATAGTAATTAGATCTAGTCTCAATGTCAATGATCGACTAGACAACCCAAAGCTAGCTATACACAGCTCTGTCGCGTCGTGTAGATCTGGCTCTGATGCTACAAGCTAGCCTACTGTTTTATAGCTTTAAATCTAGCAATGGAATGGTATTTTTTTAAATACTAGTATTTTATGCCTGTAAATAAAAACAATAACAATTTCATTTTTCACTAACATTTCCATGACATGCCACAAATTTCTACAGTTATGAGCTTTCATGTCCACCAAATGCTGAAAAGAATTAAAATGTAGGCTGCAAAATGTAGGCCTATGCAACATTTCCAAATTACATAATGTCCACATCCTCACCTGACATAGAGATATCTGTATGCTTATACAGGAAGTAATCTTTACTAGTTATCTAAAAAAAAAAAAAAAAAAAAAAAAAAAAAAAAGGACAAAATAAAAACAAACTTACTGACTGTATAAAATCTCTGCTCAGTAATGATTAGAATATGTGGTTGAAGTGCCAATAGTCTTGAATGAGCCTATCCAGTTCCTGTTTACAAATATTGGGTTTGCTCATCAAGGAAGTTTTCCTTTGAAAACCTGTAACCAAATTTTTGGACAGAGAAAGAAAATATTAAAATTTCAGTTGAACAGAGTGACTCCTCATATAAATGCAAAATAGCTATAATCTTTTTCGAACCTTTCCAAATGACATGCTACAGCTAGCTACCATTTTAGAAAAGCAACATGGAAATTAGAAATTGAACAAAATCAAATGTAGACCTACTAATAATCATATTACATCCAAACTATTAGGAAAAGTATATCCTAACCTTTATTATTTGGGCCCTTAGGGACGAACTCGATCATAAATTTTACATAATAAGACAAACAAAACTGATGTTTAAGCCTATGATGGGTACATGGAATCCAGGGACCCCCCCAAAAAAAACAAAAACAAAAACAACAACAACAACAACAACAAAAACAACAAACAAAAAAAACAAAAACAAAAACAAAAACAAAAAACAACAAAACAAACAAACAAAACAAAACAAAACAAAAATAAAAAAACAACAACAACAAACAAACAAACAAACAAACAAAACACACACACACACACCACACACACTATTTTGAACTTTAGAGCACTTTGGCCTTTTGGATACCATAACAAATGTCCCCCATGCACTTAGTGTTTGTAATATATTTTAAATAGGGTCTAACGCTAGATCTAGATCTAATAATACAATTTTGGGCCGTTCCCCCACCACCCCCCCCCCCCCCCGGACCAAATAAAAAAATAGATTTTAACACTAACAGTTAGGCCGAGAGGAAATCTGTTAATTTGTTAGATCTCAGTCAGGAGTCAGGATCTAATGTAAGATCTATCGATTTGGATCTAGAAGACTAGATAGATCTAGATCTAGATCTAGGCCAAGATCTAACGTTAGATCCAGATCTAACTTAGAATCTAACAAGTTAGATAGATCTAACGTTAGATCTAACAGTTAACTGTTAGATGTTAGATCTGCTCAGAATCTAGGCCCAAAACAAACTGAACTGGATTCTGGAACACAAGACCAGGATGGGAAAATATACCTTATCCTTAAGAGTAATTTGGTCTAGATCTACAGCTAGCTAAACAAAGCTCTGTCGCGTAATGTAGACCTAACGTTAAATCTAAGTTAGCTCGGGACCAGGTCTTACGATCGTTCGTGAGGTCGTTCTCAACAACAAAAGAGTTTTGTCTTGGAAGAGTGCAAAGAACTAAAGTTAGGTCTATCTTTGGTTTCTTAAGCTAGCTTATGAAATAAAAACACATCCAGTGGACACTATAGTTTCCAAACATAAGAGTATATTGTTAATTTTCGGGTTAAAATTCAAGTTACAGTGCAAAACCAATATTAGTCTCCGGAAATCGGTGTTGTCGAGTCCTTCACAACCCATGCGTAAAACTGAACAGGTGGGACTATTGTTGCGATGGTTAAAAAAATGTCACAATAATTGACGTTTTAAACAGGTCAGGTTGAATCTTACAGAATATAATTTATTTCCATTGTAGAAATACCGTGTCTCAATAGTTCCGTAATGAATCAAAATACATAAAATATCATACTCACCGAAAAAAGTGAAATTACCGCATCGGAATCAACGTCAGACGATAAGTTAAACTACCCCTCTGAGCTGACTAAATATTGGGCGAATTTAGTGCATCGATGACGTATTTAGTAGGCCTACTAACTTTAATCACCCTTCGTGAATAGCTAACTAACTTTGGTTAACATACATTTCTACGTAGAGGGGATTAATTTAGTACCCCTACTAAAGTTAGTAAGCTGATGACGTATTTAATCACCCTCACTATCTCAACTTGAGTTAGTTACCCTTTGTGAATAGCAAGGGTAACTAAATACGTATTTAGTAGGCCTACTAACTTTAGTCACGCTTCGAGAATACCGGCCAAAGTCTTTATTATTTTACAGTCTACTCCTTTAATTATGAGCAAACATTCAGCAATATTCTATTATAAAGAGACATTTCTCCAGATCCCATGTGCATATTTCTACATATTTTTTTGAGGTGTTCAGCATTAAAAGATTTTGTCATAAGGAAATTTGCGGTCCATAGTACCACATTTTAGAAAAGGAGTGGACTGTACTAGATACTAACTACTTTTTCATGAATAATTTTTTGAAAGGCAAGATAGTTACAAAACTATAAAACTAGCTGTTTTACTGTTTTCATTTGCTTTGTTCTCACAAAAATTCAGAAGAGATGAAATGTAGTTTTATTTAAGTAAACACTTATTTTTTATTAATATTATTGGTTTGTGTTCATACATTACAAGTAATATGGAGTTGTAGATTGGCACAATGTATTCTGACTCTAGCAGAATCATAAAACTTTAAATTTATCCTTAACCATTTGTCTTTCATTTTGATCATCGAGGGAAAATGCAATTAGAGCTTGCATGGGAAAACCATTATAAGTACATGTACATTCAAATTCCTTCAGATGAAAGTTCTTTGACATTTATATTAAGTATGAGCAAAAATAGCACCAATGAAAGACAACAAAATTTCCTTAATTTTACTTGCATTTGCCTAAATTGCATCTTGTTATCTAAAATTATTTCCCACTATTAAATAAAAAAAAGTACAAGAGTTGCCCGTGATGAGGAGGTTTGCAGTTGGCAAATATTATCAGGCAAGTTTATTATTTTACTATTTATCAAGTAAAGAAATCAAGAAACCCATAGATCTTGCTAAACTTTCTTCAGCCAATATTACAACGGTTGAAATCATAGTTGTATCCACCAAACATGACGATTGAGTTGCACTTCTTGTCTGAGGGCTTACATTAAAACAGGGTGAACTGGAAACTACTACTAAACTACTACTACCTTTAAACAAATGAATCAAAACAAAACAAAAACATGGCAAGCATCTTTGGTCATCTTTGCTACAAAGATCTCGGATATAAATGTAGTACTGTGACATGGTCTAGTTGATCTGACCATTTGCCATACGATCTTTCTCAAGTTCCATCCATTGACGTTCCCTCTGCATGTCAAGGATATCACGTTCAATCACCAACTTCTCCTTCTCGATCTCCAACTTCTGTTTCTCCAGCGTCAGTTTTTCTTTCCTCAAAATCAGCAGCTCCTTGCTGAGTTGCTCGATGTCCTTATCGTCATCGATATCGCTTTGCTGATCATCCTTGGCGGCGAGCTGGGAGTAGCGCATACGCTTGGAAGGGGAGGAAGCCCGTGGGATATTGTTGTTATTGGTGTGCCTTGCGTGAGGATGTTGATTTGGTATGACTGCTGTAGGAATGGATGAGTGAAGGTGATAGGGCAGGAGATGGTTATTGGATGTGATGTGGTGAGCTGCCGCAGCGGATGATGTCGGATGAGGAGTTGCTATGGCAGATGATGATGATGAGTGAGGAAGACTGGTAGTGGTATCTAGGGGTGGTGAAGAGGTGTTGGTAGAGTATCTACGCTGGATGAAACGGTGAGGGAGAGATGAGGTTGAGATGTGGTTCTGAGTTGCGGGTCTCTTGTGTGGTTTGTTCTGCGTTTCCATGGAGAAATCTTGGTAATTCTCCTGTTCATCTCCAGGGGCTGTATCTGGAATCCACCTAGAAAAAAAAAAGCCATATAAGTTGTGTAAATTAATTAAGATATGAATACCAGTATGTCCCAACTTCTCCAGGTCAAGTTTTTCAAAAATATTCAGACTTACATGTTCATTGTTATGAGATCTTGTGAAAATAAGGTATTTTCATTGTGTTCCAGAGCACTTATAATGGGAGTGTACTGTATCACTTACTATTCACAATTCCATTTCAAGCTTGAAGTCATTCAAATGAGGGACTGGAGAGTTTTTTTTTTGGGGGGGGAGGGGGGGTAATATTTGTACAAATGTGACCCACCGCCTCAAAACAACCCCTTAGTCATATGTAGAACTGTCATAGAAAATTGGAGGAGAAGCAGAATTTTCTGTATCTTGGATGTCATTGATAAGGCAAAAAAAATCATCGTTTGTTTGCCCTTCCCGACCAACCGAAAAATTGTGAAAAATGGCCAGTCATGTTTTTTTTTTTTTTGTTTTTTTTAAACACAAGTTCTCTTATTTTTTATTAATTTCTCCATTTACAACGTTTTGAACATTTTGATTCCCAAATAAATCGATTATCAGCCAAAACATGGTTAGGAAAAGTTGATGAAAATGTTTTTGACTCATTTTTCATTTACTGCTCACATCGTATGATGCGCATTGAAGATGTACACAAACTTTCTGTACGGCCCACATAATGCTTGCACAGGGCAGGCTACAGGCTAGGCCTGGTGCATGCATTTACTGCGCAGCCATGCCAGGGGGGCTCGGCGACGGCACGTCACGTACTGTACATATGTGTATCCATATCTAGCAAGTTGACTGATTATGTGTTGGGCAAAAAAAAATATATCAACCGACCGACCCTGTTTTTGATTTTTGTCAAGGAAGGGCAAACAAAAAAGGTTGGGGTTTTTTTTTTTGGGGGGGGGGGGGAGTCCAACACTCCTTTTAAAGTGATAACAAAAAGTTTGAATACTTTACTAAACTTCATGTACAAGTGTTTGATGTCATTGGAAAGAACCAAAATATGTATTCTGCCATCTGTATTTTGAGAAAACACAATAAACAGAATGAATTCTGACAAGTCATTGATAGGTCACCAGTGATCCTAGAAGACAGAGTAGGAATTACCTTTCATCTGTATCCTCCTGTACATGTACGTCTGGTGAGCATTCAGTCTTAATCTCAGCAATGTCTTCATCACCATCAGCTATCTCAAAGACATCCCCATCTTCTTCATCTGTCTTGGTCTTTCTTCCATCTCCGTTGTCAGCTGTGTATGTTGTTTTGTCTTGAGGAACCTAATGAATGAGAAAAATGCAGGGTTTTCTCCTTTGCATAACACACTTGAGCCCTGTAACACAAAGACTTACGATACGATTGATTTTTTTTCTTGCTAACCTCAACTTAATCTTAATCCTAACCCTAGCCCTATCCCTAAGGGCATAGATGATCTTTGTCATGATTGATACCTAATTGAAGGGTTATCGAATCTACATGTAGTTTCTTTTGAAGCTGTACATGTACATTGAACATAGTGAAATATACACAAGTTCAGTTTCAGATGAATGACTTTCTCAAATTAATAATGACTTAGGAAATATCATAATTAGTCTGTTAATTTGATTTATCTAATTCGGATTCAATTATATTAAAATCACTTGTTTCCTCTGTTTTTCTTCATTAGTTTACATTATTTTCTATTAATTACAGGTTCTCACTTTTTGTCCTTAAATTTACTTCAAATACCCTTAATACCCCAGCCACTTAAAATACAAAACCCCAAAGTTTTGGCTGTCTGAGAAATGATCTTTCTTTGGGGTGGGGGGTGGGGGGAGGTTTTAAAATCGGTTTTGGTTTATGGTGGTATCTCACTTTGCGGAGACATATTTGAGATTGATTTCGGACTACTTTGAGACGGTTTTGAAATCTGTTGCTGAGACGTCTCCGAGACGTCTCCACGACAAAAAAAAAGAAAGAGTATCGGGCTGATGAGAATAGGGTGTACTCAGAGGGTGAACAGGAATGCCTACCTCTGGTGTATTTTGATTGTCATTGTTGAAAACGAAGAAGACATCCCCACCGTCCACCACCTGTGCATTAGGGAAGAGATCGACCCATTCATCTTGATAGATAGCTAGTATCTTGAGTGCTAGAGTTGGAGGAGAATGATCACCACTTACTGCAGCCTGCAATCCACCTGTCAAACAGATTACAAATGATAGCAATAATAATAAGAATGATGATGATGGTGATGATGATGTTGGTGGTGGTTGTGATGGTGGTGGCGGTGGTGGTGGTGGTTTTTGGTGGTGGTGGTGTTTATGGTGTGGGTGATGGTGGTTATGGTGGTGGTGGTGGTGGTGGTGATGATGATGATGGTGGTGGTGGTGGGGATATTGGTAGTGGTGATAATGATGACTAAAAACAGAACCATTTCAAGGAAATGAAAATGTACGAGACAGCTAATATCTTACCCCATTTCACTAGAATATGCATCCTAATTTGCTTTTTTGCTTCTATACTTTGTATTGTCTAAATGAAGTTATGATTTTAAATGTTCAATAAGATAAAAAATCACATATACTTGACTTGTGTATTGATATGTAGAAGCTGCTTCCTTTAATCCATGTTATACTAAACTTAAAAGGATTGATTGAACCTCAAAAAATATTGTGTGGTTTTGACAACTTTCAAGATTTTTCCAAGTTTATGTCACACCAGGTAGCAAAAGTAACTCCCATAAGCCCCAAAAGAGATAAAAAAAAGTCACAAAAATTTTTAAGTGCCAATAAGAAAGAGCTCCCCAAAACGATAATTCTTAAACTGATTTACTACCTGAAGAGTTCTTCTCCTTCCATTCTGCAATGCACTTCTTGGCCCAGAAGCAAAGATTATCCCATTTCTTCCTTACATCCACCACATCCCTCTTGACGTATGGCCCACTCACAACCCTGAGGGCAGCACATATCTCGTCCCAAGCCTTCTCACGTTCGGCAACAGACGACTGGGCGGGGCCTTTCGGTCGTAGAATGTGACGGTGTCGTTTGTACTCCTCTACTAAAACTTGCTTCTCTTTTTCACTCCAGTTAGGACCCCTCTTGCGCTTGCAAGTTGACACAAAAACCTGAAAAGGAAATGGAGGAAAAAAAAACAATGTGTGATAGTTTTAAAAAACACTATTTGTTTACGAGAGTTCTTTTTTATTGTGATAATTCCTCTTGCCGACTTTTTTGTGTTTTATTGTTTTCTGTCAGACTTTAATGGCCAGAACTAAAGCATTCCTTAATATGTTTTTCACTGTTGCTAATGATGACAAATGTTTTTACTTCAATTGGATTATACTATTTTAGAGCAATTTTGTTGTTACATTAGTCGTTGGGGAATTTAATGCATGCCTGCTGTTTATGTGTGTATTTGTTTGGGATTACGCACTGTTCTACTTGGGGCCCTGCAATTAAATTATACATAAGAAATTCCTAACAATGAATAGAAACTTTAAAATTATATATATGTATATATAGTAAATAGTGGTAGAAAAATATGCGTCTTCATTGAATAGATCAGTACCACGTGACCTACCTTCAAAAAGTTATATTGTACATATGTACAATATAACTTTCGGTTTTTGTAGGGTAAAGCCCGTGTTAAATGAATGGGCAGAGTATCGATTCTATCGATCGCCTTGTTGCGCGAGCGCGTAATAACAGCGAAATGTTGCGCACAACAGCTTCTAACAATGGATACGCGGAGCAACAAAATACGTCAAAATAGCTAAATCTGCACCAAAAATTTGGCAAAGATAAAACCAGATGAGGCAAGGTCAAAGATCTAGGGGTCTATTTACTATAATAAATAGTGAACGCTCCATCTTGCAACATTACTGGACTATATGAACTCCAAATACTAAATTATCCCTCGTGCAGATCTATTTCACCTCGGCCTGCGGCCTCGGAGAAACAAATCTGGACTGGGGATAATTTAGTATTTGTCGTACCTATAATCCAGTATATTGCGCAATAGATTGTACACTATTTATATAATATATATATGTGCATGCAATATATTCACTGCTACGATACTGTTCATATGAATCCAATTGCCAACTTGTGCCTTTGAATTAGCCCCCCCCCCCCCTTACCCAATTTAGCAAGTGCCAAGGAAATAATGTTACTTATTTAATTATACAGGATGTATGATGTTTACATGTATGCCTGCATGTGATTATATTTATAGGTATTCATGTGCATGCACAAAGTTTTATTTGTATAAACATTTAATTGCCAACATTAAAATAATAAAGAAATAATAATAATCATGGATTTTATATAGCACCTAATACTAGGGTTGGGCAAATAATTACTTTTTTCTGAAAAGTTATTTCAAACAAGTTACTTCTATAGTCAAATTTGATGTAGAATCAAAAAATGACAATGATTTTTGTGTACGATGATGTCTGACGTCGCTAAAGTGCAAAAAAACAAAATAGTGTATTTTTCCCATTCATCACACACTTTATAGGTATAAACCGGTTTTATTTTGTTTCTTTATGGATTTTGATGGTCTAAAAGCTCAAATCTGACAATTTTATCATGACCTAATGTACCTAGTATGTGTTATAGGTGTTATTTAGTGATTTTGATATGAGGTGATTTTTGCTCGATATTAACTGAAACTAACTACCAAACTACACTAACAGTCAACTTGGGTAGGATTAATCATGTTGGATTAATCATGTTGGGTTCCCTGATACCCAAAAGCCATATAAAAACGCAATAAAAGTGGTTTATACGTATAAAAAGTGTGATAATTGGGCATAATACGCCATTTTGGTTTTTTGCACTTTAGCGACGTAAGACGTCATCGTATGCAAAAATAATTCTCATTTTCAGTTTCTACGTCGAATTTTACTAAAGAAACAACTTGTTTGAAAAAAAAAGTTGAGATTCGCCCAACCCTACTAATACATAGTTAGGCTATGTCTCTAAGCACTTCACAGACATATTATAAATGTGAAATAAACATATATGAATGCCAAGGTATTAAACTGTCATAAATAAATTGTTTCAGTGAGAAATTATTTAAATCGTTCAATGAAAAACAATTGATGGCATATTAACTTATGAAACTGTAGTTAAGTATTTGCTCCGACTCTCTCATAGTTTTAGCAGTCAAATATGAAATATATACTATGAATCACAGAGCTCTCTTCATCACAATCATTCAATAGTCGAATTACTATACACATGCACTGCGCATGTACATTGTTAACATTAGAAAAGAAAGTTAGTCATGCAAATCAAATGAATATAACAGTGCTTAATTACTTATCCCGATTTAAGTGGATGCTCTTAATATAAGTATACTTTACCTGTGATGGTAGCATTGTAAGAGCATTCCATGTGCAACACACTATAAAACACAGACACTACCACCCCTGTCTAACATGTTACTGCCTAGCTAGCTAGCTCACAAAAGGATTTATGCACACCTAAGGCCTAAGGCAGGTTTTAAGTGCATGTTGCCAATTTTACCACCCCTCTATCTCTAAAGGATCACCCCAACCCAAGTGATGTTTTCCACCTTTATCAGGCCAACCCAGGCCCTGAAAAATCACATTCCAGTGGATTGTTATCTGATTGGCAACTCTAGAAAGTGGTGTGGTTTTATTGGAAGGAATGTTTATGGCAGGGAGTTGGGAGGAGCTTTAGCTTTAGATTGGGGAGTTTAGGATTGGCAATGGTGCTTAAGTGGTTGACCTTTCAGGCAGCAGGCTGAGCACTACTTAACTTTGCATGACATACACACTGCACACACACACACTGTTTGACAGACTACAGCTGTTGTGCATGCAGGCCTAATTTATTGAACAGTGTGTGTGTGTCTGTGTGCTGTATCAGTGGATAAGTGACACAACATGTGTTGTGAATTGAGTGTGTGTATTGTGTGCTGTGCTGGGGATTTGAGTAGGGAAATAAGGGAGTACACTTACACTGTATGGGAATCTCATTTGGTGCAGGGTTTTGTGAATAGGATAATAAATCACAAAGTAATAAAAGAGTGATGTGTTATCTATGTTTGAAAATAGTCTCACTCTTTGTAAACCTAAAATGTGACCTTACCCTATATTGTAATGTGTCCTTTTTTATAACATTGATCTTGCTACCTATCTTTTTACTCTACCTGTGTGTTCAGTTATTCTTGTTACATATTTCATAAACAAAGTTTGTTTTAAGCAACCTAAAAGTCTGTCATGCTTAGCAATGAACAGCTGATTGGGGTTCTGGTTGCGTGATAGAGCATCCTACTTAACATTATATTTTCTTTTAATAGTTGGTTACCGCAGGATATGAAAAGGGGTATAATTTCATTAATCTGTGATGTCCATACCCATCAAGGACAATGTCTCCTTTTAGTGACGCTTTTGCATTATCTTTGAAACTTGGACGCCATGGAATATGAATTACATATCAACAGAAAGAGCAAAAATCACTGACATAAAGAGATTTTTTTTTCTGCCACTGTACATTGAACGGTTCTTGAATTAGAACACTTTTTATGGAAATAATCATTGAAATCTCTAAATTGGCAACGCGAAGAAATATGAATAATCGCTATTTTCAAGTGCAAATTGGCAATTTTTTCAATGCATTTTGTAATTTTCTTAAGTAAAGTGTTGTTGATTATTAATTTTATTTTTTTAAAGGTTACAGGAGTGAACTAAATTTATAAAATTTGCCAATTTGAGGATCAAAATGGGATTCACTATGACCATTACCAGTTACATTTCATTGTAATCCTTCATTTAAATGTTTTTTGTAGAATGTCCATTTAAATTTCCTTTTCAATTCAATATCATGCCAATAATTATTTCTAAATATTCATTTTCTCTCAAAGACCTGTCGATGAGAAATTTTGATTATTTCTAATAATGGTTTTATGGAGAAAACATGTATATAATCCATTTAATTATTGAATAACTGAACAAATTTTCATATTTTGTCTTAATTCCTTTCTCAGGACGGTTCTGTAGAAGGACTACCAGTATGGCCTGTGATATACTACTGTATCCGTTGCGGAGATCTAGATGCTGCTAAGATTACAACCAGAAATGCAGCGTAAGTTTGACCCTTGACCTTGAAATCTCTTGATCTCTCTCGCTCTTCCTGGAGATAATATTCTGATTGTATATGCTTCCTCCATAACTCAAAGAGGAAATTCAAGTTTCTATGTTTCCTGTAATATTAGATTAATGGAGGATTTCAGATGGCCTTTTGAAGAGCATAGTAATACATGATTTCATTTCATTCAATTTTATTTTCAAACATAATACACTGTAGTTGCTTTGGGGCTTTAACTCAAATTAGTTTATTGTTTTTTTAATATAGAATACCAAGAAAAAAATGAAACATATCAGATTTCTTCCAAACATGAAATGTGTCTGATTTGGGATTTTTACCAATGACCAAAAATATAGTCTGGCCGCCATCTCGATATACCTTGTTTTGGCGTCTATAGTTTTTTTTTCAACGGATTATGATTGCCTAAACCTTCAATATGAAGAAACCGATTGCTGACACTCTGTCAGCATTGAGCATTTTGAGATAAGTGACGTCATACAAAATGGCCGCCAAAATACAGAATTTTCCTCTAAAAATGTGTAAAACTGCACTTTTGGTCAACTAATTAATGTCTGAATGTCTGTGGGCACTTTACTAACTATTGTTTTATTATAAAACATGACATAAATGTCAAGATAATTTGTATATTTTTTTAAAGCGCCCTCTATTTCTAAATTTAAAAAAATGTGTGCTACTCAAATGATAGGTCTCCTTTTCTTCCAATTTAGGGCAAATTGTGTTGCCTAAACCACCCAAATTCAATCTCTTTGTAAGCTCTGCCTATAAACCTCCCACTCAGACTTTTAACCTCCCCCATGAAGTATCTGGAGACCACATCAATGTGGCTATTGAAGACTTCAACAGCCATCATGTTACAAGGGAATATCGAGAAACCAATGGAGACGGCGAACTCATCGAAAACTGGGCAGATGCAAGTGATGCAAAGCTCCCCTCTTCCTTCCATAGCGAATGATGGAGACGCAAATACAACCCTGACCGGGTGTCAACATTGCCAACCAATGTGAGAGGCCAATTCCGCACATCCAGCATCAACCAATCGGGCCTATATTAGATCTTGAGTGAACGCAGCTATCATACCTCACACAGTTCCCTCCCGATGCTGTTTCCACTTAAAGACGGCAACGTGGAAACAGTTTGCATTAGATCTGGATGATGACATTCAAGACCATCTGTCCATTCTGTGTAACTATGACACCTTTGTAGAGATGATCAAGAAGTCCTCAAGACAAAGTATCCCACGAAGCTACAGCACAAGCTATACACCAGGCTTGTCTGATGACTCCAAGGTGCTTTACTATGAGTTTGTAAAACGCTTGCAGAGTGACCCTTACAGTGTTGACGCAAGGTAATGTGGTGAGAACCTTACTACAGTCATTATGGAAAGTCGACAGAGTCAACAGATATGACCCACAGCAGTAGGGAGGCCTGGGAAACAAATCGGATTCTGGGAAATGACTAGGGCCTACACAGAAACTTAACCAAGACCACAAGTCGCTGCTGACCAAGTTGCCCACCACAGCTCCTTGTGACCAGTCAGGGAAACCTTGATCACTGTTCCAGGAGAGCGAAGCTTCCCCAAGATGCTGAAGAATGCTTCCAAGAGCTCTCAGACCTGACAAGACCTTTCAGTATGAAAAACCTGTGTGATGGTATCAATTAAGTCCACGAAGAACAACAATGCTGCAGGTCTTGATGACATCCTCTGCGAACAGATCAATCACCTTGAACCTGCTGCGCTTCAGTGGCTGCTTGACATGCTGAATTGCAAGAGTACCAATACATTCCCAAAGCTATGGAGGAAATCAAGAGTCGCTGTCCTGCTTAAACGGGACAAAGATCCAGCAGAGCTACATGCCCATCTCTCTACTATGTCATACATGTCATACATGTACATTCAACTCTTTGAAAGACTCATACTTACTAATCGTATTGTCCCTATTGATGATGACCTCCTCATTCCTGAACACTAAAAGACAGGTTTCCGGCCAGGGAAATCCTGTACTAGCCAGCTCCTGAACCTCACACAGCACATCGAGGATGGGTTTGAGGAAGAGCTTATTACCGGAATAGCTTTTGTTGACCTCCCAGCAGCTTATGACACCATAAGATTCTCACCCGTAAATTCTTTGAGATAACAAACGATGTGAAGCTGACCAAGCTACTCCTGAACCTGCTACCAAATAGACGGTTCTACCTGGTTTCACCATGTCGTCCTTAAAGTTAAGAACGATTTTACGAGGGACGGGGTAATGTTCTTGGGTGCTGTACTAATCACCTGCTAAACCATTCAGCACAACAACTGATCACCAGTCGTTTATAAAGTTGTTTGTAACTTACCAACGAATCGGTGAAAAATCAGCCTTGATGGCCAGCGCAGCAAATGGCGCAAGATGAAAATGGTCTCCCAGAAGTCAGTGTCATTGCCTCTCTGCTCTTCAATATGTATACCAATAACCAACCAATACACCCCAATAAAGTTTCTTGTATGTTGACGATCTCTGCATTGCCTCACATGAACATTTCTTTGAAGACAAAACAGGAGGGGGCCTCCATCCCATCTACAATCAAAATCCTACCAACAAAAAACTGAAATCCAAAGTCATAGTTTCCTCCATTCTACATTAGGCCTATTCCTTGATAGATCTGCCCGCAAACTTAGGCTGACCCTATGGACCAACCATCGCTGAGAAATGCCACTCAGGCTATTCATAAGTGCAAAGGAATCCCCTCACCAGGTCATAATGGCCAACGTGATCATGCCTGACCCATCTGGGCACAGGCACAGGACGCTGTAAGGTCTTTTGGGGAAAGTGGGTATACAACGAGGACGGACATACTGCCATGACTGCTGCGGGTAGAGCAGACCATGGAACACCTGCTGTTATGCCTCCACCTAATTTTACCATGTACCCTTGAAGACCTGGAAGGGTTTAACCCCAAAGCAAAGTCCTATGTCCAACACTGATCTGGTGTAATATAGTGTTATACCGGTATAATGTAGTGACTCCAGAATCCAGAGGCATGCAGTGCATTATCAACAGTTAAAGTTTTCTAAATAGAAAAAGGAATTTTTAATAAGCTCAGATAAAATTGACCATATGTTGATCAAAACCATAATAAATGTTCCCAACTGAGCTCTTCCCCTGAAAATGTAACGAAAAAATAATCATTAGAAAAGTCTACCTCTACTAAGAACTTTGCACTGGTTACCTGTCTCGAAGAGAATTTTGTTTAAAGTAGCATTGATTGTATTTAAGTCTATTCATAATTTGTCTCCTCAATACATTTCAAACATGTTCACACAGTCAAATTACTCTTTACGATCTCGAACACACCCCCTTCTTTTGAAAATTCGAAAGATCAATTCCAAAAAATGTGAACAAACTAATAGTTTTGCAGGTCTCAAAATTTGGAATGGCCTTCCTCTTGAAATTCTTCTTGTACAACAGTTCAAACATTTAAGAACAATTGAAGACATATTTGTTCTCCCTCTGATCTGTTTATACTAACTTGGAGAGCAAGTCACTTTTCTTACTGTTGTGTTTTAGTTTTGGTTTTTTTATGTGAAGCGCCTTGAACAAATTTATTTGGAAGGGCGCTATATAAGAATTTGTTATTATTATTATTATTATTATTATTATTAATATTACAATTATTATTATTATTTACCTTTAGAGGCTTGTTTTTTTATTTCATTAACAGGATAGTGTATAAATTCTCTAAAATTTTCATCCCTCATTTTAGAGGTCGAAAAGAACCAATTAGTGTTTTCATTTGTTTCACATTGAATATTATTCATATAACACCATCTAAATAAAACTTATTATTGGGACAAAAATTTGAGCCATTAAACCAATCCTCGCTGCTTTAATGAAAAATATTACATGTAGGCTTATCCCTTCTTGACTGGTATTTATATTTTTCAGAGAAAAATGGGGGGGGGGGGTTGAAACCTATTATTTCGGGAGCACATATTTCATGAAAACTAATACTTCAAAATTGAGGGCGCTATGGACAATATGCAAATTAGCATGTAATGTATGGTCATGTGACCTAACAAAACAATATTTAGAAATGGTCTAAGAGATATTAAGACATTTAGCTCCCTAATGTTGTTGAAATGTCCATATTAAACATCTATTTTCTCAATTTTAGAGGGAAATTGGGTAATTTGGCGGCCATTTTGTATGACGTCACATATCTCAAAATGCTCAATGCTGACAAAGTGTCAGCAATCGGATTCTTCAAAAAGAAGGTTTAGGCAATCATAATCCGTTGAAAAAAAAACTATAGACGCCAAAACAAGGTTAGGCCCCAAAATTGCAATCTGCTGCTGGACTAATAGTGCTTCTAATGATTTATCTGATAAATAATTTTTCATTTCCAATGTCTTTCTGAATTAACTGTGGTTAAAAATATTATCTGCTTTGAACAGACAAGGTCTTGGGGAGTTCAGCGAGTACCTTGAGGAATACATGCAGAATGAAGATAGGAGGTAAGCAATTTCAAAACATCTCAAACTTTTCCAGGACAACTACACCCCAGACAACTACCCCTTGCCAAAAATCTACCCCCTAGATGTGCTCAAAACCTTAAATCTATTCCTTGGGTAATTGTCCAGGGGGTGGTTGTCTTATACAATCTCAAATACTATCAGAGATAGAAGAATGCTCCACTCACTGAAATTAGCATATTTATCAAATATTTGTTTCATCAAATGAATTAATCCATACATCCAAACATTAAAAACTTTATTTGTTGGGGATGTACATAACTATGAGGGGATGCATTTTGAGAAAATGGCAGAGTACAAACCTGCTGATATACAGGTTTTCTTTTCTTCTGATACTTGTACCTGTGAGATGGAAAAAATCTTTTGCCCGGTAACATAAAAGATATAATTGATCCTATGATTAATATAAATTTTAAGTCTGAGGTAAACAGTGTACTAAGCGTTGGAGTTGATTGTAAGGTTGATTGTATCTCTCTTATGTTACAGGGACCTTGTGTTTGTGCAATAAAAGTTTGAAGATTACCAATTTATGTGTGACTTTCATTATTGTTGTTCATACTGTCAAGATGATCTGATTATTTATGATATCTATGTATGTTTTATTGTTCATCTGTACAGGTTATCACCTAGTACAGAGACCAAACTAAGGCTACACTACAGAAGAGCTGTCAGGAACAGTACAGACCCGTTCAAGAGGTGAGCCCTAATCTGAACATGTTAACTCATGAAATATCATAGTCTAGTTTTCATATCACTTTACTAAGCAAGCAAAGACCGTGGGTTTGATCCTTGGTATGGCTCTTACGTCCCTGAACAAGGCATTTTGTCAACATGTTTCTCCCCACCCAGGTGTAAATGGGTATCTGGTAGGATGCAAACATCATTGTGGTTTGATCAGCACTGTGCGCTCCTCATTTGATGGTGCCTTGAATGTATGCTTCTCAGGAGCATACAAGCAAGTAATGGATGTCCATTGATGATTCTTTATCGTTGCACTTGTAGTGTCATGGTTTCATCCTGAGCTGCATTCACTCAAGTGGGTGTGGCCATGGTCATGTGATCAGATGCCGTACTTGATACATTAAGGGTGCTTTGGCAAGGAGGTCTATGTTACCGTGGCAATCTAGTTAAGGGCTGAGGACTCCCCAAAAAATATAGTACAGGGGAGGGCAAACTTTTAAAAAGAAAAAAAAACAACAGGGAAGTATGTTAGAGGTTTGACCTTTTAGCAAATTCATTTTATGAAGAGCTTGTTTTTTAAAGCAAAAAGTTTTCTGCTCAAATATGCATGTCCATTTTGCGTCACTCTGTTACCATGATTATGAATATTCATATGTCATTAATTATGCAGATTACTCTAACAAATGTTATCATTTGAAAAGAGGATACCATCAGCTATTGTCATGAACTATTTCTTTGTAAATGAAGATTAAAGTATGGATGATAAATTTGTTTGAACGCTAAAATGCTGCTTCTGAATGTCACTCCGTTACCTTGGAACTGCCCATAATCATTTCACAGAAGACCCTAGACAGTTCAAAGGAGTTTTGGAAAAATCCACTGAGCCCTTTTATGAATTTAGATGTTTTGTTGTATTACAGGGCTGTGTATTGCCTGCTAGGAAGATGTGATACCATGGACAACCATGCTGAGGTTTGTGAGAAGACAGAAGATTATCTATGGTTGAAGGTTAGTAGCAGGAAGAACACTATGATTATGAACAGAAAATAGATTCATTTCTTAGACACATAAAAAGGAAAGTAGTGTTATCCCAGCATCAGAAAGGGGGAAAAGGATGTTTATATATAATTGTATGCAAATATGTTCCTCAGTTTTCAGCAATAATTGGAAACCATGGAATTCTACATTCACACTTCCACTACTGTAAATAGCCTTATTTTGAAGTGGCAATTTTTGCAATAACTGAGTCTCGAAATTCAAGTGAAAAACAAGTTATACAGTACCCTCTTGGAACAATATAGAAAGAGCCACATCATGAAATTATTTACCCCAAATAAAAGTAAATCATTCTCTTTTTGTTTGCAGTTGAGTCAAGTTCAGTTTGATGAGTCGTCATGAAGTGGACCCAGCCAGAGTTCATCTGCTAGACTCACTCTTCAACAGCTACTAACAAATATCCTCAAAGAATATAGAGAAATCCAAATCAGAATCCGGACCATTAATTACTCCAGAACTAAAGTAGATCACAGTTTTGAGTTGTAAATAAGTTGGCGTTCTCTTTTTGTTTGCAGTTGAGTCAAGTTCAGTTTGGTGAGTCTTCATCAAGTGGATCCAGCCAGAGTTCTTCTGATAGACTCACTCTTCAGCAGTTACAAACCACTCTCCTGGAAGAATATGGAGAAAGCCACTTCAACGCTCATCAGAACCCATACCTGTACTTCAAAGTGAGTCACTGATTAATTGATTAATTTATTTCTAATAACTACCATATTAACCCAGTTTCATGTATATTGCTGGCACAAAATCCCTGTTTTATCCATTGGAGTGTTATAATAACAATTGCAATAAAATAATTGTAGCATCAAAGCGAAATTCAGACAAACAGGGTAGCTTATGTGCTTTGAGTACAATATGTTACTTATTTCTGAAAATGTTTAATCAGTTGTCAATTTTTCCCGTTTTTTATTGCTTTGTACTTCTTATATTTTCAATATAAGTGGTATATTCAGTTTCAGATGTTTTGATACCCCAATTTAGCCACTTGGCTGTGGACCACATAATATTATGTGCTTGGCGTTTGTATACTGTGTGTGGACCACGTAATATTACGTGCTCAAGCTATTGTCTGAGCTTTGTCTGTTTTGACACACCAACGCCAAGCTTACATTCCTCTTATACTAGGGTTGGGCGAATCTCAACTTTTTTTTCAAACAAGTTGTTTCTATGGTAAAATTCGACGTAGAAACTGAAAATGACAATTATTTTTGCATACGATGACGTCTTACGTCGCTTAAGTGCAAAAAACCAAAATGGCGTATTGCCCAATTATCACACTTTTTATACGTATAAACCACTTTTATTGCATTTTTATATGGCTTTTGGGTGTCAGGGAACCCAACATTGATTAATCCTACCAAAGTTGACTGTTAGTGTAGTTTGGTAGTTAGTTTCAGTCAATATCGAGCAAAAATCACCTCATATCAAAATCACTAAATAACACCTATAACACATACTAGGTACATTAGGTCATGATAAAATTGTCAGATTTGAGCTTTTAGACCATAAAATCCATAAAGAAACAAAATAAACCGGTTGTATATCCTATAAGTGTGTGATGAATGGGCAAAATACACTGTTTTGGTTTTTTGCACTTTAGCGACGTCAGACATCATCGTACACAAAAATCATTGTCATTTGTTTGAGATAACTTTTCAGAAAAAAGTAATTATTTGCCCAACCCTACTTATACCTTACTTACATTCATTTTATGCCTTTCTTACACTGATTTTTCTTTGGTTTCATTTCTAGATCCTGTTCCTATCAGCTCAGTTTGAGGCTGCTATAGAATTCCTCTCCAGACATGACAATGGTCTAAGAAGTCATGCTGTACATTCTGCTATTGTTCTACATGAGTTGGGACTGCTGGCTCTACCTGATAATGTACAGGCTCAGCTATGTAAGTACAGGCAGTTAGGAAAATTGTCAATAAATAAAGAAAAGCTGACTGCATCCTTAATTGTTGATTGTCACCTATATTTTCTTTTGTAATAACGGTAGTCATCTTCATGCGATGTATCTTTATTTAATAAGCAGAAGCCGATGTATTTACAGAACATGTATTGATCTGGCAGAAATATTGTATGGCAGTCCTAAATCCAAGTCATAAAATTGTTGGCAATATAATTGTGAACCGAAAATGCCATCCTCCTATGCCATTAACTCTCAAATGGTTTTGGAGTCCCGTAGCCATACTGTGAACCAGTATACACTTATATCTTCTGCTCTTACAGAGTAGATCTATGAAAAGGAATAAGACTATGATTTTTACAGTTAACTACATTCGTTACTGTCTATAATACGATTATATTTATTTTATTTTTTTAATTTTTTTTTTTGCTCACATTTGTTACTCTTCTAAGAACATGTTATCTAATCAATGATATTTCTTCCCTTTTCCAGTGAGTCGTGATCCAGCGGACCCACTCCCCATGCATAGACTCAACTTTGTTCGTCTTATCAGCATG
This sequence comes from Paracentrotus lividus, assembly GCA_940671915.1. Taxonomy (NCBI): domain Eukaryota; kingdom Metazoa; phylum Echinodermata; class Echinoidea; order Camarodonta; family Echinidae; genus Paracentrotus; species Paracentrotus lividus. The sequence goes on along the minus strand of CALNVZ010003435.1, from coordinate 5,811,975 downwards.
TATACTTCCAAGTTTGAATCCACAGACCCAAGGGAAGCTCTTCAATACTTCTACCTGCTTAGGTAATATACCAGTGCTCTGTAACATAGAGAGTTATGATCAATTGCAAATATGAAACAACCATTCTGATTGGTCCACTGTGAAACTTTTATATGCAAGAAGTCTATGCAACAAGGATCATGATTAGTTACGATTGATTTGCCATTAATCGTAACTCTTTGTGTTACAGGGTACAGTTATCATACAAAACATATTCCAGATGAACTATATTTTGTTAATTATTGATCTCATGAGTTATTTTCAAGTTATAAAAGATGGTTCTTTCTATTTGTTCAAATCCTGTCAACCTTGCCTAATTCAAACTCCCATAATTTGAATAATCATATACAAATGTGAGGGTCTTTCCAATTCATCTTCTGTTTTTATTTTATTGTTTTTAACCCTTCATAAGTTAGACCCATTTCTTCAGTCCCAACACATACAGCTAAGGCAAGTTTGAGAGTAGTGTGAATGCGGTAATAATATAAAATGTGTTAATATTTTGTGGTAAAATTTTTTCCCTTTATGGATACATGAAGATGAATATGTTGTATGGTGTAAATTCTTTAATTTTTTACTTCCACAAATTTTGATACGCAACTGAATAATACTAAATAATACTTATCGTTGATAATTTCTGATATCATTTGGGAAATAGTCCCTTTTTTACAGAGCAATTTTTTACCAATTATTTCTTTCAGGAATCTACGAGATGCAAACGGGAAGAGTTACTTTGTTCGTTGCCTGAGTGAGCTCGTGATTGAAAGCAGAGAGTTTGAGACGTTACTAGGGAGGAGAGAGAGGGATGGAGCAAGAAGACCTGGAGCAGTTGATAAGTTTCAGGTTGATACCCAGGGCATCATAGAGACGGTTGCTGTGGATACGGAGAACAAGGGGTTGTTTGAAGATGCTTTGAAGCTCTATGACCTTGCTGGGGTGAGTTCAAAGGTCAATGTTCATAAAGGCTTCTTTTTTGAGCTGCCTGAACTTAAGTTCAGGTTTACCGTAAAAGTGGATCACATCATTTCAATACTATCTTACAATTCAAGTAAACCTGAACTCACATTTATTTCTAATCACACTTCACACAGTACTGGCCTGTGTGTTTGTGTATTTATATGCTATCTATCCACACTGTTATGAATGCTTAATAATCTAAAAGCTGCATAGGGCCTATGATTGCCTTATTAGTCCCCCTTACCCCATTTTGCATAAAAATAATGCAGCAGTCACATTTGTACTTGTAATGCAAGGCCAGTGCATTGAAATTTAATGAAAATTGCAGATAACACAGACACAAAGCATATACATAGACAACACATATTAAAATATGCAGCAAAGAATGCACATCCTTGCAAAGAATGCACATCCTTGCAAAGAATGCACATCCTTGGTTAAGCACGCTCAACGAACAAGCAACTTACTCCCAGCACAAGGCATTTTCTAGCTGCGCATTGGCCATGCGTCCTACATGTGACTGCATCATAAAGACTATGGTTCTCAACAAATTTATTAAATGTGTAGAACTGCTTTACCTTTATAAACTTGGGACTGAAAGACCTTTTGCTACCATTCAACACTGACTATTTAGTTGTTACATGCTAAGCTTGGATAAAGATTGGAGTAAGATGGATTAATAAGGTGTTGAAAGGTGAATTGTATGTAGGTCAATTACCAACAATGAACAGGATGTTGGTTAAGAGGTTAAGCAATTGAGAGGGGCATGTGTGAAATGGTGCTAACAACTTCCTTCAGACTCATTAATCAATTATAAATGGAAATATCACAGTGACATCTAAAATGTGGTTAACAAATGATCAAACCATGAGCTATAATAGACCTTGCTAGGAGTAGGACTTGCTCTTTAAACTGCTCATAGATATTAGTCTGTTAGTGTCTAATGCCGATGTGTTGGCTCTGAGAAGAGCGCCTGCCTCATAATCGGGAGGTCATGGGTTCAATCCCCGGCCGCATTGTACCAAAAGACATTAACAAATGGGAGTTGCTGCTACAATGTTTGGCGTTTTAACAAGAAAGGGATAGAGCAACGTCAATCTGGGGCTGCTCTGTGGCTGCCGGGCATAAGGTCAATTGGACAAAAAGAATTTCTGTTGCACCTTAGTTTCGGACAATGATATTTGGAGCAGAGCATAAATTCTTTTCCCTCTTGTTTTTCTCAGAACACTGACAAGGTCCTGGAGCTTATGAATAGACTTCTGAGTCCCATCGTCGCTTCATCAAACAGCCCACAATCAAACAGAGAAAGACTACAAGCTCTAGCTATCGCCATTGCAGAGAGGTAGGTTTATATGATGTAATTCAATTTTGCAAATTATGTAACCATTTCTGCCACCATCGACAATGTTTATTCTTTATTTTATTTATTTATTTATTTTTTTTTTTTTCTGTAGTAGTTTCTCTGTTTCTCTTTCCACTGCTTTGGTGAAACATTTATTACTTCAAAGCGTGCGATTTCTAGGGCACTTGTAATCATTTCTCCTTTAACAATCTTTCTTGGTTTTTTAAGAATCTACATGAAAATGTGATGTAAATTTGATTTTTGTTACAAATTCAGAAAAAGAGATTCATCATATTTTTTTTACCCAAGGTCTTGAAAGCTCTTGTATTGTGTTAGTGTGTGTGGACTTACTTCCTTTGCTTCATGCTATAAGAAGTGGAACAGGGAGTAAGATTTAAGGGGAGTGAGAGCGATTGCTCTCCCAAGCTCCCCTTAAATGCTTTTTTGGGGAGTGATTTACAGAGCCCCTTGTAACCCCAATCTGACATGAAGAACAAATTTAGCTCCCCTAAAAATTCTCCTTGAGAGCCTCTAGGAGAGCTATTTATAGCTCCCCTGTAAATTTTAAAAATCAGTCCCTGGTGGAAGTGATGTGGTCGAGTGGATAAGTCAGCGGACTTACGATCACAAGGTACGCGGTTCGAATCCCGTCCATTCCACTAGCATCCTTCGGCAAGATGTCAATCTGCAATTTGCCGTACTCGACCCAAGTGAGGTGAATGGGTACCGGTAGGAAGCAATTCCTTGAATGCTGAGAGCGCCTTTCGGGGTAGCCCAGCTAAGCTGGGTAATAATTAGTTAACACTATAAGCGCTTAGAAACACTAAGGTGAATATCGTATTAAGCGCTATATAATTGTAACTATTATTATTTTCAAGTTTTAATATTCAGATTAAATATATTTAATTTGGTTTTGCTGTGCAGGTATCAATCTAAAGGTCTGACGGGAAGTCCAGCAAACACCAAGTCTTTCTATCTCCTTCTTGATCTCATGACGTTCTTTGATGCTTACCATAACAGAGATCATGACAGAGCATTGACGGTTAGTAGTTATTATCGTAACAACAATCATGATAAATTGTTCTTATATACAAATGTAGGGCTGTATCCTGTTAAAAATTTATCAATGCGCTTTACACAAACATAATCAAATAACATAATTAATTAACATGATAAGATAACTTAGCATACTTTTGGAACACAACATAGTGTATCCTAGTCTAACCTAATTAACCAAAGAGGTGGGTCTTGAGAAGTTGGTTCCAGATTACTGGTCCACAAACACCTTTAATCTTTGATTTAATCCTAGGCACTTTTAGGGCCATAGCTTTAGAAGGTGAATGAAGGTTGTTGTATCTTGATTGGGTAGGGGATTGCAATGATAAAGATCAATTTTGTTTGCAATTTTAACTGAGAGTCATTAGTTGAGTCCAATGATGAGTCTTATCCTTGCGCTCGTAGTGTCCCCGTCCTCCATCTAGACTGCATTCCATCAATGGGTGTGGTCATGATGGAGGGGCGTGGCACAATGCTAGACATCTAAAGGGTCCTCTGGTCTGGAGGGTCCTTTCATTAGGACGTCTTGACTGGGGGCTGAGGACTCAACTAAAAAGATGGTTTGAAATTAAGTGATTCTGGATTTGAGATTTAGGCAATAAATTTGATGATCATAAAAATAATAATAATAATATAGGTTTCTTATGAAGTGCTTTACCTGTTAAGTCCAAAGTGCTTACAGTATGTTATTACCCCGGTCTTTTGATTCATTTACGATCCCGCACTTTACAGTGCACAATCTCCACATTTGATTTATTTTCATTTTACTGCATCATGAGTGATTTATGCATGTATTTCTCATATTTTTGTTGCAGACGATCCATCAACTTCAGCTGATTGCGCTGAGCTCTGAATCAGTAGATGATAGAGTACATGGATTCAAACAATACACAGATGAGGTAGGTAGTCAAGAAGATGTTCACAAGTTGCTTTACTTCTTTGACAAAGCCTGACATTATGCATCTAATCTAAAAAGAGTTTGCTATTGTATTTTTCAAAAGTCTTGACTGGGAAAAAAGCTATGAGGGATATAAAGGAAGTAGAATTTCATGGAAGTTTATCACTGTCTTTTTGTAGAGGAAAATCTACTGTTTTCTGTAGGGCTATCCTAGTTAATCTAGAAGGAAAAGTATCACTTTTCATTGCAATGATAATTTCCGATACACCTACAATGCTTATTTTTTGTTAGCAACATCTGATATCATCATCAACTTCTTTTACATGTATTGCATATTGATTACCATTCCAAATTCACCACTTTGCAAAACCACTGTCATCTCAAATCCAGATCAGGAGAAGTCTTCCAGACGTTCTCCTGGCAACTATGACCATCCTATATACCAAGTACCGTTCATGTAGGAGTAGTGGTACACAGAGTCCTCAAGCTAGAGCAGGTCAAAGGCATGAAGATGGAGGGAAGGAATCGGTATGTATCTCTTCTTGGGAAACAACCTTTACAATTCTTACATCGCAATGCATGATGGGATGGAATTCTAGTCTAATCAGCTCATAATTGTGTGAGATCATGATGGAAATACTGTGAGAAATTCACTTTTTTTTCTGTATTATTTGTGTGGATTAATTCGAAATATGATAATACAGTTTAAAGTAAGACAGGATTCGTGAATAAATTGTAGGACAGTTGTGAAAATAAAATTTTAATTTGCAGTCATAGCATTATTGCATAGTGGTGAGCGCTGCTGATTTACTAGAATTCTGTTCCACCATGCATTGTAATAAAAGAACCATAAATGCACGTATTGATCTAGACTTTACTCAGCTAAGATGGAGGGTTAGGTTTAAGGTTAGGTATTGTGTTTTGCCCAAACCTGAATTAAGCCATTCTATTTGTGTTGGGAATTGACTGTGTAGCAATTGTTGCCCCAGCAAATGTCATGGACCCATCTCTTTCATTTTTAAAAATTATAACATCTTTCTTCATCTCATGCAACTGAAGAATTGCAACAACAAGTTTCACATGGTTTAAGTTTAGTCTGTAAAAACTTGACAGTATTCATTTAAAAAAAAATTGATTAAAAGGAATCTATCAAAACAGCGTGAATAGTCTGTAGTATGTTAAATGGTACGTAACCAATTTGTTAATGTAGAGTGATTTTCAATGCAAAAGACAAGACACCCCTATATGCAGATCATTAAGTTAGGTTACGCCATTAGTTGAGTCTAATGATGAGTCTTATCCTTGCGCTCGTAGTGTCCCAGTCCTCTGTCTAAGCTGCATTCCATCAAGGGGTGTGGTCATGATGGAGGGGCGTGGCACAATGCTAGACATCTAAAGGGTCCTCTGGTCTTGAGGGTCCTTTCATTAGGACGTCTTGACTGGGGGCTGAGGACTCAACTAACATGATGGCTTGTAATCCTTTATTGTTGTAAGAATTATAATCAAGGCAAGGATAAACAAATGAGTTATCTATTCACTGTCAGCTAAATGAAACTTATTTGAATTATCATTTAAAGCCAGTCTACATCTATGTTTAGGACCAAACCAAATGCCTTGTTATATAGGGGCAAATAGACACATGCGCACATGTTTGGCATCGGGACTGGGAGAATCACTTTGTTCAAACAAAATTTTGTTGTATTTGTGCTTATTACAGGGGTTTAAGAGTTTGGCTTTTTAGCTGATTTCAGGTGGGGGGGGCCTTGATTTCCACCTTTTTAGCTTTCCTCTGTACAATAGTTTGTGAGCTCTTGCAATTTCAGAATTTTTCGTTTTTTTTTTTTTTTTTTTACTCATACTGATCTGTTGTGTTTTTTTCCTTTTCAGCTCATTTTATTTGGAGTAACTCATACCCCATATTATAACAGGACTAATTCTCTCGTTCTCTCCTCTCTCTCTCTCTCTCTCTCTCTCTCTCTGTTTAGTTCCTGGCTCATCTCAGAAAACAAGCCAAAGCCCTGATCACCTTTGCTGGTATGCTGCATATAGAATGCCAGGAGATACCAATGCACGCCTTGTACAGATGGAGGTCCTCATGAACTAGACACACCAGTGTCATTCCAGCAGATTCCTAGAGATACCTCAAATTAAGAATAGTCCTCATAAACTGTTGTCTTCAGCGTTGAGTCCTCAAAATATGCCAGAAGATCCCAACTTGTGCCTTACACAGATGAAAGTCGTCGTGAAGTGATAATGAAAATTGCAGAGTCATTCTGGATTTGTTGTTGAAATGCCTATCACCTTTTGAATTAAAGAGACCTTGTTATATTTCAGAGCATCAAAAGATATACCTTTACCAATAGTAGATTGATTTGGAATCATTCAAATGAATATGCTATTATAAAAGAACTTTTAAAAGATCAGAAGATCATAAAGGATATGTACACACTCAATTTTAATACTGTCAAACCAGAAACATTCGCGAATTGGAGCTGAAGGCCATTTTTGCGAAATGAAACTTTAGCGAATTGCCAATCATCAACTTACTTGTACAGTGTACAGTATCATAGTAGCACTCAGTGCATTGTATAGACATACACTTTGCAAGGCAATTTAATTTTGCTAATCTTGCATCCTCGCGAAATTTGCAAAAGTATTGTGCAAAATATTCTGGTTTTACAGTATAATGGTCCTTTGTATAATCAGACCTGTACATTATCCGCTACCAAACCGACACGCAAAATTTTTGACCGCGCCGCTCGATGAATTTTTACTTTCAAGTCTTGCACAGCTTTTGAAGCCATTTTCGCGAAAATTGGGCGTATGGTTACTACGCTGCACTATTTAAAAAGATATCCGTCAGACCGCTAAAACCGCTCAAAAACATGATTTTGTGTACAAAGTCAATGCAAATAGAGTTTTCTCACCTAATTCAAAAAAATATGACTATTTTCAGTTCCATTGGCTAAAATTAATTTATTTTAGCATAATTATGCTTCAAAAAGTTTCTACAATAAATTTTGACCAAAGAACAAAGAAAAACAAAATGTCGAAAAACAAGAAATACATAAGAAATTTGAAAAACAATAAAATACATAAGAAAATGATTTTGATATCGATTTTTTTTTCAGGTAAGATTGTTAGGAATGCTACAAAGAATATTTAGACCCAAATTTAGCATTCTAGGAGCTTTATTTAGTAAATTAGAGCAAAACGTATGAGTTATGTATAAATTAGCATAATTAATTAATATAAAATAAAATCTCATTATTTCAGGAAAATTAACTTTACTAACTTGTAGATTACATTGCACACTACATAGTGCAATCGGCAGCGGAGATCTCGGGGAAGGGGGGTCGATTCAACCCCCCCCCCCCCCCCCCCCCCCCCCCCCCCCCCCCGGCCATAGGAGAGCCAAAAAAGCCCGGCCTGATTAGGGTTAAGACATTGAGTGATTTCACGTTCGGTGTTGGTGTTGGTGTTAGTGTTAGCAGAGTAAAATTCTGCTAAAATCGAGCTCAAACACCGAGCTCAGATCTAGATGAGAGTCGATACCGATATCCGAACACGCACGGATCGATAGCCTAACACCGTCTGAAGAAAAATGGCGTCGACGCAATTCATAGCGAAGTACCGGTTTTGTTGTTTAAAACTGTTCAAATATACCAGAAGAAGGCCCTAAAAGGTCAGAATCATACCAGTAAATCGAAAATCAATCCTTCTTCAAACCTCTCTTTGATACAAATTTACCTCATGATGGATATTTTTAGACAAAACAGTAAGTTTACAGTTCATATCTCGGGCAGTTTTTTGCAAGCAGCAGGAAATGGAGCATTACCTAGTGCACTTCAAAGCCAGGCCGGCCCGCGCACCGCGTAGCCCCCAGACCCTATAATTTCGTACATCGGTTCAGATTAGCAGTGATTTATCATGCCTTTTGTTCCTAAAATATAGATTGAGAATACATCCATTTTGATGATATTTATTCCCTATACGATTTGCTACGGAATATCTTATTTTATATTTTCTAATCATTTTTTGCAAAGAACTTAGATGAAATTTCTTGGACCCTTGTTAGGCTTGAAGAGTAAGTAGCCAATTTGTGAATCCATCTCGTTAACCCCAAAACTAACCAATTTTGTAGGTCTTGAAGTACCCTCTTTGGTCTAATATATTAATTGATTAATTATTCTGTAAAATAAAGTATTGATACTCTGCCACTCGAGCCTCCACTGCCCGTATTATTCACCAGACAAACCAAACGTTGGCCAACACCAACACTAACACCGAGTGTGAAATGAACTTTTTCTTAATCCCTAGGGGTTTAGTGTTAGTCAATGGAAATTTGCATGTGAAATTTAACACCGGCTGCAGAGCTCGGTTCAGCAGACGACATTTGACACAAAATGAAACACCAGCAACCGGAAAATACGTCAAAATTTAGAGGTCAACACCTAACACCGACTGATTTTATTTCCATTTCACGTTCGGTGTTAGATCAGACTTCTGCTCCAAAATAAACACTAACACCGATTATAACACCGAACGTGAAATCACTCATTTAAGGACATGTCAAATTATTTGTTTGAATGTAGTTCATAAATTTCATGGAATTTCACTGAGTGTATAATAGTCCTTTGAAAGAGGAAAGCTCTGCTATTAAGTAGAAATATGTTTTGGAACAGTATATTTTGGTGAAAATGTTTTAATGACCAAAATTGTTGAGTTATCATGTCTGTAAGCTAGAATTTACAATAAGCAGCTTTATAGAGATGAGGATACCTCTGATATTTGTTTATTTCATATTTTATAGAGAGATCTGGAATTTAAGACAACTCTTTCACACCCAATTTCACTCTCAACCAATTAAAATCACACACTTTACATTAGTGCCATATATTAATATTAATATGCATACAAACCACTACATAATGTGTGACATTTGGAAAATGTATTTGTACATGTACATAACTGGACTTGTGTGATATTTTCCTTTTTCAACATTATACATTATTTTGAGGCTGCTCTTGGTTTTCAGCTGTTTATGGAAGGAACGTCAGTGTGTATTTGTAGGATCTTGTGAATATGTAAATCATGAGGATTATGTCTTGTGCATGTCTGTTACTCTAAGTCCTCATCAAGATTTGATGTAAAATGCTTGTCCAAATAAATTTGCTATTGAATGTTTCATAGAAAAAGATTAAGGCTTTGTTTTGTTTGGAATTTATTTGTGTTTTACTAGAACACCTCTTTTTTATTCAAGTTCTTTGTAAATTTCTTTCAGTCTCTTTTAAAAGCATAAACAGAGAGGTAAAAGAATATATAGACACAAATTCTATTGCCTCTAAAAAAAAAAAATAGATAAATTTGTAAAGTGGGGAATGCCTAGTCAAGCATCACAACTTTTGTTTTTAAAACTCCTCTAGAAGTGTGAATTAGTAACTTTAACTTACAGAGTGTGATCTCTAGAAAATATAATGAGTGGAAACCAATTATAAAGAGGTCTGATTTAACAAGATATGATATAAAAAGGTACCATAGTTTTCCTAGTCCTAGCCCTTCATATTCTTTTGGGATTTTTACCCCGATATAAAGAGATTCCTGATATACAAGCTTATCTCCATTGTACCAAGTACCTCATTATACAATAGTTTTCACTGTATATTTACATCACTTTTCTAAACACATCAGTTGTCTAAACTCTCCATTCTGCTTTTTAATTCACTCTCTATTACGCCCTTCTCTCTTTCCCACTCCCTCCTCAAGATTAATTCCCTGGACTAAATTAAGTGAAATAAACTCAAGGGATCATCATAACAAATAACTTTATTTGCAGTGAAGTATAAATACAATTTATTTACAATCAGAAGATTATTACAGAATCTCAAAAGAGGTTATTCATATAGAACTGTAGAAAACAAGTATTGAATACATTTAGCAAACTTTTAACAATAGTACATGAAAGCATTGCAATATTTCATTTTTTAAGCATCCAACGCTACGTGATATCTCAAAGAGAATTGAAAATATTCCAACCTTATCATGCAGCAAGTCATTGAACATAAATGCTCTGAAACATTACCACATGTATCATATTAGAGCAAACAGTATTTCAAATATACCTGGGTGATTTTTCAACAAGCCGTTTGCAAGTTACGAACAACTTTACAAATGACTGGTGATCAGTTCTTGTGATAAATGATTGAGAATGTGAGAAGGAACCCATCCAAGAAATATCACCAGAAGTAAAGATTGGATGATACCGGTATATATATTTTTTTCTTTCTATAAAGACACCACACTTATTAAAACCCAATACGCATGTATTCTCTATTTAGATATTATATAAACTACACTGCAAATACATCTGAATTTGAACAATTATGATACAAATATTAAATATCTACATATTCTAACTCTGGACAGTATCTAGGACATGACATATGCCTTTAGCTAGCTGAGAATAAGTAACTTTTATCTGCACTTCACTGAAATGTTGAACAAGATATAATTTTAGTAATCTGCAACACTGTGAGTTCAGTACTGTTTGAATAAACTGCAATTAAAGTAGCTCAAAGGAAGCATCATAAAGCATATTCTAAAAGGGGTTCATTACCAAATCTGCCTGGGTTAAATTTGGTTAACTTTAGAGATAATGCCCAAGTAGAGCTAATTGGAATTACCAAGAACACCTAGATTTGGACGGAGTACTGAATTAGCAAATCAAGGTGCATATTTAAAACATTTTCTTGTCCAAATACGATAATGAAAAATCAAGGTATTAAGATATTTAGGTGGTTATAAATAATTAATTTCTATTTGGATACACATTGTCTTATATCATGGCAGAAAGCAAAATCACAAAATATTGAGAAAACAAATGAGCACACATTTGAAAAGGGAGGGATGTAAGGGTAAATTGAACACAGAAAGAAAAGATAGATTCACAAACTCAAGCAATTTACTTAAAATAATACTTCTATATCAACCATAGTTTTAAAAAAAAAGAAGAAAACAGTACACTAAGAAGGATAAATGGATTCATACTATCCTAAAAATCAGATTTCAAATAAGATATACATGGCAGAATTTCACTTTGTCGCATTTACAGAAGGCACAAAAAATAAAAGTAATTCATATTGTACACTACCATGGGTAATTAATTAATCAAGGTGCCAAGCAACTTTTAAATATTATTTTGTGTAACCGATTTGACAACTTAAAGCTGACCCCCCCCCCCCTATATAATAACCATAACCATTTATAAAATAGTTTAACTCTCATTCCTTTATATCTGTGATTGCAGTAACACATGTAACAAAGATCTACTCAAATCATATTTACTCAGATCTTCCAATGGTAAATGTTTTCATGTCATCCAAACTATTTCAATATTACTAAATGCTTCTAAATCATATTAATAGCTATGGATGGCATCAAGAGGTAAATAGTCCTTTTTTCAATGGAAGCAGTAAATAATATATTTAAGAACATGTAAATGAATATCTGATAATCCATTTTTTTAAATGAGGCCATATACAAGAATTAAGTTTGTTCTATGGCTTGCAATTGTATGGATGCAGAAGAAATCAAGAAATACATTTATCTTCTTGTATGTATATCGGTATTGTCTCTTATTACAACATTTTGATAAGTTTGTTTTAAACTGACTTTCAGAGAAGACTAAACAAATTCAACCAAAATATACAACAATGTCCAGACAAAATTCAGCATTTGAATAGACAGGTTGTATATTATACATTGTAAATTTGTAATTGAAATACACTGAAATATTGATGATGTTGCACAGAGTTAAACAACTGATCTCTACAATGGACAATTTACTAACAGAAGTGACGCTGGGCAGCTGCCAACTTCTAAGCCTTTATTGCCCTGAAGTTCAGCATTACAAAAAACAAATAAGATTAGTTACTTGAGTTCCAAAAAGAACTTTAATTATATGATATACATGTTGTTGTAACTCTCAGCATTTATATAATATGTGATCTGCCAGCTCAAAACCGCTAAACAAGAATTAATTTTTCGGGTCTATGTTTTTTCTGAAGCTATACATTTCAAAATTTCTAATTACATTAAATATTTGTAGTTTACTAAGAGATATCTATGATATCCCAAGCGAAAAAAAAACAACAAAAAAGTCTGCTTGCCTGTGAATTGTTATGTTGTTCTTTTTGCGACTTAAGGCCACCGCACACCTTACGACTGGTCTACGATCGGATTTTGTAATAAAACGTCATAACATTGATATGGATATTTAGAAATAGAACATCATTCTGTGCGGAGTTCTAAATCATCGCAGGAATACTTATATGTTCAAATCAGTGACTATGTAACCTCCTTATTAAAATGAAAGCGAATTCAATATCTAATCGTAATGACGTCATAGCAATCGCACGATTGGCTACGATTTCAAACCGATTTGCCCTTTACTCCTAAATAAAGGCTTGCAAATTTCCGAAATTCGATATCAGTATTTTTACAGTTAATTTGAACCTCTAACGATAACATTCTATCTATTCATACTTTTGGAAAAAAAGAAAACTGCGATTTGTTCCAAAATCGGATCGTAGACCAGTCGTAAGGTGTGCGGTGGCCTTTACATGTAATGATGGTTTGAAGCCGTCAGGTCACATGCACTTTTTTACAATCTCTTTTGATTCATTCATTTCCATCCAAACATTCCTAAGTACAGAAGTACTGGATATATAGAACAGAACTAGATAAAAAGAAACACTGCCAATAATAGAACAATAACTGGACTAAAAGCTGAACCTGTTATTTTGTTGGACCCTGTGATTCTGAGGGCCCTCCTTGCGATGTCGACGACGATGATGAGCCTGATGATGGTTTGGAGGGTGAGACTGATTTGGTGCTTTTGACTATGAATGGAGTTACTAATAGATTGTCACCCATGTCAATACTTGTACCCTCCTTGTCCTGTCGTAGTATGGGAGATGGGAGAAAACAAATCAAAAAGGAAAATGAACATGTGACATGCTTTCATTTTTATGAAGACTGTTCCACTTCCATTAAAAACAACAACAGCAAAATCAGTTAGTGGATATTTTTAACAGGGTAAAATGTACTCACAAATAAGACTACATATATCCATTTATTTCTAGATATTACTGCTTTCTCACTGAAGAAAGAGTCTACAATATTATGGGGATTTAACTTTCAAGCACAAGGTAGTTTCCAAAATGAAAAGTATTGTGTGCACATTGATGTTAACATTTCAACGCAAGATACATGTATACGATACATCCCCGAATACAATATATTTAGATTGTAGGTTTCAGGACCAGCAAAGGATATGATCTTCGGTTTACCAACAAACTTACCGCTTTGAAGTCGAGCATTAATTCTTTGAATGCTAAGAAGTCACTAAATGTGAAGAGAATTTCAAAGATTTCTCCTTCTAACTTGTCTTTCCTTTTCCTGAATGGAGAATGCAAAAGATAAACTTAAGAACAGTGACATATTTTATTTACTCTGCAGAAAAAATAAATATCAAATAAATATTTAAATGCTCATTCAAGTTTTCATATATTTGTATGTAATCATTCTATGGTGCAGTTTATTTACGTTTATAGCGCCATAATTCTGTTTTTGGTCCATTAAAAACACTGTCTGTTCTCTATAATCCTGTTAATAATTTTTGTTTGGGTGACAATTATTAAATCATAAATAAAATAGCAATTTAAAAGAAATCAAGACAGATGTGTGACATGAAAACTGAGAAATCAATGTAACAGAAGATTTTCACACTTCAAACTATACTTACAAACATCAATAGCCTTTATGTTATTACACGTTTATGTTTAATACAATGAAACTATCCCCCAAATAATTCTATAACATTTCTGCATTAAATCAAGTACCATCCAAACCAACATGTTTTCATCATTCAAGTTCAACTCCATTTTTATGGGAAAAAATATTAATCTCTCAAACTATACAGAGGATCATTTTGAGAATACCACTCCCTTTTCATGTTCGCAAACTAATTTTTTTTTTAGAGGCAGTCTAAGAAATCATCAGCAATATGACATAACCTGTTTCTTAATTTAGGATTCATAATCAATATAAATTTCAACTCATAACATGTACAGTGTCCCCAAAAATTATTTGTACACTTTGAAATTTTTTTATTCAACATGAACAAATCGATGTGGTTTGAAAATTTAATTACTATTTATATCAAATGACAGGTACATGTAATGTCACTGTCACCTTAACACTAAATTCCATGCCCAAATCAATTTGTTTATTTTTACTAAGTGTACAATGATTTTTTTTATATTTCATATGTAATCTGATATATTTTAGGTGTAAAAAAACTAATATTTACGTTAATTGCTTGAGAAACTCCTCCATGCAGAATGCAGGTATCCTTGCTGCTAGTTGTTCTTCAATGTACTTCTCTATTAATCTTGTCTGTACATCAGATGAGAATTAAAGGGAAAAAAAACAAATTAGAACATATCATTTCATGTGATCATTAGCCTGAGCATTTTATATTCTTCAAATCTATTCTTTGAAATGATACCTTGGAAATAAACACCATTATTTTCTAAATAAAACAGGATTTGGATAACGGAAAATGCTTTGAACATTCAACAAGGAATAATAAGCCATGGAAAAAGCGGTTGAGATTATAAATAGAGGAAAGAAGGATGAGCAGATTTGAGATTAAACCGAGACAATCTTCTCTTGATGATAAACACCACAAGTCATTCAGTGCATGAATGTGCAACTTTAATATTGCTCCCATCATCTCATGATGTCATCGCCCACAACTCATGTTCACAAAACCATGTGCAAAGGATTCCCCGCCCTGAACTCATGTTCAAACTCCAGACAAAATGTGATTTGTACTCATGTTTAACAAATTATAAACAGAGACATTGTGCCAGGGATTATTAAGGTATTACATAAACTTCTGATGCTAACGTCAAGCTTTCATGTGACAGTCCCCGACAATTCATCACATCTTTCTCTCATTGCCACATGATCTCATAATGTAATTACCCACTATCTATGCCATATGCTTGAAACTATCGTAGGGACAATGAAAAAGATGAAGGTACATTCAGTATCACATAACCCTGTAGTTTTTATTTTAGAGTCAATTGCTACATATGTACAGCATGTTTCTAAGGTCTATAGATCTGGAACCAGAATATTCTACCAAACACTGGCATTACATCAAAATGTGGAGTTCAATTGCGGAGAGCAGCACTAACTTTATTTTGAGTCATGTTGCCTCCCCTAACGTTAAGGTTAAGATGATAGGCCGATGAGGGACACACATGTACCCCCTGCACACTGCACCTAGTACACTTCATATAGTGCACCAAAGATATATATAAAAAGATCATCACATCCCCCGGAGCACCAACAGCGCTGCACAATCCTCTCCAGGGCTCAGTAACACAAAGGTTCACAATCAATCGCAAAATGGCACAGCCAATCAAGATCGTTGTTGGACATGATTTTTGTTCAAAAGACTGACCAGCAATCACTCAAAGTAGTTCTTTCAATTTGAAATTGATTGCAAACCTTTGTGTTACGGGGCCCTGGACGTGTCATTTTTTTTTCTCCACTTGAGTTCCGGTTCAGATCAAAAGTGAATTACTCATTCTTCCGCTTTGAGGGACTGTGACACTGACTACAAACCTTGGACCTGTATTTTTTTCGAAGTTTCCCCTCAATTTTAAACAACAAAAAACAAATTTGTGCAAAGTTGCATTTCTGGAGTCGAGCCTCCAATCCCTCCGTTCATAGCCTGTGTCGCTTTCCATTACGCAAAAACCGTTGAGCTGACAGAAATGATGACACCCTAACACTAACCCTAACACTAACCCTATTCCTTTTGTGTTAACGTGAATGGAATACACACAAGGCATAGTCTGATTAAATAGACCCTGACTAAATAAACCCTATACACTGATATAGCCATGCTTGGGTCCGGAACTCTTATGGGAAAAATAATTTCGCACCCTGGACAGCATCTACGCTTTCAGGACAGTACATTGTACTTTTTTCGAGATTTTCCTCCTCTGCATATTAATGTTTTCATGCGACATTATGGCCCGAATTCACAAACGTGGTTTAGTTAGTCCATGGTCTAAATCAGGTGGTTTGTGAATACCAAAATTTAGACCATGGTCTAAATCCGTGGTTTAAACAATTGATTTAGACCATGGACTAACTAAACCACGTTTGTGAATTCAGGCCATTAAGTTTGACAACTTGTAACACAGTCACTGCCATCTCTCTCTCCCTCCCTCTCTCTCTCTTTCATATCACCTCAAGGTTACCCTATTATTCCTCCTTCATAGTTGTCTAGGCAATGTGCTAGGGTTTATAATTTAGGCTAAACAATGGAAAAGATGGAGAATCATCATGTATTCGTTTTGCCATGTGCCAGGCAAGCCTGACATTTCATCACATATACCATCATGACATTGTATCAATCCCAAGGTCTTAGATCTTTCATTTCCTGTCATGTTATCTATCCCATCATACTTCAGTGTGATAATTGAAGCATATCAACAGTAAGCACATAAAAAAAACACATTAAAACATACATGTAGTCAGAAACACTAATTAAACCCACAAATTGCTTCCTTTGAAGGGTGGAACAGAAAGATAAAAATGTTGCAGAAAGTTCATTTAAAGTTCACATCCAAGATTTCCTGCTTGCAATATCGTGTACTTGACCTCCTTCTCCTAAGTATAAACTACAGTAAAGAGGAAGTATGTGATTCTCATTATAGAATCAAGAAAACAGATTATTATTCAAGTTTAAAGAAAGTTCATCATGACTTTACATCTAGTCCTATTTTGCATTTTAGCCTCCCTTTTTACAATACAGGTTACTCCCATTCTAATTCGAATGGACATAACACTCCTTGCATTAACACACTTTTGCCCGTCAAACAAACACCATTGGCCTGCAATGCAAGTATGTCACATGACAAACTGGCGAGCTTGGTTCAGGATTGTAAATAATTATTTTCAATTAAAAAATGTTTTTGGTGGTTTTTATTCAATAAAATTACAAAACACTTACATATTGATTAAAGATGTCTGTATATTCCAACTTGTTCTCCTCGGTGTCTTCGAATATATGATAATGCTTGTCCATGAAGGTGTCTTTCAGACTGTGGAAACCCTCCTCTGTAAAAGAATATTAAAGATTGAAGGAATACATAATTTATCAGAATAACAAACGTTGAGGTATCCAGAATGCCTGACGTGAAGTTGGTTTGTGCAAATGAATGAATCCATTTACAATATCAAATTGTTAACTAATTTTATTATTATTATTATTTTTTATTTTTTTTCTTTTCTTTTTTTTTTTTTTTTTTTTATTGCAACACATTAAGTTTTCAATATTTGTAACAAAGGTTGCATTAAACATTGAAGCTTGACTTTCATTATAAAAATTCATAGATACAATAAAAAATATTGGGAATTGGATTGGAAATCTGTATGTTTTTCATTCCTTATTAATGCACATACCTGGTTTAATATCCTAATAAACAGGAAACCTGATACTGATTATTCAAATATTATTGATTGGGAACAACAATACAGGTAGCAATAACAGAAACATAATATATTTAAGGTGTTTGTGTATTACTCAGCATACCACTGTGTCTAATAACATTTTGGAGAAGAGTATATTTCCAGATTAAATCAAACAAAAACAATTAAATATGTGAAGATGTAAACTCTACGTAGTGTAAAATGTTTTTGTTATTATAATTAACATTTCTTATATTGTTGCAGTTTGCTGACATACATAAGATGGAATAAATTTTCCAATCTTTATTTATATACATGTACAATGTATAACAGCAGTAATAATTACCAAGTGCATTTCATATGTCATTGTCAGACATGCCAGCCTTCTTCAACGAAAAAAAGCATTCTTAGAAGGAAAAAATAGTATTTTTTGACAAAAAAGAGTATTTAAAAAAAATTGTCTCAAAGTAACAATCGCAAGCCTGTAGTAGTAAACATTGGTCCGATTAGAACGGCCGTGACATGCTGGCGGCATATTTATGGCCGATTAAATTGGCCCTTGACACTTATAGAGTTAAAGACTTACCCATGATAATGTCCTCAATATGACCAATAACAGCATCAAACTTCCGATCAGCTAAATTCGAACTGAAATACAAAAGTATATGTTTAAACTTTTATGATTGAAAAGCATTTTATTATTCACATTTGATCCTGTATATGCGTGAAAATACAAGAATGTAAAAATGCAAACTTATTTAAGTGCAACATTGACATTTTTACAACTGATGAAATTTTCTTGAAGATATGACAGTACTTTAGTTATTAATAATTTTCAGGTCAAAGTTACAGGTCTTCATAATTTTTGGCTGCTATACAGTTAAAAGTACAAAATGCACATATGTGATACGTCTTGTCGAAATGAGAGAGAAGTCGCAGATCAAAGATCCGAGTAAATCGACAAACTAATAAAAAACTCAAAATTTTTGAGGAATTTTTTTTTTATTTTCTGGTTCTAGCCGAATGCTTCATCTTTGCTCTGTTAAAAAATGAGTGAAAATGAATAAACGGGAAGTGGTATAATAAAGCAGTTTTTCGGCGAGTTGGTTTTTTGTTTCGGTCAATAATTTTTTTTTTTCGGACATAAGGCGAAACGTCCACAGCTGCATTTCCCCCTGGCTCGCTTGTAGCTCCGCGCCTTAGCAACGCAATGGCTTTTGTTTATTGGACGTTCACACGGGTCCATGTGATGTGTGATTTCAAACTGGCTTTTGTTGTTTTCGTTTTTGTGAGGCGGGATAGCGAACTAAAGCCTGCTCTTGTAGTTGCACTCAGAATTGTTGCGTGCGATGCCACAAACCTGCTGGTGAAAGTAAAGCTTGTTTTCATCCGGGATAGCGGAGGGGCACGCAAAAACGAATGTCAAATTTAAACAATCGGGTGGGTAGGGGGGGGGGTTATGTGGGGATAAAGCTACTTATTGCTTGACTTAGCTATCTGGAATCCGAACGATGAATGTTAATTTCAGCATTTTATTTTTAGGGGCGCCGCGATATCTGTTGTCCTGAGTGGGAAATTAAAACCTCCCTATAGAAGCAATTTGGTTCCATCAGGGAAACATAGAGGCATATCAAAAAGAGGTGACAGTGATAATACTTGTCTGATACAAGTATTTAGGTTAAAGTCTTCTGGGGCATTTATTTTAACAAGTTAAGTCGTGTCTTAAGAAGTAGGCGTTTAGCTAACACGACGAACAAAAAATACGATTTACTCTTAAAATAATGTCATTTCTAAAAATTATTAAATATCTTCTTATTACTGGTAACAAGTTTGGATCAATAAAGAGCGGAGAATCCGAGCAATCATTTACGTTGTTTATTTTACATTGTCCTTAAAGTCTAACCGTAGCGCACGTCATGAAAACGTGATCAGAGAAATTCTAATAGGGAACGGCAATATTATATTAAAACATAATTTTTTGGAAGGCTTTATCTCTATCATATTACTAGTATTCAAAGAATATAAGCAAATCATAAGCCCCTGTACAGACGAATAATTTAGTCTTAATAGGACCAATTATTATGTTCAAAATTTGCCCACTAGAGTTCAGATCAAAATGAAGGCTCGCTTTATGTATGGAGTAAGGAGTATATCGCGATTGAATTCAAGAGAAGCGCAGCGCAAACGAATCGGAATAAAACAGCGCCAAAAAAGGTTTTAAAAGATAGGTTTCGTTTCTAAGGCTAATTTTAGCGGGCCAGGGATTGGTTTAAAACACTTTTCTTAGAAAGAGCGGACTTTTTTCGTTAAAACAAGTTAGAAAGAGCATGACGTTGTTTATTTGTATTTTGACGAAGATATAGAAAACAGACTAACCAAATTCAGCTTTCTTTTTTTTTTTTTGGAAGATTGAATGTTATTTAGACAAGCATCGGCCGGTTGTTTCCGCTTGCTGCGGCGTTTGCCTCGATGGCATGCGTGACGGAAAGGACTGAGTATTGTTCTCCTGTATAGCCGTGAATGGCAGCCTGCTCATTGGTCAATGTCGTTTCACCGGTTTGTAAACTAAGTGGTTTGCTAGGGCATTTCGCCGTGAGTAAGCAAGCGGGTGGACACAAAATGTTTCTTATTTTTCCGTGTGCGGGCCGGAGTCAAACGGGAAGTCAACACCTTTCCTGCAGACGTTTTTCTCTCTTGATTGTTGATTGTCGGCAAGAGCATACAATTCTGCCTCGCGGTTCAGAGTGCTAATATCCTTTCCAACTTCTATTTACGTCTTTAACAGTCTCGGGATTTATATATCAATTGCAAGGCAATGATTCAGGATCAATAATATCAAATAAAATGGATTTCAAAAATCGCGACTAGTCTCTCATTTCGACGTGACGCATCACATATGTCTTAGATGAACAAAACAAATGTAACAGATCACCAACATACAGAAGGAAAAAAAATGTCTAATGTACAATTAAATATCAGTTCCTAGCAACATTTTTTTTTCTTCAAAAGTTGTCAATTATTCATAATAATGACAATATTACTTATTAGCATATTGTCTGATTCAAACATCTTTTTGTATTTTGTATTTTTTTTTTTTTTTTTTTTTTTTTTTTTTTTTTTGTATGTAGAAAATAATGTGATGCCTAACATTAATATATTTTGGCCATCAAAATCATTCTGCAACAGATAGTCATCTCACCTTGATCCTGCTAATTCTTCTTCCTGGAAGTCCATAAAGTCCTCATGGTCTCCTGCCAAATCAAAATCAAATTATAATAAAACATAATTAACATAAGCAATGTAAAGCTTGTGGGATATTCCATGAATTATTGGACATTTCTATACAAAAAACAAGATGAATCCTCGACCGCGCACGGTCGAAATATATGCCTCCGCCATTGCCAGATCAGAAAAATATTGCACATTAATCTATTCATTTTGCTTTATAGAATGACATTTTTTACCTTGACCTTTGACCTTGTGACCCTAAACCTAATCAGACCATATTCCTCTGGTGAAAGATACTACCCTTAAATTTGAAGTCTATATCTTAATTGGTTCCCGAGATATCGCAATGACAAACTCAATATATGGATTTTCACATCTTGACCTCTGTGACCCTTGACCTTTGACCTATATAATCCATAATCTAATCAGATCATCTTCCTATGGCGGTACATACTACACCTAAGTTTGAAGCTCTTATCTCAAATGGTTCTTAAGATATAGCGATAACAAACTCAATACATAGAATTTCACTATTTGACCTCCGTGACCTTGACCTTTGACCTACATACTCCAAAATCTAATCAGATCATCTTGCTATGGTGGTACATACTATCCCCAAGTTCGAAGCTCATACCTCAAATGGTTCTTGAGATATCGCGATAACGAGCAAGCGGGACGGACGTACGGACGGACGGACAACCCGAATGATTTGATTTATCACTATACAGGGTGACCCAGAAAAAAGGAAACCCAAGTTTGATCATCAATAATTTTAAAAATATTACCATGGTGATTATGAAATTTATATCAC
>CALNVZ010003435.1:5728846-5783712 GCA_940671915.1 Paracentrotus lividus | reverse complement strand
TGTTCTATGAAAGGTTAATCCAGATTTCTTAATTGTTGATGCGAGACGTTCCCGTTTTCTGTATACAAAGATATATTATGCAATCACACTAGCTAACGGTGGGTTGTAGCCCAAAGCAATGAATTGGGAATAGTAGCATAATGAAAATGATATTTTAAAAAGTGCTATTTTCCTTTCCTTCTTTCCTTTCCTCATTTTCTCAGGCCTTAATTCCTCTCTGATCCGATTCTTCACTCATCTCACCGTCCTCTCCTCTCCCTTCTGTTCCTTCTGTCTCCCCTCTCTCTCTGCTCCCTCTCTTCTTCTCTTCTTCTTCTTCCCGGGGGGGGGGGTCACTCAAACAAAAAAGTGCTACCCATGCGTGTCGCACCTGAAAATGGACCAAACGTCTCATTGCATGAAGTCAATTGCACCCCTTCGACGTCAGACTGAAAATAGCCTAAACGTTTCATGCATAAAGTCATGCACCCCTTTTTCGACGTCAGACCTTTGAGAACATACCTAAAATGGCGTAAACCCGGAAATTTTGACCCCAAAACAGCAATTCCGCTGAAAACAGCCCTATTTTAAGAAAATGCAATTGAAATTAAAAACACCCCTATTTAAGGAAAGCGTCGACGCCGCCGAAGAGCTGAACAGACCTTTGACGCTTGGGGACACGCTGATGCGTCACATCTGTGGTGGTGCCCCGGGTTTTCTTCTTCTTCTTCTTCTTCATCTTATTCTTCTTTCTTCTTCTCCTTCTTTTCTTTCCCTCTTTCCTTTTCCTCTCCATAGCTCTTTTTTTTCTCGCCACTTCGACTCCTTGGATCGCTTAAATCTTTTCTGAAGGAATTTCACCTACTTATTGCCTGAACTTAGTTGAATTCTTTCATGTCCAGCTGTTGGTGGTGTCGTGTGGTGCCTGGGCCAGGATCATAATGGGTAGTTTACAGGCTACTATTATTTTGACGTGGCCCATGTATGCCGAATGATGAACCACAGTCCTGTTATGGGGATCTAATTTTTTTTTGCCCCTTAAGTCTATAACTTGGAAATTATTTTTCGTTTGAACCTTGACATTTTTCAGGTACAGCATGCATGCCCACAATTTTAGGTGGAGCCTCCCCCCCCCATTAACATACACCTCAGTTTTGTAACTTTATACGCCACTGATCCAGCAGACAACATAGATAATAATGAGCTCCCTCACCCCTTATTAACAAGGGTATTATATTGATATCCCGCGAAATATATTTGTTGCATCGCTCATAATAATACAGTCCTACTTGGTAACATACTCAGAAAGCAAAAGACAATGATTAACAATACAAGCTATGTCGGGTGAGTTCAGTCTGGTGTTCTCTCTGGGCGATATGACCGTATCCTGCATAGTGACATGCATGATGTAGACCTATTGTATAGGGCATGTAAGCAGGTGCAATGTGGTATCATGCAGTCAATAATCAAGCCATTTGACACCTCAATATATAAAAAGATAAAGATGTTGTCAGCAGGGGTTCATTATTGACGGAGGCAGGGGTGTTTAATGTGTTAATGTTCCCCTCTATGTATGTGATGGAAGTTGGTTTCAATGTTATGCTCTGCTAGCAGTTATGATGCTGTACGTGTGCCAGGACTTAATCAAAAGAAACTGATTATAATTATGATTAAGTTTGATTATCGTTCCGAATAATGCCCCCACATTCCTCCAAATCCTGGCGCCCCTTAAAATAACATTATGATTATCAAACCGTATACATGTAGTCCAACAGAAAGAATAAAAAAGCACAAATTTTAATTAAGTATGAACGGAATTCGGTCAAATGACAGAATTTTGATGTTTGGAAAATGAAATCACTATAATTGATAACTATAAATCTCAAATCACCCATTCAATGTAGGCTGATGGAAAAACAATAATTCCAGTTTAGCACAAACAAAATCATTAATGTTAAGCACGGGCGTAAATCCCGGGGGGATGGGGGGGGATACATCCACCCATATTTTGAGAAGGGGGGGATGGCCTGTACAAACACCCCCCCCCCCCAGTTTCAAGAAAGAAATGAAGAAAAAAAATACACTAGATAATTGTGTTATTGATTTAAATAGCGCTTTCAATAAAAAAAAAAAAAAACTCTTTTTTACTCCAAAACCCCCCAAATTTTCCTGCTCGGTCGCTATGCGACCTCGCACTAAGTAACAAACATTAACCTACGTATAAAAAGGTTGGATCCAATGCCCTCGTCCGGGGATAAACCTTAGGAAAGGGCACTGCTGGGAAAAGGTGTTGTTGACAATCAAAAACATTAATGCAGTTGTGTGCGGGCTAGGTTGTTGGAGTGCTTGGGGGATGCAGCCCACAACATTTTCATAGCAAAGATTGTGGATTTATTTCCTATCGCTGTTATTTAACTTCTAAATTTGTATTTATCTTTTTAAAAATGGATACAAAATTTTCGGCTCGCACTTCGCTCTCGCTGATACTAAATAGGATCTATACTGCCCAAAATAATATTTCAAATTTTTAGCTTACAAATTTTGGCTCGCGCTTCGCGCTCGCATTACTTTTTCCATTACTAAAATGAACAGGAATCAAGGCAGCCTTAAAAGTATATACATTCAAAGACAAATTTTCTTCGTACCTCTTCCCTCTCCGAATAAATTTCTCTTCAGGTCTATGCCTCTGATCTAAATTGTCCCCCTATTCAGAAAATGTGCCATTTTTCCATCGAGACCCCCATTCAAATCCTTTCCGCCGGCACTTCTATATATGTCTTTTGTTTTGTTTTGTTTTTTGTTTTTTTCGCGCTCGCGGTTACTATAGGACCTTTAATGCACAAACATATATTTCAGCTTAAAATTTTCGGCTCGCGCTTTGCTCTCACTGATACTAAATAGGAACTACAATGCACAAATATCTCAAACTTTTACCTTAAAATTTTCGGCTCGTGCTTCGCGCTCGCATTAGTTTTCCACTACTAAAATGAACAGTAATCAAGGCAGCCATTATGATTCTTAAAGGCATACATTCAAAGACAAATTTTCTTTGTATCCCCTCCGTCTCCGAATATATTTCCCTTTAGATCCATGCCTCTGATGTAAAGTGTAACCCTTTTCAGAACGGTGCACTTTTTTTTAAATCAGGACCCGTGACTTTCAA
Organism: Paracentrotus lividus; assembly: GCA_940671915.1. Classification (NCBI taxonomy): domain Eukaryota; kingdom Metazoa; phylum Echinodermata; class Echinoidea; order Camarodonta; family Echinidae; genus Paracentrotus; species Paracentrotus lividus. The sequence goes on along the minus strand of CALNVZ010003435.1, from coordinate 5,780,570 downwards.
ATCCGTTCCGCCACCTTTATTATGATTATAGGCCTATATATATTTTTTCGCGCTCGCGGATACTATATAAATTTATATTATGACCTTTAATGCACAAACATTTCCAATTTCAGCTTTAATTTTTTGGCACGCTCTTCGCGCTCGATAATACTGAATAGGAGCTATAAAGCACAAATATTTTCAACTTTTAGCTTAAAATTTTCGGCTCACGCTTCGCGCTCGCATTACTTTTTCCATTACTGAAATGAACACTAATCAAGGAAGCCATAAAAGCTAAAAGCATACATTCAAAGACAAATTCTATTCGTACCCCCTCCCTCTCAAATCCATTCCGCCGTATATGGGTGTTAAAAACGTGTGTCATGAGTGCTTGTGTAGGCCTATGTAAACAAGATAGCGACAAGTTGGCAAATTATTTCGCTCTACCCCCCCCCCCCACTCCTGGACACGGGATTTACGCCGTTGATGTTAAGTGTAAATCGCGGAAACTCATTTTCCTCAGGCTGAGCGAACATATATTATCATTGATAAATTCGATCACCCGGCGCGGATCCAGGGGGGGGCTGAAGGTGCGGACGCCCCTCCCCCCCCGTAAGATTGGAAAAACAGCAAACCTTTTGTACATAGACCTTTTGAGCGCATCCCACAGAAATGTGAAAAACCTTATCACGCCGTCAACGTGACGTGAAAAAAAATTGATGTTCCTTTTTGGTTGTCCAGCGTGGACGTGAAAAAAAATTGATGTTCCTCTTTGGTTGTGTCCAGCGTAACGTAGAAAAAAAGTACCTTTTCGACCCCCGTCAAGTCCGTCTCTGGATGGATCCGCGCCTGATCACCAACTGATTTCCCTGATTTTTTGCTTTCCTTTAACATGATTTCGATGAAAGAAACGGTTCCCTTTAAATTCATCTCTTTTTAAGGTGAAGCGGGATTGCGCCCTCTCACCCTGCTTTGAGTCTGGAATGCCGAGGGGGAATGAATCAATAAGACTATTATTATTTTTAATATAATGTAGAATCATCGAATGGGTCTAACATGGACCTCCTGGGATTGAATTCTTTCAGTGGCGTATCCAGTATTTGGAAATATAGGGGCAGCGCAGGCGGCAATTTTCGAGAAGGGGGGGGGGGGTTGGAGACGGAAAGTTTCTTGAATAGAAAGAAGGGCGATTATATTACCAAATGTTTTTCCTTAAAACCATACACTGTAAAAAAAAAATTTGTATTTTTACAGCAAATCTGCTGTCAGCAGAGTCGCCATAAAAAATGTAATTTAAAAACACTTTTGTTGTAAATTTCTCCTGCAAATAATTACATGAGAAATACAAAATATACATCAGGAGTAACACATTTGTTCCGTTTTAACCAAATATGTACGCTATAGAACTCTAATGATTTTCCCCTTCTCTTTCATAAATTCTTAAACGAGAAATTTACAACAAAACTGTTTTTTTAAATTACATTTTTATGGCGACTCTGCTGACAGCAGATTTGCTGTAAAAATACAAATATTTTTTTTTTACAGTGTAGCTTAAAACCAAAAGGGCGGGCGCCTCTTCCGCCCTATTATGCGTGAAAGGGGAAATGATGACCGTTTTGTTGGTCATTGTTTCATTCCTTATACATGTTATAATAGACCTAAACCATTTGTAAACTGCTGCTTATTGGTGTACAAAGTTATGATCGTTCTATTTAGTATTAGAAATATTCGGAAATTATATGAGAAGTAATTACAAGACCTTAAAATGAAAAAAGGCAGTATAGTTCTATCATTGCTAGACAAGTAGAATATAATTATACAAAAATACAATTGTTCCCATATTGGGAGAAGGGGTGGCTACCCGGCTCCCATCCCCTCAGGTGGTCAAGGCATACTCGTATATGCTCGCTCTTGATTTCTTGGGAAAAGGGGTATATTTTAGGGGCTCAGGTACGGGTAGGGGGAAAAATCACGAAAAATCATTGAGAGAGAGAAATTCATTATATAAAGAGAGAGAGAGGATGGAGACAGAGAGAGAGGTAGTAAAAAGGTAAGAGGGAAAAAGTGAACGAGAGACAACTCAGACATGAAAGACAAGATAGGCTATATAAGGGTCATATAATTTGTCATGGTCCTTTAATAGGACGTACTAGCTATATAGTTAGACGTTATTTGATCAACATTGCATTGATATACCCACTTCTTTATACAAACACAAGTTCAGTGGCAAGTGGGTTACAAAGTGGGGGGGGGGGTGGATTTGCAGGTGCCCGGTAAAATATAATAGCAATTTGTTTCTATTTTAAGAATTTTGCTCTCCTCAATGAGAAGCTTTGAGATCTTGAGGTGAATATTTCATTTGACCGGGAGGGACCCGTGAGCTTAACCTGAAAATGAACTTGTTGGCGCCCATCATATGCCCCGGTCGCAATTCATCCATGCAGACAGTTAATCACAATAACACACGAATGATTCAAAGTAATATATTACAAATAAACTCCGCCTACTTTATTGTAGCACACGACTCTATAAAATCCTGGGTGTTGTTACCGTTGGTCTTCATTTAGGAGAGAAAATTTCAAGTGATAAATACCATTATTGAAATCACAAAATTTAGGCCTAGGCTATCTCTGCATACCGGAAACATTTTAATTGCTTCAAAAAGAGTATTATGCTCCTCCCTCGTTTCTGTTTCTTTATTACTAAGTCTTGTAGGCTATGTTCCATATAATACTATAATACTATAAATAATGTAATATACATAAATTTGCACCAGGTACCAATATTATACCAAAGAGCTAAGCGACAAACCGCGCCCAGAATGGTGGAGCTAAATTCAATTTGTTATGTTTTCTCAAGACTCTCACATGCTATGTGCATGATGAATGTGGGCGTTACCGGCGCGCGCAAAGCACCATCTCTAGTCTCGAGTTGATTGTCATGCCTACGTACGATGGAAAGGGGCTGGCCTTATTTCATTGATGTCATGTTTAAATCCTTTTCAAAGAAGTGAAATGTAGGATAACTTTTATAATATAGTGAGTAAGGTTGGGAAGATGCCTACCACTGCGATCTGATCTTCCAATACTGACGGATGAAGCTCCCTCGTTGATTTGATTTTAAAATTCTGCTGTATCTACCAGAACATAACACGAAAATGCCTGAGTGGGGATACACTGGAACGGAAGGTAAGTGCTCTTATTGACAATTTGCAATGTGTTGTGTGAATGTGTGAACGAGACTGCTTCAGGCAGCGCTTCACCGCATAGGGTCTAATTAAATTTCCTGGGTTATAATTATTAATTATTTTAACCGTTAGATTTAGATTGTTTGAGGTTTGTATTGCTAAGCCTTTAAAACATGAATGTGAATCTGTCCTTAAAAATATTGTAGTATTTAATGGTTTGTGCCTCTTCAATGCTTGTCCGTTTGTTTTGTTTTGTTTTGGGTGTTTGCTTGGGGTTTTTTTCGGGGGGGGGGGGGGGGGGAAAAGGGAGGTTGACGCTAATTATAATTGATATTTATCGGGTGTTTTATCTTTTGATCTAACACACACTGAAATTCCAGTTCAATAAATATATGTACCAGAAAGATTGTTTTTTTTCCCCTTTAAATTCCTATTTTACTTTTTGGAAGCTTTGGTCTAAGTTTGGATTGTCATGATTTTATCATGTCCATAATAAAAAAATACACAGACTTGCAGGATTGCCTGCTGATCTTCTAAGCAAACAGAGGATGAAGAAGAAGATAAATGTCATCATTTAGTACTTTCCTAAAGTTTCCAGATATTAATTATGTGTTGTCTACTTCCATTGAATGCTTCATCAATCTTCTTGAAATTTAGTAGGCCTAGCTACATGTACATCATACATCATTATGCAACTTTTTGTGTGTGGATTTTAAATTCTATGAGGTTTTACTATGCCAAATCAGGTTTAGAAAATACACTTTCATGAATTATGTTCCAATTGTTCACACTTGCTAAAAGAGATTGTTATGTAACCTTTATATTTGGACAATTTACAAGTTAGAGGTCCATGCTTCCAGAGGGCAAAAAAATGGGAACATACAATAGAAACTTTTTCCATGCATGCTTTGGGAGGTTTGCCAAGAAATAATGAGTGTTCTTATTTCCTGTGCCTCTCTGCTATAACATTATATGCTCCTGCTAAATTCCTCTAGTTAAACAAAAGAATCACTAAATCAAGTGCTTATAAAGCAGGGTACCTGCAAAATTAACTTCAAATTAAGGAGAGAGGCACGGAGGAAGGTTACATAAATTTGTATGTTGTACTGATGAGGCTGTATTATTAGCATATGGCCATCTAACGGCAATGGACATATTAATATAAATGTTATGTAGACAATGATGTTTTTCATGCCCAATGTATTCAGTGGTTGTACAATGCACAGTGTAGGCCTTCCCAGGCAAGTATTTGATGTAACATGAGAAGTGAGCAAGAGGAGAGGAAGAATAATGACAAATCACCTTCAAATCTTAATGTCAGACAACGATTGTCTCTTTTTGCACCCCCAAAAGGCCAAATCTATTTATAAAAAACTTGGCAGAAATAGTGCATTTGGCAAATCGTCACATTGAAATGCAGAAGTTATGCAGGAATATTGACGTAACCCAGAAATAGTGAACTTGAGATTTTGCTATTTATAATCATAAGAATTCTACACCACAAAATACATACATGTTTAGTTTTCAAATTTGTAATAGACAAGATTCCTTTAATCAATAGTAGTTGAGGTTAAATCAATTAATGATAATTCTTCAGATTTTGATATCTTCTATGGCACCAATAATTCATAAAATGGCAGAATGAATGAAAGAAAGAAGAAAAAGAAAGAAAGAAAAAACAAAAAACCAGAAAGGTGTATGCATTTCATATTTGTACATGTTATCTTCAATACAATCAATATAGAATTGCAAATTTGAAGACAATTTATGACGATGCAAATTCATCTGACCTCTACTTGTTAGTGAAATTCAATATGCTTTTGATGAGAAAGTCTCAAATTGTATTATTCAATTATGTAGAGCTGTTGATGTGTTTCAATCACCTGTTGTGTGTTAACAGAGTAAGATTTATATATATATGCGCTAGTTCGTCTTCAGTTACAAGCACACTGGCAAAAGAATGGTACGAGGGATGTTCCATACTAGGGGAAAATCTGCATTTCTTAAAAAGATTGTATTTTACTTGTACCTCTCTCTTTTGTTTTTAGCTTGAAGTTGAACAGAGCTTTGTTTTTCTTTACAAAATATAAGACCATTGATCTTTTTAGAAACCCTGGCTTTTTTTGTTGTTGTAGAATTAGAAATGATAATCAGATAAATTAAGATACTTTTTTTAATGTTCTAGCATGTTTAAAATAGTGCTCACTTGTCCTATTGACTATTAACTGATGCAATCATAAAATGGGTTAAAACTGTAGAAATCTAATCAGTAAAATAACATGCACTCAACTAGTGTAGTTTTAGAAAAACTCGATATTCCAAACTAGTTGGAGCATTGTGCTGATCATTTTGGAGAATCCTCAAGTACATATTTCTGTGAAACCAAGATACAAGATGAAAGATGATATCTAGTGGTGAAATGATTCTTTATTTTTTCATTTGGCCTTGAACAAGTGTTACAGTGAAACACCAAATCATGTTGCAGTAAAATTATTATCAAGTTTGTGCTGTCTGAAGTACATTCAGTTTGATTCTTGACTATATCAGTTAGGCCCAAGGAGATATAGCAGTGACCATTTCGGGTGCTCGAATGCACTTCTGTTTAATGAAGTGCAAAAAGGCTTAAATGTACATCCTACATCACAAATAAACATCCTTTCAGCTCTCTATTGATGAACTTTGCACTTGGGGGAATTGAATCCATTAATAAATCATCACACCTGACATTCCATTTGGGTGGATGGTGCAAAGTTACATGAAATGTTTTGGTCTCTGAATTGAAAGATGCCCTAGAACTATGTTTACCTCTCTTACCGGCAAGTCCTTAAATGTCATGTGAAAGTTCCTTGGACTACAGTTACTGAACAAGATTTAACATTAATTAATCATAAACTGTATTGGTCGAACTTGATAAGAAGATATGATCAGTTGGTCTAATTTCTACATTTCATTCAGAAATGTCTTTGAGACTGAGAGGAAACATCTCCCCCTGAATCTATCAGTCTGAAACCCTTGCTTTTCTAAAAATGTCCTTTATTTGAATTTATTTTTTGTCAGGAATATTCATCAATCATTACTTTGAGTGCTCCTTAGGGAGTGGAGATTGTAAGTACAGGATCATAATTGAATCCCATGACTAGGGGTAATAAAGTAAAGTGTATTGGTTGTAACTAATTAATTAATTAATTAGATAGAGATAGATCCACAGTGTGTAAGGTTTTATTGAGTTAGATAAATTAAAATAAAAACAATTTGAATTTTTAATGAAGAAGTGTGTTTTGATATAGGGGCCTACATTGTGAAAGGACCTGTTATCATGACCATTAGAAAGATGGCCTTATCCGTCAAGTCACCTAAAAGCTTTTAAAGCTAATGGGAAAACGATACATTAGTCCTTAATGGTCTCATCACAAAGGAAAAAAAAGCACTTTCACTAATTATCAATTCATCTGGACCAGCACAGAGTATGGTAAATAAAAATAATGAAATTAAAAACTGGTTTCTTATTGTTTTAACCTATAATAAGAAAATTCAGTCATCAAAATGGTATTTCTTTTTTTTTCAAGTCCCTAGTGACTGCATTTTACATAAGTTTACCAATTACAATTTATGATTTTCAATAATCTGGATATGAGTTGAATATTTTTGTATACTATGTCGGGCTAGACATGAAATCCAACATACAAAATGTAAACCTTGTAATCTGCCTCATAACACGTAATAACTACGTACATGTATGTATCACTGCAGTATTAAAAGGTCTCTTCCCTCACGTGGGTTGTTTTGAAATCACATATTGATGTCACATGTGGCTGTTTAAAAATAGTATCTAGAGTCAAATGTTTGGAAGTATCGCAAATAAGTCATCCCCCATCAATTTCGGGAAAGTGAAATCCAAGCTACAAATCTCTAATCTGTATGGAAAAGGAAACTAGTGAGTATGTTATTTCCACCCTTCTCATGCAAAATTTCATTTTTTTTATTTTTGCAATTCATTGTTGTTAGCACTTTAAAAGTTAAATTATTTTAGGTTGATTTCATGAGCGCACTATTTTATTTGGATTCTTGGAAAGATGAACAAATAACAGTAAAGTAATGAAATGCAAATTACACTTTTCTTTCTTTGTAAATCTTAAACAAAGATTTATACTGTGTAAATATACATGAATATTTTTTTTATGTGTGTAATTATTTGGTATAAGACTTCATGTACATGTACAAGAGCTTGTATGAATATGTTCTGAAGATGTACGTTGTATAATGCTTAACATTTTTTCTTTTTTCTTTTAGGGCAGGTGCCTTTGATTACCATACTGTACATGACAAGCACTGTTATCTAAACATTAATTACTGACAATTACTCACTTAAAGACAAGACTATAATTACTGGTACTGTAACACTGATCTTTAATGATTAATAATATTGATGGTACATGTTTATTGTACATGTAGTTGCAATCATTTCAAATTCCATTCCTAAATTTGATATTTATAGGCCTATGTTGTACCTCGTGATCTGAAAAACTGAGCAAACTTATAAAGAACTAAAATAGTGCCCTACTGGCTGAAAACCACCTATATAAGGTTTTTTTTTTTGTTCTGAAACTGGAGATTTAAAGACTCACCTAGATATCAATCACTTGTCATTCTCTAGAATAACCAAGTTAAAGAAATTCAAAGTTACCTGCGTCTCTTGTCATTTGTTTTATTGTTCTCTTTGTGACGTTAGTGTTATGAGCTGTCTGGGTCAGATGAATTGATAAAAGTTTTATCTCCATTCTACTTTGCTGGTTGCTTGCAAATATTATTTGTTGCTCAAAGCATGCAAGTCGTTAAATGTGAGATAATCTTCAATATGCCTCGGGGAATATGTAAAACATTAACCAAATATAATAAGCCTAATACTTTATTTATTGTGCATCAAATTGATTCAAATCATTATCCAGACATACGTGAGTTTGGGAATTATTGGCTATCAAGGGTCCTGGCAACTAAGCTATAAATTGATCTATTGTAATATTGAACACCTGTATAAATATTATTGAATATCTCTGAAGCTTATTTACCAGGGTGCTGTTGATGATGAGTCGCAACACGAATGTGGCCCCTATTTTGTAGCTGAAGGCAATCTGATTTAATAATGATAATAATAATAATAAAAAATTGGGTACAACACTGCCATGCAGTGGTTTTAGGACATCTATACAACTACCCCCCCCCCCTTCATCAGCCCACCTGGATAATTACCCCCCCCCCCTTCCGTCAGACAGTTACCCCTAACCCTAATTGTTGATGGTAACGGGGGGGGGGGGGGGGAATGTGGTTGTTCGGATACGCCATTGTGTGTTAAACATGTAAAGTAGTAGCACTCAAACCCCTGCTAAAAAAAATGTATAGCCTTACAACTTTGCCCCATGTGTAGGCATACAAATGGCCTTCAAATAAACATTTTGAAAATATAATCTTATTCTTGATCTAGCTTTCTCATCGTCGGCGCACATCCATATACAACACATCCAAAGTTTCTTCTGGTAACCCCCATTGCGTGCAAGTGTCAGGATGGCATAGGTGACCTTACAAAGCGTTATGCTGACAAGATATGAAAGCTATACCCAAGAGTTGGTATTGGGATACACATTCAATCATCATGAGATTTGAACGGTATGCAACAAGGGATCAAATGGCTTATTGATAGGTGTATCTGCATATGAATTGATTCAAGTGCATGCCTGCAGATCAAGATTGGGATGGAAGGTACAGCTATTCTCCTCCATATCAGGACAATTTTTCCTCAAGAGCATCTTCTGCTGCCCTAGTAACAGGTTTCGGTGTAGGTTAGATGATAGCTTTTTGGTGAGAAGTACAGTAGCAGTTGCCCCAGAAGCATTCTCTCCATCTTCTAAGACTGAGATCCATCTCAGAAAGTCTCTAAAATCTGCTTCATTCACATGTTTCCCCATCTGTTTTTGTAATAAATAATGTTTAACCAATGAAGCGAAGATGTTGTCTGTAGTTCATGGTAGCAATGCCTTTACCCCCTGGACAATTACATCCCGGATGATTACCCCCCAGGTCAACTAACCCCAGAAATAGGGTTAGACTTTAAGTGTAGGGCAAGGTAGGAGCTTTCTGGCCAAGGGGGGGGGGGGGGGGGGGGGGGGGGGGGGAGTGGGAGGTAGTTGTCCTAGAACCTACAAGTTCCCCCATCTGTTTTTGTAATAAAGACCATTTAATCAATGGAGAGAAGATGTCGTCTGGAGTTCAGTGCTTTCATGTGCATCTTGCCAGACATGAAGATGGATGACTGGAACAATCATGCCCTATCTCCACTGGAACTTTCAACTTAGATGCAAACCCTGAATGAACTTGAGGAAAATGTATGAGGTTCCCAAGTAGAATTGACATGTCTTCCATTGTCCTACTAAAAACAATGACCTTACTTTAAAGGCGGTCCTGCACGAGCATCGCTAAGCTAAAACGAGGACTCAAGATGCAATCTGTATGCTCGCTGCCATTGTTCCATGAAGCGAAGTGCATAACTTAATTTGCATACGGTTGTCAATCGAAATTAGTGGCAACACACGCCAGCCAATCGCGATCGCGCTGTGAATGTGAGATGTACAAGCGTGTGTGTGTGGATACTCTGAATCTGAATCTGTATAAAGCACTATCAGTGAATGCATGCAGTGTTCGGATCTCGAGATGTATTATCCCATGCATACTTCTCGCTTGCACAGGCGGAGACAACCCGTTCCCTCATGCATCTGAGTAGGCGAATCATTGCCGATAAGAAATTGGCTCATGACTTCGGCAGTCGTTCGGGTGTTCGATCTAGCTTTCGGTTTTTGGACCACTAAGTAAGAGTCGCACATCGTTGGTATGAATGGGCAGCTTGCAAAGTTTGTTACCGCATATGTATTTTGAACTCCGTCTACACTACGGGGAACGTACACCTTTAATAATTTTAGGATGTGGTACAAGTCTTGGAGTAATGAATCTAAATCTCTTGGGCTACCTGCAACTATAATATCTTTCTTACTGGTATTAAAGGATTCAACAGGAGTATGTTATTCTGCATACACTTTAAAAACAGCGTCAGGGCATAGTAACAGGCAATACTTGCATCAGTTTTGCTTTAACAATATTGCTTCCTACTTGATCACTTCCTGTAACTCTACTTAATTTTTGTTCTCTTTCGATTTTGTGTGTACAGCAATTGTCTTTCAGAAACATGGTTCAACTATTAAATTAATAGCCTCAAAGTTAGGCTTTCATCCAAGACAAACTTTGTCATAATATTTTGTCATCTATGATTTTTTTTCCCCCATTCAAGTATGTACAACAGATGGAAATTGACATTCATCGAGCAAACTTGAATGAACACTGAGTGCTCTTGCTTAATTATGTTGATGGAGATAATCCATGCTTTCAACGATTTTAATTCATATAGAATTGTTCCCAAGACAACCAATCAAATCAATTTAGGACAGCTGAAACCAGAGCTCTCGACCCACTTTCATTTCTCTAACTGTTGCATAGAATATCTTTTGTTTTTAGTTGTTATTCATAATTTGATAAAGGTACAATACTGCATAATTAAAATATCCAAAAGGCACAGAGAAGTGAGTGTTTATAAGTGATGACAATGTCTTGGAATTCCTTTTAAAATGAGATACTCATTTGCAACTTTAAAAAAAAAATAGATTGCTATAACAATAATTTTAAAAGCAATTCTCTCAGACATTTACAGATATGTGTTCTTAGATAATAAAATAAAAACTGACTACACTTTTTGAAATTTGCATGCTTAACAGTCTTCAAAATCAATAAAATCATCTTAGGTTTACTTTCGAGATTGGCCAGGGCTGTGTATGAATCTCTAATCAATCATCTCTTATCTCCTATCTTATATCTTTCTTCCCATCACTCACTCTTCCCTCATTCTTTTTATTACTCTCCATTTCCTTCTCCATCATCCTCTTCCCTTACTCTCTCTTTCTCTCATAGGCAGGTGCTGTACTAGCTCAAGCTTTTTTAAATAGCGCACTATTTGTGATCAGATGAATTACCCCGATCTGAGGTAATTGGGCTTGATTGGAGGGCTTTTTTCTCAAATAGCATGCAAATTTGGAGCAAATCCCAGTCCGAGTCATTTAAGGCTTTTTTGAAAAAAACTCGAGCTGGTTTGCAGTTTTAGCATGAAATAGCGTGCTATTTTGCGCGGTGCTGCACTAGCTTAAGATAATTGTGCACCTGTGCGTGTGTACGCTATATAGCAGCAGTTACCAGTTGCGCAATACATACTGGGCTTGTTTGTTTGAGGTCAGGTCAGGTTGCTAATGCGAAACATTAGGAAAAAACCCGAGTTAGTGCAGGACTAGTTTCTTTTTTCTAGTTTTCTCCCGATCTGCCATTTAGCACACTATTTTTTTTAGCTTGAGCTAGTGCAGCACCGTTTCTGTCTCTCCTTCTCTTTCTCGAGGACTTCCCAAACCGTAGGAGGTATCTATTCCAGGATGATGAATAATCTGTGGTTGTCACAGACTTTGTAAGATAAAAGGTTTATTTGTAGGCTTCAGCAGCCCCCCATTTCCTGAAGTTAATGTACGGCTAAACTGTAAAGAAATCTAAGCATTGCAAATTAAAACTTTAACTAATTGATTACTTTGTGTCAGATGTTTGTCAACAGGCTGATGGTATCAGAATTCAGTTTTCATGACAGACTGGAAAATACATTGTAGACTGCTTATTCTGAAGTGGTGGGGGGGGGGCGGGGTTGAATCAATCGAAATTGCATTCATGTACAATATATGTACATAGTGGGCTATTTCATGTAATGTGCTTTGATCATTGGCTCATTCAATTAAGGGGAGTAAAGAACACATGAAAAGCATACCGGTCTCTATCTGCCCACCCACTTCGAGAGTCGGGTCATTGTACTGCTTCGTCTGATCAAATCAACTGGACAAATAGAAAGTCATATTTCCATATTGCCCAGATAGAAGGTCATATTGCCCAGATAGAAGGTCATATAGCCCAGATTGAAGGTCATATTACCCTCAAGACCTATGGCTAATTTCTGTTGACCCCCTGCATCTTTCATTTCTCCCTCTCTAACTTCTCATCTACTACAGATCCAGGGCTCAGTAACACAAAGGTATGCAATCAATCATACATGTAAAATGACAATAGCCAATCAAGATTGTTGTTACATGCATTATTTGTCTAAAAGACTGGCCAGCAACCAATCAGAATAGTTATTTTAAAATCAAAATTAATCGCAAACCTTTGTGTTACAGGATCCTGGACAGTGCTGAATATTATATAGATGACCAGTAATGGCTTCGACTATTTTCTGAAACCCCTTGTTCTGATGCCACCTTAGTGTTTAGAATGGCCCAATATATATCAATAAGTGATCTTTCCAAGAATACGTTTTTAGTGACCCTAACGTTTTTTGAAAACTATTGTCTCTAGAAGTGTATCCCTTTTATAACAGTAATTTTTTCATGTCACCCTATCCCCATACTCCTCAATTAGAAGTGACATCATCCAATAAAGCTTGCCAGGTCTTCCTTTATGTCTTCCTTTCCCTTCAAACGACCCTGTTGTCATGTCACATGTATGTGCACATGAGCTGCCAAATTTGACAATCTCTAAAAAGTTTAATTCATATCCTCAAGAAAATTAAGAGTAGTGTAGGGTAAAAATAAATAATTCCATTTTATTTGCAAGGGCCCTTCTCAGCTACCCTCAGCGATATTATGCTAGATAGAAAATCACAGGAAAACTTTTTGAACACTGTGAGGTCTTTTTTTTTTCTTCATTTTTCCCCCCAAAAAAGTTTGAGGTTGTGGATGATGTCATGATCTTTATGAAGACAATGGTGAGAAGCTATAACTAAAATCAGTCGCCTTGCCAACTTGCCAACTCATCTTAACATTATATAATCTTATCTGCAGGATTCACTAATTACCTGTACAGTGTACCTGTACTTTTTGAGAGATTCAAAGTGACAAGTAGTCATGTCTTTGGGGAAAAATACCCTTTGGAGTAATTAAGGCCAAGAAAGAATAATCCTAGTATGCTTTGAATTAGTCTTGAAAAACAGAGAAGCTGAGGCATGTATCAGATTAATACAATTGCCAGTGTAGTGCAATTTTGATTTTTATCCTCTGAAGGTAAAGAATTTTTATGTTTTACTGAAATCAACCCACTGCTTTACACTTAAATGTTTTGAGACAAACATCAAATATCGTAGTTATAACATTGTTATAATAAAAATCAGAAAGAGAAACTATGAGTTGAATTTGCCTGGCCTGATGTACATTGGATTGTCTGGAACAACCTTTGAGCTTAAGTCAAGTGGAAGCAATATTTTCACTGAGAGTTATTGTACATGAAAATATGACAAGGCATATTTTTCTTTAATTTTTGTTTTGACTTAACACTAAAAAGCTGGAAAACTTTGAAGTAGTTTGCCCATCAATCATTCTTATTTTGACTCTCATAATGGGTTCTGTTTTTGGTTGTTTGGTTCAATTGCCCATAAAACATGTCAAACAATTTTGCTGAGCCATAACATTTATTCTCTGTGTGTTTGTAAATGACTGAGGCAATATTTGCAAGTCTTTTTATCTGTTTATTCACGCGATAGTACTGTCTACATTTACACCTCTACCCAAATTGAAACTGGCAATAGTCATGATGCTACTATGCGCCATGCTAGAACCGAAGTTTGGGAGAAATCATCCAACTTAAGTCAAATTATTGATTAATTTGATACATTGCTGATTGGTAAATAATTCTCTTGTCATGGCAACAAGCTAATAGGCCTATATATTTGAGCTGCAATTATCAATCGTACTGCTTCTTTACAATTTACCCACATCATCCATACATTTATTTGTTAGGCTGTAACATCATCCACTTCATTTTCTGTTTTCCAAATAAACAGTTGAGTAATCTGTATTCAGGTCAGGCATTTAGTGCATGTATTTAAAAAGAATATTTTTTGATGCAGTCAACATATTTGTTGTACATTGTAAATGATGATTGATATATGCACTTATGATTGTGGATTTAAGTTTCTATTGAGCAAGGCATGCACTGCTTTAGATCTAAAAGGCATTTTCATTTCCCTTAGAGTTCCCCTCAAAGAACTTCGATATTGAAAGACACAATGCCAGGGATCTTGATCGCCTGCCCCCATAGTCTTCCTTCACAGTTTTTCTCCTTGTGTCTCCTTGTTTTTCTTACCAGCCCAAGCCCCGTTTCCACTCGAGAAGAATTTCCTCTTCAAAGATGCCTCGTTTAGGTTAGAAAGTTTGAGTAGTGATGCTTTACTTTCTTACATGTATGTATGGTGCATATGCTACACATCAATGTGGCGTAGTGTAGCATGCAGTTAACCACCATTAGCGGATCCAGCCATATGTCACATAATTGAAAGTATCGGCCCTTGCCCAAATGAAATAGAGCCACTATTATCCCCAGACAATTTGACCTGCACAATCTTTTCAAATGGCAAATCCTGGATCTCTGCCTGAACCATGTACTGTGGGTTTACTCTCTAACCTATAACTTAGAAGAGACATTTTGGAAAGGGTAATCTGCCCTCTATGGGAACAATCCTTTAGGTGAATATGAACTCATCATTATTTAAGTATAGGCATCGTAGGATACGAACCAGTTCCGTTTGACAGTTGAAACCTTTTCATACCAGCACGTACCGGACAAGGAGGATTTATGTTCTTGTTTATGTGACTGGGGGCTGGGAATTTTACAACTAAATTCTGTTTGGTAATACAAATACAACAACAGTAAAAAGCGATGTAGTATACTATTTTTTTTTTATCTTGAAATTTTTCATAGTCTTACTTGTCACTCTCATTCATAAGTTTTGACTAATTATTATCCTAATTTTCTGCAAACTTGCATTTAGTCTCTGCAGAAATGATATTTGTCTTTTTTTTTGTATACATATTTTTTTAAATTGCAGTATGGTTTGCAACATTTGGGGAAAGGTTTTAGAGTACATGTAAGAGAGAAGGAAGAGAACGACAGTTGCCATTATCTTCTTGTTAATAGTGAGAATGGCAACCTCGCTTCAAAGGAAAACTCAAACATAAGAAATATACAGACTTTATTCCTTGGAAATGGGGAAAAGGTTTTTAGAGTAGAGTATGTGTAGGAGTGAAAAGGAAGAGAATGGAGGGACTGTTATGGGAGAATAGAACCTTACTTCATAGGAAAACTAAAAAACTAGAATATAAAAACTTTATTAAACAACAAAATGTAATAAAGAATCTCTCTTGCTCACTGAGCAAATTTGCTAGTTTATGAGCTTCTCTGATTGCTGTTTACCCATTTAATTGTACAAATATCAATGGTGTGCGTAAAATATATATACAATGTAGTTCATAACTATCCATTTCATAAGTCGTTGCGAGGTCTACTTTCTTCAAACACGAACTACCATTTACTCTCTTGTAATATTGTGTGTTTGTGAGAATAAGGAATGAAGAAGGTGTCGAGCGTAAAGAACCGGGACACGTATTTGAAAGGTTGTTATAATATACTTTCATATAAAGTTCTAAAGGGAATATTATGTGAAAGGGAATATTGTGTGAAACTTGCTTCTCTAAAATTGACTTTATGCATCAGAAATTTGATGGTTACTTGGGTTTTTATATTTGTTGTTGTTGTTGTTTCATATTTTATGGCGCTTTCATTCATTATATGAATATTTACGCCTTATCAGTTTTTTTTTTCTTTTCTTTTCTTTTCTTTCTTTCCCCTCTTTCTTTCTTTTTTTTTTTCTCTCTTAATTGGAAAATAATAGAAGTCTTGGAGTCATCTTTGCAATTAGTACAATTAAACTGATCTGTATAGATCTCTAAAAACAAGATTTTTTTTTATAGCGCACATGTACAGCTTGTTATTGGGTTTTAGAATAAGATTTTCGTTTGAGTTTGGATTATTAGATTTTGGAGGTGTAAAGAATTACTAGTAGCCAAACAAAATGCTTTATGAAACCTTTCATAAAATATATGTTTTCACAAGAAAAAAAAATCAAGCTATTGAGAGAAGAGGTCTTGCCAGTACAGAACTTATAGATGGCTTGATTTCTCTGATCAATTTTCACGTGAAGGTATTGTATAAAAAACAATATTCCCTGTTCATGTATATTCTAAACAAAAGAAGAAAGATTCTAAAAAGTTATTGATCATCATATTTGAATCACTTCATTGTCTTTTTAATCCTTACAAAGTGAATAGAATTGTTTGATCTGGATGGAAGTGGTTTAATTTTCCTTTGAATTGATTCAAGTTCATGGAAATGTTGAGAAGTTCAATCCAAAATCTCAACCTTCATCATGTAGCAACATTGAATGTGACTTTTGTTCATACGATGCTATAAATAATAGGATCATTTGTTATGAGTGAGTGATGTGTGGCTTTTTATTCTTGTCATCATGGTGTGTGTTCTGTTTGTAATGTGGTGTGATTATAGGCCTACGTGAACAGCTATGCTTGAGTTGAGCTGTATGCTCAGGTGTGAAACGTATTTTTATTTTATTCTTTAATGGTGTTAGAATTCTATGGGGTGAAATAAGAGAGTATTTGCATTCATAAAAGGATATATACGTGATTAGTCAAGCAAACAAAATGAAGCCATGCTGCATGAAACTTCAACTTTATTAATGTTTTGACACTTTTTATTTGTTTTCACATGGACAACTGTAACGCTCACATCCACTTGAAGTTATTAACGTTAATGGATTCTTTTTTTATCCACCTGGTCATTTTTTCTTTGCTACTTTTCATCCCCATAATTTATTAGAATCCTTTTTTCTTGCTGTAAGTGAATTTTGCTGATTCTAAATACATAAATATTCCCTTTGGTCCAAACTATCAATCGAGAGCTATAAGCGTCCTGTACATTGTGTTACTAAGAAAACATGAGTAACATTCTATTTAACTCTCAACAATCCTTTTTGTATTAATTGAGAGCCTCAATATTTCAAAGTACAAGGGAACTTCAATATACGTAGAAATTTCCGTCATAACAAATCAAGATCCTCTTGTTGAACTCAAATTTGAGGCTCACAATGTCTTGAGGTATAAGTTTAGAGATGACTGTCTAAATCAATGTGTTTCGATTGTAATACAGTTTATTTTAAGATAATATTCCATCAAGTTACATAAAATATTAATGGGATAGCGCTCAGTCCTGTACATACATTTGTCAGTTGCAGTGTATAGTTACAAAATACATTATTAACCACTCAGGGGCCGCGGAGCCGGGGGGGCTGGGGGGCTGCAGCCCCCCCCCCCCCCCACTTTTTTCAGCCAACGTGTACAAAAATGCAAAAATGACCATACATTTGTGATTTTTAGCCTGTTCAGCCCCCCCACTTTGGTTCAGCCCCTCCACTTTCAAAATCGCTCCGCGGCCCCTGCCACTGTTTTCTTTATTTCTTTCAACAAAACAAAACATGTGTGTACATAAGAGAATCAAATAATAATAATAATAACAATAATAATAATGATAATAATAATAACAATAAAAATAGTGTTAACTTCTAAAGCCCACACACCATCCAAGGACGCTCAGCAACAGTTCTCTATAGTCCAAGTGGATATGCAAACAAACTTCTGTTGTAAATTTCAAGAACAAACTTCACTTAAATGTACCTGAACATTGTGCAATACTTGTTTGTCACCAAGGAATATTTGGTTCATTCATCAATGAAATTACAATTAAACTGTTTGGAAATTTGACAAAATTGAAACTTAACATTTGGGAACCATGACAAAAAATGTATTGCTAAAATAAAAATCAGGTCATTCTTTTGTGATTGACTATTCTTGATGTTACTTTAGCAGTTTTCATTATTAATACTGTGTCCTTCATGTTCATTTTAATAGCCAACTCAATGTTGAAAGTAATATTTATAATCAGCTAAGAGTGGAAGATAACATGCATGAAATAGCATAAGTAATTTCAATTCAATTGGATTCTGTAATTTCAAATCAGAACCCTTTGGATGCCACATGATTTTTTAAAAGATAATCCTAAAAAGTAGATTTCTCGTCTTTTAATTTCTAAAATGATAGAATAAGATGCCACGTTTTGTGAATATTGATAAATATTCCACAGACATGACACAATAAATATTATTTTCCTATTTTTCAGTACCAGCATAAAACAGAAAACGAATTATGGGTGAATATAGGAGTGACAAAAGAGAAAGGGAGCAGCAGAAAATCATTGCAGCTCCCCTTTCTCTTTAAAACAGAGGTGGTACATGTATGTTTTTTTTTTTTTTTTTTTGGGGGGGGAGGGCATTTAGTTTACAAAAATATGACACAAAAGCAAATTATTTTGAAAGTGTAATAATGCTGATAGGTCAGGGCTATAATGAACCGTTACAGTTATAAATAAAACCCAAGAGTGTAATTAATGCACTATTGAACCGAGTATGAGTAATTAATGCACTATTGAACTTAATAAACGTTCCATAATTAGTCACGACGCCATAATGATTCATACACTGACAACAGCTTTTGAAAGAAATTACTGGATTTTAAGGATTTAGTTATGGTTTATGTCATCAAACTTTCCTTGGAAATGATTTACAAGAAGAGTCATATTCTGGCCAATCACCTGATTCTGTGGTAAACTTTGTAAGCGTCCCTGTCTACCCCTAATTAATAAGACCAATATGTCAATATAAGTGTGCCCACTTAGCAAATTTCTTTTGCTTGTGTTGAAAAGCATATAAGTGCTTTCATAATGTTCATTAATGAATAACTCACAATTTATTTGATATGCCAGGTTATCTGTTTGACGGTTTATCTTATGATAGGGCACTAGCAGACGTGACTAAATTGCAATATTGTTTTCAATGGATTGAACTAGTAGACAATGGCTTCTAGAAAACTTAGGTATACTAATGGTTTTTGAAGGCAAAATTATATTATTGAGTGCAGATATAATTACTGCAAGAAAGGTCAAATTCTTATTGTTTGCACAAGCTGAAATATTATATTAAAATTGATGGCCTCAAAGAGGTAGTAGAATTTTATATCAGAAAAGTTGAGGCAGCCATTATTATCATCATTTTACATCTACATACTTCCTTGATCAAGATAAACTTCACTTTCTAAAGTTCTCTCTGCCAGACAAAGCCTTTCAAATGGTGTTCAATGTTTGCTCTCATGTTCTTTCATTTTTTTGTTTTATTTTGAAACCGTGAGTACTATATATTTTCAGACAGAGGTGCAATAAAGAAAAGGTCAAATTACATCATATTGTATAAATCACATTACCCCAAAAAATACCCATTGGAAACATACATTTCAAATTATTCATATGGTACATTTCACTATAAACAATTAATTGTGCATTATAATAACTGCTTAATATATATATTTTTTAAATCAAAATACAATTCAGAGTCATGTTTTTACGTTGACCTATCTTTTATCTTCAAATCTAGCATTGCTTCATCATTATTTTATTTTCTTGTTGTTCATTGATGCTTCTAGTTACACATCTTTCACTTACAAAAATTGCATGAAGTGTAGAAGGCATCTCATGGAATTCATCAAAATGAAAGTGATACCATTTTCCTCCATGTAAATAACTATTGAAGAAAAATATCAACTGTCGGTTGTAAAAATTATAATTTATTTTCCTTATAATTTGTATAACGCATGTTCTAGGCATAATTGAATCTTTATATTACTCTTCATGACACAAACTTGTTGAAAGTGTTTTGAAATGTTAACTTTTGATTGATGCCTTTTTATTCTGTTTCAGTAGAGTTTCCCATACTCTGGACTCCCACATTGCTGTGCTTTCATTTACACTATCATGCACATGTGACTTTAAACCTGGTGTATAGTTTTGGTAACAAAAAAGAAATCGGCATAAAACCGATTAAATATAGTCTCATGTTGTTCACATTGCACTAAAAGACATGTGTGAGAGATTTTGTGATATTCCTTTCACGATTTCCGGTGAATTTCAGTGAAATGTTTGAATCCAAACACAATTTGTAACGGGTTTTGAGACCTTTGCTGGATTGTCCAGTCCCCTGAACTTCCCGCATGAATGGAGCGTAGCGATCTGTGTGTATCACCCGCACAAGAGAATCCCCATTGGTTTTCCATGTGAACGCCGAGCGCACACAAAGATGAGTCGGATCCCCGACTTATCTTTTTTATACTATAATATCGTGAAATAAAGACATTAAAACGAGATTCCATGTAAAATAACTTTCTTTGTTACAGTTACAGGATTCAGTCTTTCATATTATCTAACTGTGAATCCAAATTAAATTTTTTCTTCTCCCAACGCTATACACCAGCTTTAACCTACATACCGTTTTTGTTTGGTTGTCCTACATGTATATGCTGGCCCTAACTTTTTCCCAGTCACCTAGGAGGATATTTAAGCACGGTGCCTTGAAGCTGCTCTGTTGTGTTCTTTTTGTGTACATTAGTGTCTACTGAGGTAGTTCAGAGATGATTTTCTTTATTTTGATCTTAATCAAGAAATATCCTTTAGAGAACATGTATCTTTGTGACGTTACAAAACGACCTTAGAGCTCTCTCCAAGATAGAATGCCCTTTTCATGCCCTCTCTATTTTTGTTTTTTAGTCTTATTTTATAGATCTCCATTAGTGTGCCATTTCCATGGATTAGTCTATATGGTCCAGACCCAGTACTACTCTGTTCCATTGAGAATCCATAGGGCTTGTTGATGCCTCTGATCTTGTAATATATCCTGTGAGGATCCAGGCTGATTGACACTGACTTCTAGGTTTACAAGGTCTTTATGACTCTTGACCTGGTTTCTGATAAATACTAGTGTTGACTGAACCAAATTCAAGAAGATTTTGAATTTTGAGACCCAAAATAAGATTGATCAGCTGTTTGTATGGAGATGAACTTCTCATCTGCATGCACTAGATAAAAAAAAATGAATTAAAAACTGGATACTAACAAATATGAAAAATGAAAATTAACTAGAAACGTGTATGAAAATGGTAAAAGCATGTCTGCATGTCGAGGCTATAGCTAAATTATCATGATATCTCTGTTGCTTTTATAGTACCAGCGTTATTCCAGTTCTTGATCGTTTGAGCAGGGCTTTATTAAATGGATTGGGTAACTTCCAAGAACACGTGCAAAAGAGATCGAAATGAATGAAATGAAATTCAATTCAATTCATTTATTTCTCCACATTAATAAAACTACAAAAATATGTACGTTACATATAGGGCCTATATAACAAACAATATTAAAACATATACAATAATATATAATATTATACAATAATATACAATAACATCGGAAAATGAGACAACTTAAATTCTATTGCTCTGTCCATAAAAACGGATTATTGAAAGTTACAGATCAAAAGCAAGTTATTTATACTATCTTAAAACAGTGAATACAAGCATGGTTAAGCATATACACGTACGGCTGCGCACGATTAATATACTACCGCTCTTTTGCAAACGCAGCAGTGATGGGGACTTCTCGTCATGAAATGCGGTGTACTCACATGGTTTCAAAATTGTGCTGGGGACGGTTTTCAAAGTTTGATTATGAAATCATTGATATTTCAAACGTGAAGCAAGCAATTTGCCTGCAATTTTGAAAGGATGCCAGACTGAGATATGTGTTTATAATCATGTTGGCTATATCAAATTAATTGTAATTTGAGTATCATTCAGTGTTACTGCATTCCTTGAATATGATCTTGTCGCCTGCATACTTCCTCAAGCGTTTGTCTTGTATTTCTGATTTCATGGTCAGCTGTAGCAATGTTCTGGTTGAACGATTATTCATTTCTACCACAAGATCGAGGTCACAAGTTGTCTTCATCTGATCCATCCAGGTTTCAGGGGATCTATCAAACATATGGGTGTTCCTCTGGGTGTTCCTTTGGGTCTTGTTTAATCGGAAACAAAATCTTTACCTATGCTTGCCTGGATGAGATTAATGTGGCCTAGATAAGATTTGTAAGTGATATCCCATAACTAGAAGGGCATGAACACATATTGCTCTTGATAAAATAGTCCATTTTTATTGGGGGGGGGGGTATAAGGGCTCTATCCATGTTTCCATGACATTTGCTATGGCAACAACTGATCCACTGAAAATTCTATTGACTATGAATCGAATGAATTATTTCAACCATTATGAAAACTATACCCTATACCCTAAACCTTACATTAATCTTCTTGCAATCCAAACCATAACCCTACATTTTCTATAAGACAAAATAACTTGAGGCAAGTATCACTGGCGCAAATGTCATGTTAATCTCGACACGATACAAACTGACCACAAATAATGATGGAATAAACCAAAAAGATCAATATTCTTTTTATCCTGGAAGTATTTTTTTGCTTTAAATATCCCTTTATTTTCTCCAATTGTATTCCCTGATGCTTGGTCTCCCCATCTTTCTATCTCTTCTTTCTGACTCCTCAAAAGTACATGTTTCTTCACCTGTAGGCCCAGCGAACTGGCACAAGAGTTTTCCTCAGTCCAGTGGTAAGAGGAAGTCACCCATCGACATCAAGACATCAGATGCTCAGTTCGATGCCTAGCTTGTTGCAAGACCACTTAAAATCAGCAACAACCCTAGAAAATATCATTGCGTAATTCGCTGTCTCTGTCTCCAATCTTTCTTACACCTGTAGGCCCAGCAAACGGGCACAAGAGTTTTCCTCAGGCCGGTGGTCAGAGGCAGTCACCCATCGACATCAAGACATCAGATGTTCAGCAATTTGAAAGACCAATTTCAATTTCAATTCCAATAACACTTTATTAACATGGAAATTTTACCACTTAAAATCAGCTAAAACCCTAGTTAATATCATTGCCTAATTCGCTGTCTCTGTCTCCAATCTTTCTTACACCTGTAGGCCCAGAGAACTGGCACAAGAGTTTTCCTCAGGCCGGTGGTAAGAGGCAGTCACCCATCAACATCAAGACTTCAGATGTGCAGTACGATCCCCAGCTAACCGAAAGACCACTCAATATCAGCTATGATCCTCAGAGATCCAAATCACTGGTCAATAATGGACACACCTTCAGAGTTGATATTGATGCCTGTGATCATAGTAAGTTCTAAAAAAAAAATGTTTAAATTATGTATTTTAGTATAAAGAATATAGAGATATACTTTTCAAATGAGATGATTACCGATAATAATAATAATAATGATAATAATGATGCAGGGGCGGATCCAGCATTCTCCAATAGGGGGGGGGGGGCCGGAAAAAATTTTCATCAAAATTTTCCTCGATCAACTGCTTGAAGACCTGAGCTCCGGGGAGGTGGGGGGGGGGGGGGGGTGTTACAGTCCTAAAGACAGTGAATTTTGGCCTGTTTATTTTCAAATTTAAAGAACAAGCTAATGTATTTAATTTTTTTAAATGCGAGCATGAAGCGCGAGCCGAAATTTTTGGATATTATGAACCTGAAAACAGTACATTTTTTTTTGTGCCATGCTTATTAAAGATAGGCATACTTATCTCATTGAACATTGCGAGCGCGAAGCGTGAGCCCGAATTTTTTTTATATATCAACCCGAAAACATTGCATTTTGAGGTTTGTTTTTTTTGCTACTTTTATAAAGAAGATACTTATCTCATTAAACAATGCAAGCGCGAAGCACGAGCCAAAATTTTTTGATATATCAACCCGAAAAAATTTGCATTTTAAGATTGTTTTTTGCTAGTTTTATAAAGAAGATACTTCTCTCATTAATCAATGCGAGCCGAAAAATTTGGCTTTATCAACCTGAAAACAGTGCATATTAAGTGTTTTTTGTGCTGCTCATATAGAAGACAATCTCATCAAACAATGCAAGCGCAAAGCACGAGCTGAAAAATTTGGTTATATCGGCCTGAAAATAGTGCATTTTAAGCGCTTTTTTGTGCTGCTCATAGAAGCTCTCATTAAAAAATGCGAGCGCGAAGCACGAGCCAAACATTGCATTTTGAGGGGTCTTTTTTGCTACTTTTATAAAGAAGATACTTATCTCTTTCAGCAATGCGAGCTGAAAATTTTGTGATACATCATTCTGAAAACAACGCATTTTAAGCGCTTTTTGTGTTGATCATATAGAAGATACTTCATTGAAGAATACGAGCGCGAAGCGCGAGCCGAAATTTTTTGACATATTAACCCGAAACTTTTGCATTTTTCTTTATTTCTTTATTTTTTTTGTGCTACGTTTATATAAAGGAAGACACTTATCTCATTAAACAATGCGAGTGCAAAGCACGAGCCGAAATATTTCGATATGTTTATGCGTGTTTTGTGCTATGCTCCTAAAGAGGATAATCATCTTTTTAAACAAAATGAGTGTGTAGCATGAGCAAAATCTTGTTGATATATTAACCTGAAAACGAGTCAATATAGTGTTTTGTTATCCCAAAGAAAATTATCCATATCTTAATGACAAATAAATTTTGAGTGCTATGTGCTCAAAAACGGGATAAGCATATCTCATTAAAAAGATAAGTCAAGCACAAAGCACAAGCTGAAATATTGACTTAAAAATAATGAGACATTCTTAGTATCTTTCTTTTTTTTTGGGGGGGGGGAGGGGAGTTATAATCGTCATGACCAGGATAGGCCTAAGTATAGGCTCTCACTAAACAAAATAATCTGAGCGCAGAGCGAGAGCTGAAATTGGAAGCATGCTTTTGTAGTCCTCACGAACATGATTTAATGAGGTAATGAGAGCACAAAGCGCAGGCGAAAAACTACGACCTGGCTTTATTTTCCTTTTTATTTTTAGTACTGTTTTTACTTTTCATCTTCTTTTTCCTTTTTTTTTTTTTTTTCCTTTTCTCCTCTTTCCCCCTTTTTTCTTTTTTTTTTGCGCCGCCAATAGGGGGGGCCGCGGCCCCCTCGGCCCCCCCTAAATCCGCCACTGATGATGATATTTACTTAGAGAACTAATGTTCATGGCTCTCCAGTGTAATGAGTCCAATTACAGATGGGCGTTATGATTTTGGTTCACACTTAAAAATGGGGAGTAATTATAACTCACATTTAGATATCCATGTAAATGTACAGTTGGGGCCAAAAGTTTACATACCCCTGGAAATGCAATGAAAATTGTTCACTTGCCACACATAAACTTTACGGTATCTTCAGAAATATTAGTACTGCCATGACAAATTAAAGGCACGGTCCCACTGGCTTTTTAGGATGATTTTCGTATGAATTGTGGATGGTTTGTTTTGTTTTTGTTTTTTGTTCCGGATGAACAAAATTTGTATACGCAACTCATGCGCAATTAATCCTCCCGCCAGTGGGACCGGGCCTTTAGTATAAAATAAAAGAGCTTTGATATAAATAGAGCTCTTTCACATAAATGAGATACTGATGTGACTACTAAAAGTATATTTCAAGTGGAATTTTCTTTGTAGAAAACTTGTAATGAAACATCTTGCCCTAATTTTGTTGTGCTGGTTGCAGTGACTTGGAACCGTTGATTGTAAATCAATTACAAAATCAAATTGCATGTCAAAGTGTGTTTTTCCTTTGTATTGTCAAAGAGAATTAATTAGAAAGGAAATATTCTAACTTGCATGCACACTGTGTGTTTGTATTTTGCACCCCTGTCAAATCTCCAAGTGGCAAATTCCAAGTAAATGACCTTTCTGGAAAGTTTTATGTAATCAGAAGATTAAAGAGATCAGTAGTTATGGAGTATTATCTTTGTATTATAATTAATTAAAAATACTAATTTTACAGAGTATTTTTTTTTCTTCTGATTACTAGATGTCCTTGCTTTTTGGTTAGTGGTTTTTATTTTAAACGATCTGTTGAGATTAAAGGATTAAGTCCATTTGAGGTTTTTCCCAAAATAAATTGCGGTTTTAAAGGTAAATGAAACTAAAATTCAATGAATTTATTATTTTTATGTCCTGTTGTAAATACGATGTGTGCATGACCTTGTATCATTTCATATGTCAATTTATGTCCTTATGAAATAAATTCATGATACATGTATTTTGTCTGTGAGAGGTAAAAGGGCAGAAATTATTATGCTCATGCAGTACTTCAATTGTGCGTACCCTACCCCTGTACATGTAGTAGCTGCCATATCTAGCCAAAATGTATTTAATAGGTATGTACTATTTTCAATTGACTGAGATACATGTAATAATTAAGTTATCACCTCTGGGTTTTCATTAAAGGATTTCATAAAACAGTGGATTTTTTTTTTGCGTATCTATTTTTACCTTGAGAAATAGATTAAAAATGAATTAATTTTTTATCAGACTGCTCTTTTATTCATTTGAAAGTACTCATTATGAGGCGACCATGAAAACCACTCAAATAGATTTTCCGTAGCATTCAAATTGAAGTCCATTGACTCATGACTATTTTTTCATGTCCTCAAAATTGAAAGCAGATTGAAAAAAAAGTTAATCAATTATTCATAGAGGAGATAGGTCCCTGGTGGCTGTTCCGTCTATCCTATCAATATAAAGTACACTTTCCTATCATAATGCAATATCCTATCCCAACATACATGTACAATGTATAATCCCAAATGGGAAACAAGAACCGCTCTTCGTGTTTAAGGATTTTGGAAAACAACTATATGTACATGTATGACGCCAATGATAATGATGATATGGATAATAATATAATGATAATAATAATAACAAAAATAATAGCAATTTATTGATAACAATAATAAAATTATCAATGAAAACGGTGTTAATATAATTATCAACTTGTATGAAATAAAAAAAATTAAGAAATTTAAGCGATATCTGTATCCATTACCAAACTAAGAATTTAAATGCTATGTCAATATTTGTTTTGTGCCTGTATTGTATTTTAATGCTACTATATTTTACATTGTATATATTTCTTTAATCCTTGTCAAAAATCGGTTGTAAGACTGCGATAGTGGAATTTTGTGAATAAAAACAATCAATCAATAATAAAATGATATCAATAAACAATGATACATGTAATAACATGATGATGATTATTAATGATAATACCAATAATCCAACGCTCCCTCTCGTAAATAAAGGTCTCAACCGACATAGCAGCAAGAAAAGTTACGCCTTTATGTGGAAAAATATTGAAAGTTTGAATTGCTTCTTTTGGAAGAATCTTCATCTTCATTTTAACAAAGGTATGTGAAAGATGAATGAATGGATGATAGTGCATGGAATAACTTGCTTGCTCCTCCAGTCTCCCTGATTCAGGTGAAAAATCTCCCTAGGTACTGAGAAACTCAATGAGTTCACAGGAAAACATATACTGGGCAGATCTACATGTAAACGTCTGTTCAACAATTAGAGATGCGAACACAGTTTTACAAGTGAACTTATTTACAAAGCAAACTGAAAGTAGATTTGAGAACTGAAATTATAGGTGTTCAACAAATCCGATGTCTTGCTAGTGATTCATCCCCCTCCGACATTAGAATGACTCCCTCCCCTTCTGCCTTAAATACCTTGGTCTAAACAACCCTGTAGTAGAAACGTTTCTCCTCCCTCTCCCCCTCCTCGTCCCATCCCACCACCGTATTTATGATATTCTGAGGCACCTTGGTATGATCACCCCCCCCCCCCGTCTGATCACCCACGAATAAAGACAGAATGTATCCCCCGCGTCCCTTCCCCTCCCCCATCCCCAATCCCCTGTCCCCTATCCCCCTGTCCCTCCCCTGTCCCCTCCCCTCCCCCTCCCGTATTCTAGAGCACCTTGTTCCGATCACCTTTGAATGGAGACGGAATGTATGTCTCCCCTTCCCCTCCTGGCCCTGTCCCCATCCCCTGTCCCCCTATAAATGATTCTAGAGCACCTTGGTCCGATCACCCAAGAATAAAGACAGAATGTATCCCCCTTCCCCCTTCCCCTCCCCATCCTCCAACCCCCTGTTCCCCCCCCCCTATCCCCTGTCCCCATCCCCCTCCGTATATGATGATTCAGAGGCACCTTATTCGATCACCTATGAATGGAGACAGAATGTATGTCTCCCCTTCCCCCTCCTTCCCCTGTACCCCCTATCCCTCTGTCCCCCCCCCCCCTCCATCCCTCTCCACCGCCCCCCCACCGTATTTATGATTCTAGAGCACCTTGAATGGAGACAGAATGTATGTTCTCCCTTCCCCTCCTGCATTTATGATTTCAGAGTACCTTGTGTCTATCATATCACCCTGAGTTGAGATAGAATGTAGAGCTCCCCCCCCCCGCATGTGTCATGAATTGGGTGCAAAATTCTTTACTTGTTCAAAAATTTGTAGAAATGTATAATGTAATAATCCAACATCTCTAGTTTCTTAATAGTAAGTTAGAAATGTATAAAATCATGTATATTGAAAGCTGTTATTGTAAGGAAGATGATTAACATATTTTTTGTCTGTACAGGGTGTCTCATGAAAGCTATACAGCGTGTTAGAAGAAAAATATGGTTCAAAAAGTTCGACAATTTCACTGACAGTAACATTGGCGAGTAATTTCTTATTATTTGCACCAAATGAGATGAATCAACTTGGATTGTGTTAATAAGACCCCATTCTTCTAGAAATCACAAAGTTGTGATACAAAATTATTTTTCCAACTGTGCTACAGGGTGTGAAAAAAGGGGGGAAATAGTGCAAAAATGACAGAAATCCTGTCTTCTATATACATTTGGATTACAACTTAATGAAAATTTATTGCAATAAAAATGTTTCCAATCAATTGTGTATGTAGGCCTACATACATGCAAAGAAAATGGGGAAAACACAATTATTGTTATAGAATTGCATGTTGCAATGTTTGATGCCTGCAATGCATTGTCTATGAGGTAGTGTGAATGAAATATGTTGTAATTGATTAGGCCTACTTAATTGATCAACTGACTTTTGAAAAAATCTACTTCACATTTATTTAAAACCAGGTACATTACAAGAAGAATGATATAGGCCTATCACTAGGCGCTGCTGCACTAGCTCGAGCTATTTCAAATAGCGCGCTATTTGTGATCTGATGAATTAGCTCGATCAGAGCAGATCCGACTTTGTGGTCAAATAGCGCGCTAATTTGGAGGAAATTCAAACCTGGGTCATCTTAGGTTTTTTTTTTTAAACTCAAGCTGGTTTGCGGTTTTAGCACGAAATAGCGCGCTATTTTGCGCGGTGCTGCACTAGCTCAAGCTAATTTCTAAATCGTGCACCTGTGCGTGTAGAAGCTAGCGGTAGTTACCAGTTGCGCAATAAACATCAGGCTTGTTTGTTCAAGGTCGGGTCTGGTCGTTAAAGCGAAATTTTAAAATAGCTTGAGCTAGTGCAGGACCGGTTTCTTTTTTCAGGCTTTTTTTCCAATCCACCAATTAGTGCGCTATTTTTTAGCTCGAGCTAGTGCAGCAGCGCCTAATCAACCTATAAGACAAATTGGATGCAAAAATATAACACAACAAAAAGAAATATGGGAAATATACTTATATGTTATACCTATATACTTTATATTAATACATGCCTCTACTGTAGGGTCCTCCATCCCCTATTACCTAATCCACTCAAATCATCTTTGTATTAAATCAGGACAATGCTGAAACTTCACAGACATGTAGCATAATATGTTCTCTGCAATATGAGACATTGCACAGCTCATGACTGTACATCATTTTCGTG
Source organism: Paracentrotus lividus (assembly GCA_940671915.1). Taxonomy (NCBI): domain Eukaryota; kingdom Metazoa; phylum Echinodermata; class Echinoidea; order Camarodonta; family Echinidae; genus Paracentrotus; species Paracentrotus lividus. The sequence continues at coordinate 5,750,705 of CALNVZ010003435.1, read as the reverse complement.
CTATGTTAAAAAATGTGATAATTTTCCCTCCAAAATATAACACCTCCACCTATTTACTATATGATTCTAAAACACCTTGGGCTTCTCACCCATGGGTAGAGACAGAATATATGTCCCCTCTGCACCCCCTCCCTCCCTCCCCCTGCATGTTTGATTTCATATTAGCTTGATCCTATCACCCCTGTTGTTCGACAGAATGTAATTCCCCCTCCCCCTCCCTGGCCCCTGCATGAACGATTTTAGAGCATCTTGATCCAATACGTCCTTGCTTGTGATTTACCCCCTCCTTTAACTTGTCCAGACTTTGTCTACCATCTGCGGCAACTTTCTGTAGAATCATCACCATTAACCTGCTCAAGTTGCCTGGAAGCAGGACATCTTCGATCCCTAGCACCACAGATGGACAGTTCAACAAACCCGGACACATTGCTCATGAATGTAGGGAAGATTTCCCACCCCTTTCACGTACGAAAGACATTCAAGGAGGACTGATGATAGCCATCATGCCTCATGACAGAAGTAGGGTCTTGATCAAGATTGCCACGCCCCTCAATCAGCATCTGCCCACCATAACAACGGGATGCCAGTTGGAGAGAAAATGCAAACTAAGATCACAAACCTACGTGGTGTACAGGAGAGTGACACACCCCACTAGCTGACTCCTTGAAACAAAGTGAAGTGACAACAGAAAGATCTCAAGCGAAAATCACAAATTATGTTACTAAAGAAAGGATCATGCAATTTAGATCAATCATTGATAATGAGCAGGATGGATGCAATGATAATTCGCAAGACAACTGCATGTACTCAACAGCTGAGTTGGGGAATAGGGTTCTAAGCTTTCCACAGTATCGCCAGAGCCACTCAAATCACATCAAGAAAAAAACCCAGCAAGAACAAAGAGGAAACAAGAAGCCTACAAAAATTCTTTCAAAAGAAATGAAATGTGACCCTGAACACGGAATTGCTGTAAAGGACAATGAGCCAAGAAATGTTATACATTTTTTTTTAAAGGGAGATAAGAAATACAAATAAATGAACATTTTGCTAGTATAATCTAATATCTGATGTAAAAAATAAAAAAAAATGGGAAATAATTTTTGTTTCATGATTAAGGAAGACATAAAAAAAATACCTAGGTGGATTATGATATGGATAATGAAATATCAATAACAGCAATAATGATGAAAAATATATTGATAACAATTTATTATTCAGGATATATGTACACTGTAAATAACATGATGAGGACTCATCCGGGCTGGAGTTTGCATTATAAGAAAAATCAAGTAAAAATCGAAAAAGCACAACACTGAAAATTTCATCAAAATCGGATAAGAAATAGCAAAGTTATGAATTTTCTTAGGTTTTGAATTTTTTAGGAACATTTCTTCAAATTGGCAAACTGATGATGTCTCAGTCCCCTACTTTCTTTGTATTTTATTGTATGAAATACCAATTATCAAGATTTTCCTCCCAAGGACATAGAAAAACGGATTAATCCTTGTGAATGTTCAAGGTCACAAGTGCTTTTACTTATTTCAGTATGAGGGACAGATTTTTGTATACGCAATATATGAAAAATGAGATAAATAGGATTTCATATAATAAATACACAAGAAGTAGGGGGACTGTGATATCATCAGTTTGCTCATTTGAATATTCAATATTCAATATGAGACAATGAGAATTGCCAGAACTGTTTTACAAAAAAATCAAGACCTAAAAAAATGCAAACTTTGTTATTTTTCATGGCGATTTTGATGAAATTTTCTGTGTTGTGCTTGATGAATTTTACTTAATTTTACAAACTTTTTCATTTCAGCCCGAACTCCTCCTTTAACAACGATGAGAGTAATAAGTTTCTACATATGATGATGACAATTATTGATAATCAAACGGTATATCTCTTCTGTATGTGCTCTTCGATTCAGCCAACATTAAGTTCTCATATGTTAGCTAGACCAAGGACTCTAGCTATAATAAGCTCCTCCAACTCAACTGAGAAGGAAGTGAGATAGGATATGCTATTTACACTGGAAACTCCACACGGATATCATGCTGATTTCAATAAATCAGAATTATGTCAGAAATAGGCAGTTAAGGAATTTCAAAAACAAATAAAATAGAAGATTCTGTAGTCTCGATTTTGCATAAGTTGTATGATCTGCCACATGCACAATGTCTTGAATATTTGTCAATGCCTCATGATTTTCTCTAATTTTCATAAATCTTTTCTCCTGTCCTTTTAATAAATCAGCATAAAGTCATGATGGCATTTTCCTGTTAAAGCTGAGTTGCATCATATTCATTTCATTGTCTTGTGAATGCCCCCTTCCTACTGATATTGTGCATGTAGATAGATGGACTAATGGAATCAAAATACAGTTTACTGTATTTTAAAACTGACTGTGGCATAACTGTGGAGGGGTGGGGGGGGGAGTAAAAGTATGTTTAAATTTAATCCCTTTCCCCTCCTTGGTTTTTAATTATATTCCTTTGATGGTCTTTTGTATGCCCTCCTCCTACTGATATTGTGCATGTAGGCCAACCAAAAACAAACCAAACTTGAATACAATTTACTGAAATATACAACTCAGTTCTGAGGAGGGCAGGGGTGGGGAGGGGGGGCTGGGTGGTGGTAAAAAGGGAATCAAGAATTTAATCTTACTTTATCCCTCCCTTTTTTGCATGTCACCATTGAATTTAGAGCAACAATAACTATTCCTGAGAACATTTATTTTTTCTTGTCAAGGTTACATGTATACCCAGCATGTGAGTGTCTTCTCTTATTTGGCACAAGCTAGTGAGAAGATAGTTTTTAAGGGAGAAAAAAATTAACCCTGGAAATCCAGGCAAATTGATTGCCTCGTTCAATTAGTGTCATTATCGCTCGCTGCGATGTGTCTTTCATAGCAAGGGTCACCTAGAAGATTTACTATCGGACTGTTCTTGTCATGTGCAGTCTAATGATACACTTTTCAATGATACATTTTTTAATGTCCATTTTTTTATTACAAATTAAAAAGAGAATCAGGCTTTAGAATTAAAGCTAGAATAATTGGACATTAGACATGGACATTTTAGTGATCTTATTTGAACAATATTTGGCCTTATCAAGCTGATTGATACCCCTTTGTTTACCTTTTTTTTCCTGTTTAAATTATTCATGCATATCCTACAAAATAATGGTGACCGAGGGCACTAAGGCCCCCCTCCCTCCCCCCCCCCCAAAAAAAAAGTCAAGGCTTTAAAAAAAAAAAAAAGTTTTCGGAAGGGTTGTATGATTTTGTTGCAGTAGTTTACTTGACTAATTATTTCATAGCCTTTGCAAACAAACATCATTTTACACTTTATTGATGAGACCGACCTAATAAAAGATGAATAAATGAATAATTATTATCTGCTGTTTGTTGATAGATCTGAGCGGGGGTCCATTGGAAGATAACTATCAGCTTGTTCAGTTCCATGCACATTGGGGTAAGGAAGATCGGGAAGGAGCAGAGCATACTATTGATGGAAAACAGTACGCAGCTGAGGTAAACCTGATGGAGTATTACTTAAAGGAGAATCAAACCCTTTAAAGGGAAAGTTCACCGTAGGTTTAAATTGGTTTTTAAATGCAGAAAAATAAAAGAAAATTTGTGAGTCATTGTTTGAAGAAAATCGACCAAAGATTCACAGAGTTATGAATGTTTGAAATTGTGATTTTGGGGCGTCACATGCGAGCAGCTCTCACATGTGTTGTGTATGTAAATGCCATAAATTTGTCCTCTTCTCATGGTTCTTGTTAACGGAATGGATCTTTTTGTATAGAGGCATGTATGTGAACATAGTTTTGATGATAGATCAACAACATAGGTCAAATGATTAATATTCTTCTGAAAAAAGTGAAAAATTATGGAATTTACATACACAACACATTGGAGAGCAGCAGAATCAAAACTTTAAACATTCATAAACCTTGTTATTTTTTGGTCAATTTTCTCCAAACCTTCATTCATATTTTTTCTTTTATTTTTCTGCATATTTTAAAACCAATTTTGTTACAGGGTGAACTTCCCCTTTAAAGGAAAATGAAACCGTAGGAAACAGTTAAGATGTATAAACACATCAAATACACAGAACAATGAAAATTTGAGAACAATTTGAAAACATTCAAGTAATCATAACTTTCTTATTATGTGTTCAAATTTCTCAAACTTTTCGTGATCTGTTCCTTTGATGTGTCTGTTCTATTTAATTTAAATGGTTTTATAGTGTTTTCCTTTGAAAGGGGAAGTCTAAGTTTAAATTAAATTGGTTTTCAATAAAAGCAGAGTAATGGGAACACGTATCATTGAAGGTTTGAGGAAAATATATCAAAGGACAAGGAAGTCATGGATGTTTGTTTATTTTGTAACCTCACTTGCGACATGCAATTCATTATGTTGTCTACAAGGAATTTAACAAATTGGTCTATTTCATAGTTCTTGATGAGGTTGTAGATCCAGTGCCGGATCCAGGCGGGGGTGCAAGGGACGCAACCCCCCCCCCCCCCCCCCAAAAAAAAAAAAAAAAAATATATATATATATATATAGAGAACCACTAAAAGAATGTAGCCTACATTCTTCAAAGTATAGATTTTTGTGCCCCCTACCCCCCCCCTTTTCAAATCCTGAATTCACCGCTGGTAGATCTACTTCAAAGAGGCATGTATGTAATAATGGATTTGATGATAATGCACTGATGAAATAATTAATATTTCTTTTAAAAAATGGGGATGACATCACAAAATCAACACTGTATTCATTAAACTTAGTTATCCTTTGATGGATCTTCTATATGTACCTTCACTGATATTTTCTTTCATTTTTTATCTGCTTTCCTTGTTATCAATTTAATTCCAGAGTGAACCTCCCTGTTAAGTGACTACTTAATAAGGGAGGGATTCTTAATATTCCCCTGGGAAAAGTGAAATGTGTTATTGAGGAAGTCCACCTTGCATCAGATGATTCTTAAAATAAAATACGGAAGACCTGTTGACAAGGCTATATTGCCTACAAGGATCAGGGGGTGTTTCACAAAGATTTAAGTAGACTTAGGTTCGCACTTAAACTCCTAGTTGCGTGCTGTATATCACGCATCACCTTATTGGTCAGGTCATGCTCATTGGATGCATGCTATTGAGAAGTCTGGCAATGATATTGCGTGTTAAATATACATGTAGGATGCACTTAGAGTTTAAGAGCGACTCTAAGTCTACTTAGGCTCTTTGTGAAACACCCCTCAGGAGTTGGTCGAACAGGAATGTTCATTATCAGCTCTCTGCATCAACCTATAAATGAAATGGATCTCGGACTTGGGTTCAAATCCCAGTCACGTATGACATTAAAACTTTGTCCCAAATGTTAAAGAAATTAAAAAAACAAAAAAGAAAATCATACATGATTTATACATGTCTGAGCTTTAAAATCCATACCTTAGGTCTCATAAGAGTTTACTAGTAATAGTTTTACCAAATTTTATCTTCAAAATATAATTCAGAATTTAAGAGACAGAGCATACTGAAGTTGTCAATATGATTCATATCTATATTCAAATTGAGGGTGAAATAGCAGGAAATTGGGTTTTATTTAAATAGGGCAAAATTTGTTCTAAAAATAACGAAAATGAAAGGAAAAAATAGAAAAGGGATGGGCTTGCCCTACTTTGCTGTCATCATGTTGGATTAGATCTCAAAACCCAATTAGATAATACATGTAAGTGTAAACACAACTCTCTATTTATAGAACTCTAAAATGTGGATTAGGGTTTACAAATTTTATGCTTCTGGCATTCCAGTCCATTTTTACGAAATACAAAGTTTGCATATAATCAGGTTGCTATGCCAGGCAATTGTGCAATATAGTATTGAAAACTTGTCTTCTTTTTTGTGCATTCAAAGTGAATTTTATGTTGATATAAAACATACATGAATTAATTATTTTTTAAATGCCTCTTATATTTTAGATTCACTTAGTTCATTGGAACACAGGCCAATTCAAGACAGTTGATGAGGCTATTCAGACTGATAAGGGCATTGCTGTACTAGGATCTTTTATTAAGGTAAGTTTAAACACTGCATAAGCCAATATTTTCGGCTCCAGATATTTTTGCGATTTTGGACTAGTTGGGGAAATTCATGAGAGCAAAATTTCGCGATTTTGGTGATGACTTCATTACTATAAATAGCCTTGTACTGAAGTGGAAATTAAGTCACTGTGAAAATAACCACTTATATAGTATGCCAAACTAGTTCTCAAAATGTTTCCAAACTGGCTAAACTGTGTGCGAACAGGGTGGAGAAATGTGAAATCTGTTTACAAACTTTATGGATTTGCTAGGATGGTACATGTTGTGCTGCAGAACACCATTTCAGACATAATTTGGTCAAAATTATTATACACGAGCACAGCGTGTTTACGATGTATCCGCAACAATGTTGTACATTATTTGGTTTTGACTAAAAAACTTTTGAATCTAAGATTTTTTTTAAATATTCCAGACATATCAGCAGAAAAAGAAAGATTTCTGCACACACTGAGGCTGTTTTTGAGTGATATCAATTAGCATTTGCCATCAGGACTTAAAAGAATTAAATTAATTATCAAAATCCTTAAATTGGTAATGATATGAGATAATTATATACGGCAATTTCTACAACTTGGCAATGCTTTTAACATATTTTATGTCTTAGTAGCCATATTTAAACAAATTGGCTCGTAATTAAAGACACCAGTTTTGCCAATTTGCTCGAGAAAACCTGATCAAATGAGCCCCTCAATAAATCCTGTCCTGAAAGGATTAAGAACAAGCAAAGATATTTTGTGTGATTGAGCTTTTAGGAACTCTGGGAAAGGTCAATCTCGGAATTGACTGAAATCCAGGAATAATCCAGATCAAACCGCCAGATGAAATCTGATTATGAAAAAGACACTGGATTCGAAATGAATGATCTATTCTTAATATATTCAATGTGCAATTTCAGCTCATATCCCTTTTATTTATAGGTCATGGGGAATTTTGGGGAAGTTTGTTTCCTCGACTTATAAAAAAAAAATGTCAGTAAAGTTTTAGTATTCGGACATTGATAAGGAACTAGAATGATATGGTCTTATCATGCATGATACGCTGTCAAATGTCAGTTTATAAAATACTCTTTACATGTCTATCCAGGCTTTGAGCAAAAATTGAGTGAATCATTTCTCCCCTAAATATTATATTCAGACAAAGGAAGAATTTGGTTCCTCAAGCAGATCTTGATTGCACCCCTAGATATGGATGTAATGTATATTTTACTGATTGTTAAGGACATGACTTTGCAGGTTATGATCTAGTTTTGAAGTCATTTATCCTTGTCGATGGGGTCATGTTGTTATGAAAGCTTCAATCCAAGAAGAGTCAAAGTTTCCTCTTTTCATTTATCTTTATTTCCAGGTGGGGAAGTCTCATGCTGGATTTGAGAAACTAATACCATACCTGAAGAAGGCACATAACAAGGTGACTATAATAATGATAACGTTATTTCCCCAGGGTATTTATATTGATCTTACTTTGTGAAAAAAATATGTAATCCATTGCACAATTTATTTTTTTAATTACAATGCTGGAGATATGTAAAATGATTTTGTATGTGTTTTTGATTTGAATAAACCATTTATCTATCTATCTATCTATCTCTTTCATTGTTAGATGAGAAAGACTTCATTTTATTTTCTTCCCTTTATTCTTTAGAGTTTAAATATGAGCAGTAGGCATGTGTTATCAAAATTCTTAATATATTTTTATCATCTTGATGGGTTTTTTTTTTCTCTCCTATTGTTTTCAGAACTGTACAGCAACTGTAGAGGGTGGCTTTGATCCAAGCTGTCTTCTTCCAGGTAATATATGATATGATATCTGATCAGCTGACTCAAAACCACCAAAAAGTTGCCAGAATTTGTACTTTGGTTCTATGTGTTTACTAAAAAACTAGAGATTCCAAGCTTTCTAATTATATCATACACTTGTAGTTCACTAAGAACATGTAAAACTAAATTAAATATCATGTTAGAAGGAGATATCCTGCGCAGAAAAAGCTGCTTCCCCTGCCATTTACACTTTTGTGTTTTTTGTGACTTATTGGTGGTTTGCGGCAGTTGGTCACAAGGGGATATCACTGGTTACGTGACACATGTAAGTGATCATTTCGTTGAGTTATTATCATTAAGGCATTACCAACAGGCGCGGATCCAGGGGGGTGGCGGAAGGTGCGGAAGCACCCCGTAAGATTGGAAAAACAGCATGCCTTTTGTAAATAGACCTTTTTAACGCACCCTGTTAAAATATTAATAACCTTTATTTTATTATTTTATTTTTTCTTGCTTGTCAATTCTTCGGGACCAAAGGATAAGATGACTTGACCCTACCCCTATATGAAGTACGATTGAAAATTGATTATGGTCGAAGGCCAAAAAAATTTCAACACCTACCCCCCCCCCCCCCCTTTTATCACGCTGCCAGCGTAACGTGAAAATGATGTGAAAATTTTTTAAGGTACCTTTTCGCCCCCTGTTAAAGCCCGTCTCTGCATCCGCGCCTGACCAATGAATAGCTTTATCATGTGATAGCCATTTGTGTTCTATAAAACCAGAAATCTTTGCACATTAAATCTTTTGGAGTGGTAAATAGCAGTCGTTTTTGCGATGTAACTTTCATTAATTGCAAAATGATTACTGTATTGATAAATGTTCTTTTTAATTGTGGAAACCAAATAATCAATTCATGGTTTTAAAAAAAATTAAAAATAGAACCTCATGAATCAACATGGTATTGTGGAGACAGAGAGTGGTATTCCCACGGCCTCTTAATATTTTTTGCACTTGTTAATTGATTCTGCGTATAGAATACATTCATAAGTTAGCATACATCTGCTGGGTATCTCAGGCAATGACACTCTTGTGAAAATATTGACTAAGCTGAGATAAGTTTTGAATATGTATTTCTGATCCAACCGGTGTCAACTGTGCAATTATCTAGATCAAACATTGAATCCACTAGAGATATCATATCACAAATAGAAATGTGTTGGCATACTGTGTAGCCTACAGTATGATGGAAACTTTTGTGCCTCAGGTTTTATATTGGTCGTACCATTGTATTAATTAGATTTCTAGGTTAGGGATAATTGACCTGCTATGGAATAACAATAGAGTCAACTCCCGTTATGACAAGGTGCTCCAGACCACACCAAATACCTTGTTACATAAAATCTCTTAATATTGAAGACATGACCACATGTGTGAAATTAGGTCCGAGAGAATCACCTCATTATAAAGAAATTTTGTGCTTACTATATGAACTGGGAGAAGTCTGTACCTAAATGTTTATTTTGAATAAATAGTAAGAAAGGGAGCAATTACTATATAACAGAGGTCATGTAAGGGTGGTATCTCACTTCGCGGAGACGTCTCCGCGACAGAATAGAAAATTTCATCTCCGCGACGGATAAAAAGTATTAGAGACGTCTCCGATATCGCAGAGACGTCTCTGCAATTTAGGAGATGTCTCTAATACTTTTTATCCGTCGCGGAGACGAAACATTCTATTCTGTCGTGGAGACGTCTCCGCGAAGTGAGATACCACCCTAAGTTATCATACTCATTTCACTACCATTGAACATAAACAGATTCAGTTCACTTTTATTTTCAATTGGATTTTCTTTTTTTTTTCTGATGATGGAGTGTTTCATAATGAAACAAAGATAAAAACCTTCTTCTATAATTTTCATCAAGGGGCACATGAAAAGCAGTTTATAATCTTGCTTTTATTTGTGGGAAATTTGTAAATATCTTCATAAAAATTAGGGTCTCTCTCTCTCTTTATAAAAAAGTAATCACTTTCTACTTTTTAAATAATTTTAAAGAACATTTTCATGGTTTTTCATTGATATGACAGAAAATAAGAAGGACTACTGGACATATGAGGGCTCACTAACCACCCCGCCCTGCTACGAGAGCGTCACATTCATCCTCTTTAAAGATGTCATTGAAGTATCCGAAGAGCAGGTTAGATATATGATAGTCCTTTAATTAAAGTTTTTAATTTGTTTTTGTTCCAAAAAAGGTTAGCACAATTAAACTGTCATTTTCATATTTGCATATTATATGTGTTGTCAGAAGTTCTCTGCAAATGCTCTGTGCAAAATTACCAAAATTTCTCAAAAATAACACACCATCAGCATCATTTTGTCAAAGAAATTTTATACATAATACTAATGATTCATGATTGTTTTAGCCGTAAACAATCAATCTTTGAATAAAACATGTGTTGTGGGATTTGTTTATTGAATTACTGCTTATCATTGTTTATTCAAACTGGTAGATTCTTTTATATGTGATTATGTTACAACCAGCATATGTTGGTCTTTCATACAAGGTTACAATCATTTATCCAAAACATGAAACTCAAGAATGGAAAATCTACTTATATTTCTACTTCAAGATTTCTTTTTCAGGATGTTGTTTGTAATTGTATACAAACTACTTCTTTTTTTCTATAATCCCATCTTGTGGTTATTTTTCTTTGTCAAAGCACAGTTTTCCTTTTGTGATACATAAAATGCACAAACAATGTAGATTTTTCAAGCCAAGTTCCTATATTAGCTCCCAAAATTAATTTGTCAGAGCAGTTGGGTGTAACAAAAAGACTTACGACTGATAAAAAGTTACGATTGATTTTTGTCGGTATCCTCATCATGGACAGGATGCTCCAAAGTTGATGATCTTAATCCTAACCCTATAGCACTAACCATATTCTTAATCATTTCCAAATCCCAATCCATGACTGTACCTGGTTTCCAAATCAGGCAAACGAGAAAAAATCAATTGTGACTTTTTATCAGTCGTAAGTCTTTGTGTTACATGGCACTGATGTGGATTTTGCATGCTTATCTGCTTTGGAAGAGCTCTTTTTTCAAATGATAACAATGTTCCATTCCAATTGGTTCCTTTAAAGTTTTTAATTCTTTGCCAAGCATTAATTTTGTTCTCCTCTGAGCATTGATAGATACAGAGTAGTTATTTTTCACGTAACACAACATTTGCTGCTGGACAGTTGCATTTCATTCCTTTTGTCTAAGATAATATAATGTTAGCTCCAGACATTGAAGTTAGTCTTTCAATTTGTGTATGGAATTTACAGCAGAGTAAATGTCACTGTAACAATTGTCATCAGTATGCATTTCTTAGCTTTGAGACAAGTTTGCATGCATAACGGTAGCGATGATAGCCCTTTCATCTCCAATTATCCATTGCCCATCTACACTCTTAGTGTGTGGTAAGGGTAGTATCTCACTTCGCAGAGACGTCTCCGCGACGGATAAAAAGTATTAGTATAGAGACGTCTCTGAGACAATTTTCAAAAACTGTGACAGAGCAGTTTCAAAGAACCATCTCAAAGTTGTTTTCACGACTCATAAAACGTCTCTGAGACGTCTCCGCGACAAATTTGTGACACTTGTCGCGGAGACGATTCATGAGTCGTGGAAACTGCTTTGAGACGGTTCTTTGAAATTGCTTTGTCACAGTTTTTGAAAATTGACTTGGAGACGTCTCTATACTAATACATTTTATCCGTCACAGAGACGTTTCCGCGAATAGAGATACCACCCTTAAGGCTCATGTAATTTTTTTTTAATTATTGCAAAATTTTAAAATATGCCCTTGCCCACTCTTTATTTTAATTCTTTTCTTTTCATTCATTGACCTTTGCAGCTTGAAGTCCTGCGTGACCTCGTAGTTTACGCTGACGGTGAGACACCAGAGGGTACCGGTCATCTGGTCAATAACTACCGTCCTCTCTGTGATCTGAATGGCCGAGTGGTCAAGGCTTCCTTCTCAGCTTAGACCAATTAGAAGGCTTCCTTTTCAGCTTAGACCAATCACAGACACTCGTCCGTATCGTCGTTGATGTGATTGGTCATTTGCTTTCTATGTAATTTATATATAGAGTCAGATGCTAGAGGGCAACAAACAGATGATATCCAATGTGTAATTAGAGGTCTTTGTTTCATATTTAAAAATGTAACATCTGTTTTGGTTATTGCATTGGTTACGCCCGAGGGGAAATAATTGAATTGAAAAGGTTTTATTAGGATCAAATATATCAGCCCAAAGGCTGAATTGCATTCAATGTACAACATAATTTTGTAAAACATATCAAGTATTTTAACAAAACATGATACATGTATAACAAATTATTCAAGTTCAACCTAAATGAAAATGTAGGTCTGTAAACGATGTTATTACAGAAAGAAAAAGAAGTCCAAAAATACAAAAAAAGCATAATGGTTCCAGATGCAAGCAAAGCCAAATAAATCGTGATTGGGAGTAGGACTAGTTGTGATGTACATGGTCAGGTCTTTGATTGGGCTTGGGTTCACATCACAATCACATCTTTTGTATTGTACTATAGGTCTGTCCCTGACATATCCGATTATTACACATCTTTCTATAGCTCAACCAACAAACCTACGGTTCATAAAAAATGGATATGAATGTACACTAAACTATCGGTATCATTTTCTCAAAAATGCAAACTGTGTACAGGTGATATATTTGGCCTGTAACCTAATAGGGCTATATTAAGGCTTTGGAAATCATGATCTACAAAAACAGAAACATCATATTCCATGTACATTTTGAAGCGAAATCAAGTGATTATATAAATTTTAAAGAGAAACAATTCTTTAAAATTTGAGAAGATGTAAATTATGGAGGATATTTCTCAATGCTTAGCTTGATGTGATACTTTGCATGTGTGAAATGTATTGTGTACTCAAACCATTGTCTTCCCTATACACCTTGTATTATCAGTCCATCGCAAAGATAATTATAATCGTACTTGAGAATGTATAATGCTCATCCTTTTGATGTGGTACCTAAATATGACGGTATGCAGCGTATATTTGTGTCATCCCAGTTTTTCGGTGTACAAAGAACATGCAATAAATCAAAACCACCTTGCATAATTTTCAGAGTTACGGTGGTGCCATAAGATGGAAAATTGTGAATAGTTTTTAAAAATTAGCTCCGTGTAGAGTGGGTGCTGTGAATTTCTATATCAATATTTTGTGCATTTAATGTAAAGGTAATATTGGATTGTGTAAATGAAATATAGAATGCAAACTCATCAATAGTTTATTTATTAATAGATTACTATTTTATAAAATAAATATAGAATTATGCACGAACAACCTGACAACAATCAAATACATGAGGTATTAAAGTTGAGTGATAATTGGCAAATGATGAGATGAGTATAAAAAATAGAGATATATTTTGTCTGTAAAATACCCATCATGATTAAATGCAAATAAATGTTTTGATCATGCATTTGCAAATAATTCATATTTTTGTAACAACCTTGCCAATGTGATAAAACAAAAACAGCAACAAAGTAATCCATCAGAATGAATATTTATAATAACCATTATATTTTCAATTTCAGAAAAAAAGCAAATCACAATATTTCTTTTAGTTGTTTTATATTTTCAAAGTCCCTTTTTCCTTTCCAATAAAAAGGATAACAATGAAAATATTTTTTTAATGGGATAAGGATATTTAAAACATATTATATTGTGAAGACGTCCATTTTTTCTTCTTCTTTTTTATTCTGATATCATAATCAAGATTTTTTTTGCCTCTGAATTGAGAAACCAAATCTGTTTTGTTTTTTTTTGTCACCTACTTGTGTTTTCTGTAAGTTGTTGAGAACCACAACATTAAACAAAATTGATCGTTTTTCAATGTTATTTATCATAGGAAAAGTAATTTTGAATTATATAATTGCTATCTTTATTTTTATTTTTTATTTTTTTTTAATGATGCTGCAAAATTTGATGGTGCAACCATTTTAAAGAGAAAATAATTTTTAGATATATATATAGTTTTTAAAAAAGTCTCTATATACCATGAAAAGGTGAATATATATATTTTGTTCTGAAATATGAATCATAAGATTTAATTCTTACAAGGTATTCTATTTTAAAACGCATATATTATGTATAAATTTTATGAATTGCTCAATTTCAGCAAAGTAGGGCATCCGGTGTTCTTAAATGTAATTATGATACTAACATGTTTATTTTTGAGATATTGGTATATTATGGGTTTATCGTGGTTCATTTGATTCCTCTCTAATATTCAGTTTGCAACATGTTTTGTATCCTTGTTTAAAGTTAATCCTAGATTTTTTATGTAATCACTCATTCATGCATTTTCATCTCTCTGTCCTGTAGTATGTTAAAGGCTGCCATTGGGCTTAGGATGTGTTCAATGTCCTTTTTCAAATTTTAAACGCCAACATGAATCATACCAAACGCAAATACGACCTTGAGCATCGCGAATGCAACGAAATGCGACACTGAACACAATTGAGTTTTCAAACATCTTTAAATGTGCTCTCGCAGTGGAAGCTTCCGGTGCAAGTAAAATAAAGCGCAGATATTTGTTTTGAGAGGAGGGAATTGAAAGACGATGGACGTATAATCAGCTTTAAATTTTCGACACTGAACACTGTGTACCTTTGATCGCGTTTGTGTTCTGTGTTTTGTAGTTGCGTTTTGTATCATGATTCATGTTGCCGTTTAAATTTGAAAATGGACATTGAACACACCCTTAGCATATAACAAAGGTTAATAGACTTTTGACTTCATAGCATTAGTTGTTGTCTCACAGGATTGTAAAAAAATGACAGATGATCAATGAGGAAATGGATTGTTTATTAGGTCAAGACGTACAGAAATTTAGTATAATATACACAGAGTGCCATGAATAGATTATAAGGCGATATTCTGTATAATATTCTTGGTGATATAGAGGTATATGATAATATTTTGTGATAATTATTACTGCGAGTTGCAGTGTTCTCAAAGGCTGGATTTTTGAAATTCCGTTTAACTCAAATAACCATCTTATAGTATATGAATTCAGGGTAAAATACAGGTATTATACACTTTGGCTTCATGATACTGGACAAACAAGGATTAGTTGTTAGTTATTTACTTGGCAAAGACAAGGTACATGTAGTATTGAGGTGTCATTTATTTAGTTGTAACAAAAAGGATTATCATGATAACGATGCTCTTTTTATTTAGCTATGTCCCTTCTTAGACATTCCTTAATGTCACATGGTTAGCTTATAGACAGGTATATTTATTTGATCATGTTCTGATGTTAAAATGCTTAAGCCCTTGTATTTATTTGATAGATAATGGAGAAACCCCTAACAACAGGCACAAATGTGATTAGAATTGTAATTACATGTATATTTAAATAGATAAAAGAAATCATGGACAATAAATAGAAGTTAATAAAGTGCAACCGTTTTTGTGTGTTTAGTTGCATTTTTTTATGTTGGTCCATACAAAACTGCATACATCTATGTTTATTAAATTTTTTGTAGATGATTTGGCTATAACACACATTTCCCATAGACCCCAGCCCGAATATATTCAGGCTCAGTCCTCCATGGGTTAATAGATTTATGTGTGTACTGTTAAATACATGAAATATATCACGTATGAGGACAGCTCCCCAGCAGACAAATTCCCTGGAGAGCATGTCCCTAGATACCCCAATCCCAAACACCAGCCTGAGATTCTCCCGCCAAGACCCCTTAGCAAACGGGAGGCACTTTTGTCTTGGAGTTGGTTGACCTGGAGAGGAGAAAAGAGGAGAAATAAGCTAGACATGAGAAAATAGGAAGAAATACAGATTAAGCGTGAGAAATACAAGCTGGAGCAGGAGAGTGAGACATATGATATGATGTGATATTTATTTTGTCTTTCTTCAGAAAAATATCACATGGACATTTACAAGATCATAAAGAAAATACTAAAATATTTCATGCAGTAATACATTTCACATTGTTTTAACATAATTATGGAGAAGTAAGACGAGGTGACCAGGGTGGTGTTGCATAAAACTTTTTTTCTAACCCGAGTTTTCTCGGGTTAAAAACTCAGCTTATGTAGACCTATTTCTTAGGTTATTGAACCTGAGTTTTAAAACTCCCTAAACATTTATTGCATTAATACTTTTGAAAACTCTGGTATGTTTTCATGCAATGGAAAAAACAGTAAAAAATCCAGAAAAATATTGTAACCGGAGTTTTGGGACTTTAACCAGAGTTCTCAGATTTTAACCGGAAAAAACTCCGGTTAGAAGTTTTATGCAACACCATCAAGGAGAAGCAACGCTTGTAAATAAGGTCCCTCAAACAACAACAAAAAAGTAATAGAGCTAAATACTAACATTAATGGCAAGAGAGAAAGGGGGGATACATACACTGTCCGTCATAAAGGTGGAATATTTTTTTGCCTCTCTAGCGACATGAATTTGCTCCGGCTTTAATTTCTTGATATGTTTGTCCTTGCATTTATTTTTCGGGACACTGGCTATATCTTGAACATTCTCCCAACCCTTCACTTGGATTTCTCTCCAAAAAATTTGTTGTCAACCCCCATGATGCCCATTTTTTGGGTCATTTTTCTAATTTTGGGGCCTCTTTTTGTTTACAAGCCCGATCAAGCCCCCCTCAGCCCTATCCCGAGGAAATGCGTCTGAAGTGTTTTGTTTATTTATGCGGACATGCTTAGGTTGCTTGTCTAGGGGAGGGGTTGAAGTAAAAAGTGTAATTGGTGAAAATTCGGAATATTTTATACCATCTTTATGCTGAAAACAAAAGAAATAAAAACAAACGTTAAACCTTAATTATCATCATTTTCCTCTTAATTTTTCTTAAAGCCTTATTGACAAGGTTGTAAATGGTAACTATAGATAATATTTTATTTTTTATTAATGTTCAGTAAAGATTTTACAATACAATTTAGGGAAGATAGAAATTGCCATGGTGTAAAAATGAATAAAATCCATGTTGAACCGCAATCACAATAATTTTTGACCTCTCCCCGTGGACAAAAGAGTCGAGTCTGTAACCATATTACTAGATTTAACTTAAAGAACAATAACAAATCTACACCTCAGACATCTTTCCCTGGGGTGGGACTGAGGGGGCTTTTGGTGGGTCGCGTAAACAAAAAGGGACCCCAAAAAGAAGAAAAAATGACGAAAATGGCCATCTTCGGGGGGTGACAAACTTTTTGAATGAAAAATCCCCGGGAAGGGTTGAGGGAACGTCCAAGATATAGCAAGGAACCCGGAAATTGAAAGTGATAACAAACACATTCAAGAAATTAAAGTTGGAGCAATAATGTCGCTTGAGCCAGAAAAAAAAAAATCCACCTTTATGACGAACAGTGTATACTGTGGGGAAAAGACGTATGATACTGAGAGCTCCCGCAAAAGGGGGAGAGTTGTAGTCTCTGTGTCCCCTGGTGGACTGCTCCCATAAGGAAAAGCTCCCCCAAAGAACTGCTCCCATAAAAGAACTCCCCTGGACTTGTTCGCAGATGAGTTGTCCTCCATGGGAGGTGCCCTGCGGGGAGTTGTCATCCAGGGGACTTGTCAAGTTTGAGAAGTGCCTGGGGGATTGTTCCTCTGGGGGACTTTTCAGGTATTAGGTGGGAGTAGTCCTAGGGGCATTGTCCTCTGGCGGATTTTTAGTACAACTAGGTTGATGTAGTTCCTGGGGACGGTCCTCTTGGGGACTCTAGTTGGGAGTATTTCTTGGGGGGGGGGTTATTCGAGGCGGGCGCTATACTAATTTATTTTGAAAGTGGGATGGTTTTGGTATACATGTAGTTTTTGTTTGTTTGTTGTTTTGGACCAGATTTGAAACGATTGTTATATTTCCATCCATTACACTATATTACTGAATTCAAAATTAACGCGCAATTAAGTCCGACAACTTGCACCCCTCCGCTATTCCTTTGATCTCCCTCTCTGTCCCCCCCCGCCCCCCTCCCACTCAGGAGGTCAACCATACAAGTATGCTTGTTCCCGATTTCTCCGGGAAAGTGGTATATGACTCAGGTGGAAAAACCCCGAGTAATCATTGAAATAGAGGTCTTTTCTCAATTTTCCCCCGACCTTTTCTAAAATTAGGGGTAGTTTTCAATTCTTTGAGGACAAATCCTGAAATAGGGTCCCAAATATAGCAAAGCCTGTGAAAAGGAGTTAATTTTGCTCCCTTCCAAAAACCTGTAATAGGGGGTAATTTTGATGCAGCTTCCCTTCCAAAAGCCCGAAATAAAGGTAAATGTTATACAGCGACTGATAGGGAGTAGGGGAGACCGGAAACAATTGTAACACTTTTTTACTCAAATTTGACCTATCAACTTTAGTATAGCTAAATACTTGCTTAAAACTAAATAAAACTAAATCATATGAATATCTTAGCTCGCCATTTGGGTTAAGTAAAACAATTTATTTTGAAGCCATTATCATTTCAAAACAAGAGGTATAGTGTTACAATAGCCCCTATTGCACTATATTATCATAAATCTTCTGACTGCTATTAATTCCGTTATTAGGGTCTGCTACTTCTACCCCTAATGGCCTACTACTACTACTATCACTTTTTCTTTTTTTTTCTACTCGTATTTCCGATATCTTCTCGGCTTCTTCTAATTATACTTAATTTCTCCTACTTCACCTTCTATGACTTCATTCTTCTCAGTTCCTTCAACTTAAATACTTTACTGCAGCCACTCTATAAGGTGGGTGCATGTACCAAAATCTAAAAATCCAGGTTCCCCAGTCCCCCTCCCATCAAATCTTGGATCCGCCACTCAAAGAAATTTAAAGGGGGCGAGGTGTGTTTAGTAGAGCGCAGGATGAAAGTTTGGAGACGGGAAAGTGAGAAATCATGATTAAATTATATCATTGTAAACCCATAAATTAAGATTAGAAATAGAAAATCAGTTAGCATCCCCGGTTAACATCAGAATATCAGTTAACATCCACGGTTAACATCAGAATATAACATCCACGGTTAACATCAGAATATCAGTTAACACATAACCATAATCAATAGAATGGTAATGTTAACTGATATTCTAATCTTAATTTGTGGGAATGATATAATTTAATCATGATTTCTCACTTTCCCGTCTCTTCATTTGAGTTTATCCCCCCCCCCTTTAAAGTTCAATAAACTAACTAGTAATAGGGATGGCCACACAACAGCAAAAAGCCACTAGAACGGTTTCCACTTCAGTGTATGGATGTAGTCACCCATGCATTTACAATAGCAAACAATAAACCCATGCACTGCCTACTCAATAATACACAGGCAGAGAATAGCAAAATTTTCATAAAAAACAGCTTTTCGAAATTGTCATTTGGCCAGTGGTAAATATCAATCATTTTTATTCCTAATTGGTCAGTTTCTTCCTTAGAGAATACCTCAGCAGGTGATCAACTTTTCCTGTTGAAAAAACTGATATGAAAACAAGTACAGCTTGTTCAAAGTGATGCTGTGTGTGATGATGTGTTATGACTGAATTTCTCATGATTGGAATAGATTCAGATAAGGAAAAGTGGATATCTATAAAATGCAACTATTTTCGAACAAAAAATGTATTGGAGTGAAAACAAAGAACAACGTTTACCACTGGCCATTTAAGTTTAAAATTACTCTACCTCTCCAACACTCAGCTCTGAGCCACACCACATGAAATGCCTATTGTCTAGGGTGTTCCTATTGAAACATGCCCTATGGAGTATTTTTTCCACGGTGGTCATATTGTAATCACATACGGTAACATACCTGTCAAACCATCAGTTTTGTACTGCCATAGACTTTTTGTATAATTCTTACTCATACGCCTCAATTATGTTACTATACGTCATTTCATGTTGAAACACACATAGAAAATGTTTGGTATGATTTGGTTGAATAAATCAAGACAAAAGGACCATAAACTTATGAGCTTTTATTGCATTTTCTGGCTTTGTCTGAAACTTGTAAAAGTGTTCTAGCAGCTCATTGGTACTAGACACTCTTTGGGTCATATCTTTGAAATGGAACATCCAATTGTGATAATTCAACTACCAAAATCTTTCTTTTAAAATGCTCTATCCAATAAGCCTAGCAAAAACAACTTAAAAATAATTTAAAATTTTAGTGGACATCCCTACTAGTAATTAAACGATGAAAATGAACGAACTTTTTGAGCCTGTGAGAAAATAAAGTTTTCACAGCTCCTGTGAAAAATCACATGATACAATAATTAAAGTGTCATTAGTCTTTTTAACCAGGCCTTTTGGCCAAGTTGCCGCAGTGTTCTCGAATTTTGTGCGTACCACTCACCAAATAAACCAGTGCTTTGTTATAAAACCGTCTGGATCACAACTCTAACAACAGGAAAACAACGACAAAAAAGCTGAGCTGACGTGACTGAACGTACGTAGACCGAACTGGAAGAAAGCGACAAATCTTCTAAAATGGCTAAAGCTGTGTAAGTACCCATCAGTTTTAATTCATTATTTGTTCGGTTCCCTCAAATATATGCCGGCTGTTTAGCTTTGTATATAATTAAGTGAAATGAGCCTTTCAGTGTTTGATGTGATGTGTAGCTGTCTTGACGTCGTCGATCGACGATGGGTCAGTCAGCTGAGGGCCATAGCCAGGGGCGTATCGCACCCGGGTAGGCCGGGGAGCAGCCGTGCAACTGACCTGTGATGGCACTGTGCTGACATTCACATTGATTGACTGCTTCATGGCTGATGAGTGTGAATACTGTTGTTATGCCTTTATAAATTAGTTTCCGTACCTATTGCCATGATTGCAGACATGAATATCAAAACATTAATTTAAAAAGAATAGGACATGTAGGAAGAAGATTTAAGGCCAATTAAAAATGATTCCTAGTTTCTCGTCCGGATTTTTCGAAAATGAGGAGGAGGGGGTGGCTTATTATTGTAGCAGGAGCTACTTAGGAGCTTATTATGACGTCATTACCGAAAGTCCACTTGCATGATGGGAACTATGACGTCATCGCAGATGGTCGACAGTTCCTACATTGTCCCACATAGTCCCCTGCAAAAGCCTGCAAGACCTCTTGTGTACAACAGGATGCAACCTCAGGTTTTCCTGTTCGAAGAAATACTTAGTTTTCAGTCCCGGCATCCTCTAACTGGTAACTTGGAGGGTCCAAGTTCCGGATCCTCTACTGCTAACCTTGGACATTCCGGAAATCTCTCTCCTGCCGTATGTGGGTTTGCATCTTTGGAACACCCCGCTATTCCCTCCAAGCGGCCGCTAGCCTCTCGGACAAAGGTGGCCACTCTGCCATCCGGCCCGCTGGAGTTTTCCTCCTGCAGCATTTTGACAGCCTTAGGTTGCTAGCTCTGTGCATCCCTACGGAAATGGCCTGACTTTCCGCATTTGTACACACGAGCTCTCCTCTGGGTGACAATGGTGATGACATTCCCTGAGGGGACAAGCGGGTGGAGAACTGTGATTCGTTCCGCTTCTCTATTCCTTGCAGTCGTCCTCAATCCTTGCTGTTGCCTGGGAGTCCCATGCTGGAGACTCTCTCATACTCTGGAGCAATTGAGAGGAGTTGATGTCGCCCTCCAACTCCTTCTGTTAGCACTGAGTGGGGGGTATACCTTGTCTCGCCCCTTTGTTTGGTTGGAGATGACGGAGGGGTCTGCACCTGTCTTGGCAGCCACCCTGATGTAGGGAAGAGAGGGTCTGTCCTCCAGTACCCCTTCACCTCCTGGCCGCTTTAGGTTTTCAAAAATCACCTTTACGGAGTGGATATGCCATGTTACCGAAGTCCACGGCGCCTCCACTCTCCCAGGTCTCAGGTTATAGCGACATGGAGAACCAGACCTCCTCTTCAGAGCACCCTGGCAAAGAATTTCAACACGCTTTGGCGTTGAA